>CM068593.1:11371705-11959532 GCA_035048485.1 Pteria penguin | reverse complement strand
AGAACGCCCCACCCTGTAGAGGTACATTTGCAAAGGAGACTGATCAAACATTTGAACTCACGATTTTCTGATAGAGAACCTAAAAAGCCAGTTCAGTAATCAATTGATTCTGACTTCATGATATGATCAAAAGTCACCATTGCGCTCTATGTACAAATATTTGAAAGCTAATTTTCCTCAAACTGTCGTCGGGTATTAGTTATTCTACACCGCGATATTCAACTTAGTGGCACTTAATGTACATGTACATAATCCACACTGCTTCACATTTATATGCAAAGAAGTGACTAAATATACTACGCTATTCATAGATTCTTGCAGATACTTTTGTTTATTTTGAGATCACCCCTAATCAAAAGTATATAAAGTTTTGATTAGGGATGATTTCAAAGTAATTCAACTCGTCTATGCGTACCAGCGTTAGCGTTGAAAATGACTCCTTTAGATATATCTGCGAACCATTAGTTGTTACATTCTTTATCCATTTTGAATTTCGCCTGTTTAAATCTACATGAATCTTTTGACCTCCAACTTCTTCCTTGTCGAAACTTCATCCATCTCCTTTCTATCGTTTAAAAATAAAATTCATGATTTTGTTTATTCAATTACTATGCATTCAAACCTGTGACTAAAGCTCGTCAAAGGGAAGGTTTTTAAATTGACTGTTATGTAGAGGTAACCTTTATACAAAGGTTTAATTTGCAAGAAATCTAGAAAAATGAAATATGAAAAATAACTTCGTAAGTAGTTGACCTCTACATAAAGGTGACCGTTAAGGCGAGTTTTGCCACAGAAGTACTACGATTCCAACGTCGGATGAATCCCCATCTTCACAATTTTCTAGGACGACAGGACGTATCGAACATTTGACTCTTAACGATAATGACTCCTTCCCCTGCCGTTATCGGTTACCTCACTCACCCTGGGGAACCCCTGGTTACTACACTGCCGCCCTGGTTTCCTCTGGATTCATATAAGAAATACGAGAGCATCATACGGGTCACAGCACTCGTATACTCCCCATTACAACGACTCGGCAATTATGTTTTATCGATCATGTCACGCAATTGAATAACTTTCCAATGTCAAAATTATTTGCTACATGTCGATCTTTCGTCATATATATGCTTGGCACGAAGATAAAAACAATAAAATAAGGGAGAAAGTTCAGGGTCTACATTCTTTCACATACGTTTCGATCAGGGTCTTGATTCAGTCTGCCAGATTTTATCCTTGTTTTAGAACCTTGTCAGTAATAACACGACTTGAAAGGAGGCAGTTATCGCCTTGTGAATGGTGGCGGCAAAGTTCAGGGATCGAATCTGCACCCCGTAAGCCAACCAAGACCTTCACCATTAAGCCCAGTTGCCTATCCAAGGTATCTGTCAACAACCACTCTACGTTCAGATATGTTTGGTGGGAACATGACTTCCATGTATTTTATTATTATAATTATCATTATTATCAGTGGCGGATCCAGGATATCCGAAAAAGGGGGGGGGCACATGTGTATTAGCCAAACGACGTAGCCAATTTTTGTGCTAAATCTGGAAATTTACCAGTACATAAGTGGCCGAAGAGGGAGGGGGTGGGCTCCAGGCCCCCTCTAAATTCGCCACTGATTATTATTATTATTATTATTATTATTATTATTATTATTATTATTATTATTATTATTATTAATGTTGTTGTTGTTGTTGTTGTTGTTGTTTTTGTTGTTATTATTATCATTATATGCAAATTCTTTTAGTAGAAAGTGCATATACTAAATGGACAATCCCACATCCAGATATAATGGACATTTGATTTAATACAGAATATTTGCATTCCTAGTGTTTGATCCAGGATTTTCGAATTTTCGAGGGGCACATGTGAAAGTCAAGTATTAGCCAGATTCCTCGGCCATTTTTGGTGCCAAATCTGGAGGTTTACTCATATTATTTAGGTTTTTTTTCAACATGATCATCTATATATGTCTTGTAAATTTGTGGCGAAAAAGGAAGAAGGGGGGGGGGGGGGGGGGGGTTGGATTCCTGCACTGATTCTTGCACTCTCCTTCACAGTTATTATACATGTTTCTTGTTTCATTCGAACAAAATAGACTCGTTTAATGAACTATCACTTGAAGTAAAATCTGGACTGGGATGCAAACATTTTGTCTAAAATTAGAAAAGGACAAGTTTCCAAAAGCGCGAAACTTCCTTAGCTATTCTGTGGACGAGCTCCGTGTATGACAACATGTTGATGTCAAATTTTCATACTGAACACGGTAATGACTGTAATTACCATATTAAGAATTAATTATTACGGTTTTTTTGGAATTAAGATTTTTGATTGCGGGCAAAATATTTTGTGAAAATAATGCTGAAGAAAAACTAAAACATCTCAGATTCAACCAACAAAAGAAATTTTATAAACTAAATTTCAACCTACATGTACAACTCAATATTAAATTGTTATTTCTCTCTCTCTCTCTCTCTCTCTCTCTCTCTCTCTCTCTCTCTCTCTCTCTTGCAACTCCTACATCTACTACTGCATTAGAATTTTAATGAAAAGTGCAGGCTGCATATACTACATACTGTGACAGACGAAATACTAGACATGGTTTATCGCTTACACAGTTTTTATCCCCGTGCATTGAATAATAAACACTTTGCAACTGCAGAATGCCTCCACAGTGGCGCACGTAGAGGAATGTGGTAGACACGGGGACCGGTTCTTTCTCTTTTTTTTTTTTTTTTTTTGGTTTTTTTTTTTGTTTTTGTAAAATTTATCTTAATACCATATTACATTAGTCATAAATCATCTTTTCTTTTCTTTTGACACATAGAGAAGTTGTAACCGAACCCCCTCCCCCTTTTTCTATTTAAAATTCTGGATCCGCCACTGATCTAAAAAAACATGTATGCTCATTTTAAAGTTTTGCTCGTTTCATTATGCTTTATACGACTGAATAATTCACGAAAGAAAATATTCTATAGAAAAATTAAATTGAAAACAAGTTATTTGTAAAGATTCGATCTTAGATTTAATTTATTGTTGACCCGAAGATACCAGAAGTATGTCGAAATCTGTTCCTATTTTATGAAGTTGCATGACACAAATTCCAGAAATTACATGAATGAAATAATAAGAATTGAAAACTTAGTGTAGTATTCAAAGTGAATTTCTAGTACAAATATTAAAGGTTTATATAAATAAATAAATAAATATATTATTATTATTTTTATTTATTTATTTATTTGTTTATTCGTCATTTTAGCATTATATTAATTTTGGGATATGGCGAATTTTGCCCCTCAAAGTTTGGACGTTACAGGCAATGCGTTATACCACGGGTATATACATGTATGAAACTTTGTAAAAAGGGTCAATCCTTTGGTGGTAAAATTTCCACATTAAAAGTGTGTGTGTGTGTGTGTGTGGGGGGGGGGGGGGGGGGGGGGGGGGGGGGGGGGGGGGCCGCCTGAACTTTGTTCCTCATTGCATAGTAAATTTTCGCAACAGATAGGACTAAGATCAACACTAAATGTGAACAAAATAACCTTCACTCCTTTTTTTGTTTTGTTAAAAAAACCCCAAAAATTGCAAAGAAAAGGACTGTGATCCAACACCCCCCCCCCCAAAAAAAAGAAAAAAAGAAAAGAAACCCTCCAACCCTTGTACACGGAGTTTAGAGAGTTCTGACCCTCTGAAAACCATACTCTCCCTCGCTCCGAGCATTTATAATGTAAAGTATTCGAACCGTAGGCCTATTGACCCAGAGACCAGATCTCTATTGTTCGGTCATGCGGATACAATCTCCTATACTTATCTATATTATTGAAACATGGAACACCATATCTAGATGGTAATTCGTAAGTATCTACGTTAGCAGCATAAATTGATTTTAATTGCGTTTTCTAATTAACAATCGGCTATCAAATAAGATCACTCTTACGACAAAAATAAATCAAGATTTTGTGATTTCTAAATATGATTAATTTTCGAGAAATATGTGTGCATACATGTACGTTTCAAAATCTTTGATGACAGAAAACAAATTGAATAAAAACGAATATGAATTGATATTGAACTTCTGGTAATGAAATAAAATTTCTTCCATATTCATAGCAATAAAATTATTATTGACAATCTTAATATAAAATAGCATATCTATATTTTTATTGTTTTATGTGTAATAAAAAGTGTTTTGTGTAACCATAGTTAACAAAAAACATATGTTACAGCAATGTCACAACAAAAACTTAATCACCCGACCCCTCCCTATTAAATGCATATATATCTTACCTGGGCAACGATATAGTCCATTAACTGATTCACGTGCTTAGCTACAGAGGCAGCAGGGGAAATAACTACTCCCCGACTGGAGTGGCAATGACCCAATACCTATTAAACTGGAGCACTGATGGGGCGTGAAAACGGCTTGAACCTGGCGCGAGTAAAGTCAATTTACCTACAGTATAGATATAAATTGTTTTACGGTCTTAAACTTCACTCCCCCTCCCGTTGACACTGTAGTGTAGAGTAAATCATATCGTATGTTACGTGTAGGAAATAATCAAGAGATCGGTTTGCCTTTCATGTCTTTTTTCTCCTTTAAAGTTTAAAGTTGTTGCTGAATTAAGGGGATTTTAGTTACTCATTACGAAAAATCGACAATATCGTATTTATGGAAACCGATTTATAATGTAAATCAGGTATGAAAAGTAGGGAAAAAAAATCATTTTTGAAACAATATATATAAAGAGGAGATATGACATACATGTAATATTGATATTATATACATACTATATAATATGATACACATATTATATACAAATGCATAATGTACACATATTGTATAGAGATGATATATAATTTGTAAGAAAAAAGAGGAGTTACTGGCTCAGTTATGTGGCAGAAGTCACCATGGAGATATACCTATAATATACATATTTTTATACATATAATATACATACATAACAGCGACATATCGCTACATGTACTTACTTAACTTTGCATTTTACAGATAGATAGCTAAATCTAAGCAAATATATAGTTTTAAAATATTTCTTACTTTCCTTTTTGAAGAATCAAATTCATCAATCAAAATTCTTTTCTCTATTCAGGACTGGAAGGTAGTGGATTCGAGTCCTATCTATGTTATATTATAAACAGACATATACATTTTTTTCTTATGTAGTCAAGTATTTATAGAAAAGCCAAAATAATGCACATTTATCATTTAGATATATGTTTTCGCTATTCTCGTCATGTTCTGAACCATTTACAACTTTGAAAGCAATGGGATTTTCCTCTTCTATACGTTGGTTGATTGGTGTTTTACGTCGCTTTCAACAGTATTTCAGTTATATCGCGACATGGAAGCAGGAGGTTACCAACCTCTTAAACATAGTGGCGCAACCCGGGAATCAAACCCGGATCGTCGGCGCCGCAAGCCAGGCGCTTAACCACTACACCACGCCTGCCCCCCCCCCCCCTCTTTTATACACATATATCTGGTGATCAAAGCGAGAGGGTAGTAAATATCTGGTTTTAATAAGATTGCATGCCGACTGTACCAAAATTATGCATTGAACATAATTTTCGACCTATGTAACGAACACCCCCCCCCCCCTTAAAGGCAGCGTCGGGTCTTTAATGCACTAAGGTCTATCGTGACGTGCGGGACTTCGGTTTTACTGTGCTGTCCGAAACACAACACACCGACCAGCTGCCATCAGGACTCGAACTCGGAGCCTTTCGGTTCCTAGTCAAGTATTCCAACCACTAAGTTACATGTACATGAGCGCATGCTCAGAGGGCTTCAGAAAAAGGGAATTGTTCCATTGTTCCTTACACCTTAACACCTGCCTGTAAGGTACATGAATTTGAGGAGAAACCATGAAGGCTTGTCATGGTTGTGCATGTATACAGACACACATGCAAAATATGAAGGCCCTACGTCTTACAGTGAAAACGTTACATTGAAGTAGGTTAAAGGTCACGGTCAAGGTCAAATGATAAAAAATTCTGGCACCAACGAAAAAGTATTGCAGTTAGGGATACACATGCCAAATACGAAGGCCCTATGTCTTACGCTTAAAAAGCTATGGTCAAGGTAAAGCATTTGTGACAGACGAACGGACGGACGGACAGACGAATGAGATTTAATGTCCCCACGCTTTCGTGAAAAGCGGGGAACAAAAAGAACTGAGACAATAAAACAAAGCAACTACACATACGGACAGCCAATCAAATTCTTCTTGCCAATAAACCATCAAAAAACCAAATAACCAACCAGCCAATATTCAGCTTTCTACATTTTCTAAATTTATTTTTGTCCTTTCCTGCTTGATATATACAAAATAAATAAGATTAGTTTCTATTTTCTTGGTATGAAAGTCGAATACAAATGCCTTGAGCGTAGGGGTGGCTGTAAAGATCTTTGAAACATTGGTATGACAGAGAGAAGAAAGACAAACAGACAAACAAGTTACACAGCGAGCAGCACAAAATAGCACTAGCAAAAAAGAAAGAAAGACAGACAGACAGACAGAAGACAGACAAACAGACTGATAGATAGATATATAAATAGATAGATACAAAGAAAACCGAGAAAGAAAAAGGATGAAAACAAGGAATAAATTAATAAAGAAACCCGGGAAAGAAAGAAAGAAGGAAAACATCGAAAGAAAAAAAATAAGAAAGAACAAAAAAGAATGAAAAGTGAATCATCTGATACTACAAAGCTGCCGATTGTACTTTTGTATTATCAGATTCCTTGACATGGGGGAAAACTCTTACAATAGATTCTTTCTCCATTGTTTTCCTACTTAATTGCCTATATCGAATGAACGGTCGATAGCATGATTACATCCGGAGATGCGGAGAGCGGTGTCGGTTTATAACCTTTATAGGGTGATTATGTTCCAAAAGTAGGTATTTAAACCGAGTTGAAAAGTGACCTTATTTTAATTTCTAAAATATTATTGCCTCTAAGTCAACCACAGTGTATATCTCTACGTTGAATTTAATTTGGTTTATGACCACACTATTTGTAAATGACCTATCGCTAATAGAGGATAGACTTTTAAAGGAACATGGTCCGATTGAAGTCGGGAAAAGTATAAAAAATATAAATGGATTTATTAAACGGCAATCGATTGTTAGTATATTATCTAAAATGTGTAAAAAGTATCATTACCAAAGTAGATGTCGTTAACGTGATATGCCCGTTTTAAATTAGCAACATAACCAGGCCAACTCCTTGAATATTGATGAGATCGGTCAGAGGAAATCACGTTACAATGAAACTCTTTACCCGATTCTAACATTTGTTTCACTTTTCTTTATTTATTTATTTATTTATTTTTTTTTTTTGAGACTGTGTATAGTTATTTCTACCACACTTTTGCTTTTCTCGTGCTCGTATTCCTCCATGTGAACCACTTCAACAATTCAATGCTTGTAAGTCCCCTGTCAATCACGCAGAGCTTAATTCCACCAAAGCATCATACAAAAAAGCTGCATCCAAAGCTAAACGATTGTACCAGAGAGATCAGGGTATATTGTTAGATAGGATTAAAACATCGAATCCTAGATCATTCTATGCTAAATTCACTAATAAGAAAACAGTTGCACCCAAAGCATCACCAAATGAATTTTTCCAACATTTTAAAAATCTTGCTAAAGGTACCATCTCTGATGATGACAACAATGATGATGATATTGATGATGATGAAATTAATATTTTTGATGAACTTGATCAAGATATTACTATGGAAGAGCTGGATTCTGTTATTAAAAAGTTAAAACGTTCGAAAAGTCATGGCACAGATGGTATCTTGAACGAATATCTACTGGAATTCAAAACTGATCTTCTTCCACTGTTGTTAACAATATTTAATGCTATGCTAACCCATGGTTACTTTCCAGAGGTCTTATCTGAGGCACTTATTGTTCCTATTCATAAAAAAAGGCAGTCTGTCAGATCCCTCTAATTATAGAGGAATAAGTTTAATGAGTAACATGGGTAAACTTTTCACAGCTGTTTTAAATGAACGTTTATTGAACTGGTCAAACAGCTATGACGTCATTACGGACGCTCAGTTTGGGTTTCAACCAGGTTTATCTACCACAGATGCAATTTTTGCGCTTCATTCTATCATTGACAAATCGCTAAAATCTAAGAAACGTTTATATTGTTGCTTTGTTGATTTTAAGCAAGCTTTTGACTCAGTTGATAGATCTAAACTATGGTATAAACTTTCTAAACTCGGCGTACGGGGCCGAATACTTTCAGTTATCAAATCATTATATACCAATATCAAATCAAGAGTTTTTGTGAACAGTTATTTTTCTGAGTCCTCCGGTGTGTTACAAGGGGAGATAATGTCCCCGATAATGCTTTCTCTCTATTTGAACGACTGTGAAACTGATTTTTTACACAATGGAATTCAACATACCGAGTTACAGGACTTGTCTCTCTTTTTGTTATTATACGCTGACGATATGGTTCTATTTTCAGAAGCCGGCGTGGTCTGGTGGTATCGTATCGGACTCCTGATAGGGAGGCCGGGGTTCGAGTCCCGCTCTGGTCATGCCGGTGTCATGTCTTTCGGATGAGACAGTAAAAACCGAGGCCCCGTGTCGTGGTATGCATGGCACGTTAAAGATCCCTCACTGCTTCGGGTGGGTCCGTTGCAAAGGTCAAAATTTGTCTGCCCCGCATCAGGCAGATGCCGTCACCATATACGTGAAATATTCGTGGTGTGACGTGAAACAAAAATCAATCAATCAATCAATCTATTTTCAGAAACTATTGAAGATTTACAATCTTTGTTAAATGCTTTACATACATATTCTGAGATATGGTCTCTCACTGTTAATACCAATAAGACTAAAATTGTTGTTTTCAGATGTTCAGGTATTGTTCATGATTATGAATCCTGGCAATTGAATGGAATACCAATTGATATTGTAGATCAAGTTACATATCTTGGCTTAGTCTTTAATTACAACAACAAATTTAGCGTAACTCAGAAACAGCTTGCTTTGCAGAGCAGAAAATCTCTTTTTGCTTTAAAGAAAAAATGCATGTCATTTGATTTGAATTATCCAACTTTGCTATCTTTATTTGATTCTTATGTTAGTAGTGTTGCTTGTTATGGTTCAGAAGTCTGGGGTTTTCACTCAGCCCCAGATATTGAAAAGGTTCAAACTGATTTTTGTAAAAATATTCTAGGTCTCAAACGTTCAACTTCTTACGTTTTTGTATATTTTGAACTTGGCCGTTACCCTTCTTGATTAGACGCCAATTGAGAATTGTTAGATATTGGTTGAAAATCTTAAACTCTGAAAATTGTATATTAAGAGCTTGTTATAAATATATGTATGATGAGTGTATATCAAAAACTAATAGCAAAAATTGGGCAGCGTCAGTTAAAAATCTATTTGAATCTCTCGGTTTAGCAGATTATTGGCTCAACCAAGAAATTATTAATCATAAAGAAGTGCTTATTGTTACCAAGCAGCGAATTTTTGATCAATGCAAACAAAAGATTTTAAGTACGCTGGAAACTTCCTCCAAATCTCATTTCTATAAGCATCTTGTAGATAATTTTGCCTTACAGTCTTACCTATGTAAACCTATCCCACATTCCTTGAAGAAATACATTGCAAAATACAGACTTTCGGCACACACATTATGTATAGAAACAGGAAGATTTCGTAAACAGCCTGTTTCCCAGCGCATATGTCCACTATGCAAAACTGACATAGAGGACGAATTTCATTTTATTTTAAAATGCCCATCATACGTATCCATCAGATCAAAATTTATTAAGCCTTACTTTTTTCGCAAACCCTCCGCTTTCAAATTGGTTCAATTACTGAGTTCTAATAACACCAAAGAACTTTGCAATTTAGGTAAATTTTTGTTACATTCTACAAAACTAAGAAATTCTCTTATTTGACTGTACTACTTTTATAGTTTCACTCATTGCTTGTACCTTATATATAATGATTATTTGTGTTGTCTTATATTTGTATATATGTCTATAAGTTGTATAACTTTTGACAAAAATAAACTACTACTACTACCATTTGTTTTTTTGTTTTCTACAGTGATTATCCGCGCACGCGCAAGATTATGGGCGGAGCATCGCCTTATTCGGGGAATTGGTATACCAACCGAATTAAATTCGACTCAATTACCTTTATTCCACGAAAACATTGAGGAATTTTAGTTTTAAATTTTGCAATTTACACAAAGTTTATGATTTATGTAATACAGGAAAAATAAGATATTGTCGTAATTTATCTTATTCATGCTCAAATTTTCCAGTCTCGGACTATGTCCCTTTAAGTATAAAGTAATTGACTTGACCAGCCATCTTTCCGCCATATAAGATAATAATAATAATAATAATAATAATAATAATAATAATAATAATAATAATAATAATATTACAACCAATAATGATATGGAGGTAACTGGAGTCATGCAACAATGACGTTCACAAGAAAAACGGTGGCCAATCGTAGAAATTAGGGAATCCGTTTTACCAGAGATTTTGCGTATATCGTACAAGTGTGACGACACGTATAACGTAGATATTTGCAGAAATGATTGATATTTTGCTTGAGCTTTGTTGTCATTCATTTATTTATTTATTTATTTTTTTTTTATTTATTTATTTTTATAATCATTTTTAACAGCATTTATTTTAGAGCATTCAAGTCATTTTTTTTATTCATTCCGTCATCGAAAATTTAAGATTTGTCGTAAATTCACAGTAAAATGGCCCCCAAAAACTTAAAAGTGAAATGAAATGCCCCGACAGAACAAGATTATTCTGTATGCCTGCCGCACCTACTACAGATATCCGAAATACTCAGACGAAACTATCAAAACAAGATGCACGGAAAGAACAGTGTCACAGGTGTAGTCACATGGTGTTAGTTTAATTATGATTGATTGATTGATTGATTATTGTTTTACGTCACTCCACGATTATTTCACGTCTATGGTGAAGGCATCTGCCTGATGCATTGCATACAAATTTACAGATTGTAACGGACCAACTCGAGGCAGTAAGGGATCTTTTACGTGCCACGCCTACCATGACACGGGACTTCGGTTTTTACCTTTTTTGCAAAAGTAAGAACACCGGTATGCATAAGGCAGGAGTCGAACCCGGGACCTATCGGTAATCTCATCCACTGAACCTCAGGGGTTTCACTTTAATTACGAAATGGCCAAGCAATTATAACTAGGCGCCATGTATAGTGATATCCTTTAGTTATAAACCATTATTAGCGGACCATGGAAATTCTGTTTTCGAGATTAAAGATTAAAAGAAAAAAAAAACACATCTCCAGGCAACAGCTCGTTTACTCGAAGCAGTCAGAAACATACTTTGATACTGAAATATATGATCCGCCCCTACCTCAAGGAAATAGGGACTTATCAGACACTTCTCTATCACAAAGTGTGCAATACTCAAGTACTTCTGAATTTCTACAACGCAATAGTGGGAGTGTAACCAAATCCTGTGTTATATAAAAATGCAGTTCCTCCCTCGTGTCTCCTTTAGATTTCAGCCAAAGTTATGTAATGCTTCATTTCTGTTCATGTGGTATGATCAGTGACACATCGCTATACTGTAGGAACGCCCGTAGTCGTTGAAGCTCTTTGATTAGCGTAGAAAGGTTCGATTGTTAGTTCATTCGGGTTTGGCTTTATTTTCAACAGTTTTTTAGTTCACCTGTGATATCGAGAGATCGAACTCAGTTTGCTGGGTGTTTTATACGACGCTCAGAATCAGTTATGCTACAAACTCTAAGGGCGAAACATCTCAAGATATGCGATAAACCAATATACCGTGTATGCATAGCTCGTAAAAGTTTTTATTCGTCGCACTAAAATGTGGGTTTTTTTTCGCAAATAAATGGTCGTTTTAGGTCGCCGGGAAAAAATGGCATAACCCATTCACCACCCTCCCGGAGTCGGTGTTGTCGTGGTATGTAGACAAAACTTTAACCTTGGCAATAGCTTCCCAACTGTGTGAGATGGCACTTTCATATTTTCCATGTTTAATTCTTAATCCTGACATGTAAATAACAAATGACAATGTGACAAGACTTTTCCGCTGCTACCATAATTTTTCCCCTTGTAACCATAAACTTCAACTTTGACCTACATTTTTAACCCACTCGGCGAGCTATGTTCTTGTGCTTATTCAGTTATCTTAATAATACATTTTCATTCCCCTTTTGGTGAGTATTGTCAGCTTAAATGACAAAAAAGATGTATGTACTGAATTTTTTAAGCGTAATTCCGCACTTTATGACTAAAATTGCGCTGACCCAATTTCACAAAACGCCCATAAAAGGATTAGGGTCGAGAACGTTTGGCTGCAAGACCGAAAATTTCTTTGACATCCAAATTGTATGGAGTACCGTTTCATTTTTATGTTACAGACCTAAAACGGTATTGCGGTTGCGATTAAATTGGATATGCTTCCTTAGTTTCTGATGTATTTATTTTGATCTCGTTTAAAGCGTCTACCATGTATTTCTCCTCTCAGTATTAGTACTGCAGTGACCTATAATTCAAAACGTTTTAAGTACCATGCCCTACTGACCTAGTTTTTAATTAGTGAAAGTCAAAGTTTCGTACAATTACTCATTGGATAGTCTTTTATGTTTTGATAGATTACGACGTCCTGTAGGCATATCAAGTTAGAAAAACTGAGCTGAATCGATTTACGAAACTACCACAAATATAAAAAGAGGTCGCTGTTCATAGCGATGTTCCTCTATTATGCTACGTAAACGATACTGAAACCCTTTTTGTAACATCAGCCATGATAAATCTGATTCGGGATCGAAGTTCACGGTGAGTTTTATTCCTGGGTCGTCGGTCATGATATATTTAATTTCGGGAGCGGTGTATATAATATATTTTATCCCGGGGATCGTTTATTTCATTAGATTGTGGAAGAGGTGTTGTAATATATACAGAAACCTGATCTTTTATCAGGTGCATCTTTGTCCCGTCAATTAAAGATAAATACACAACTATGATTTGTCAGTTTCTTGAATATTAATTTATTCTTACGCAATTTAACCTATTCAACAAAACGAGAACGCGACGTCTACAAAAATATAGGTCTGAATTATTATAATGTGACGCATTACTTGTGTTTGACTTGAACAGAAAATTTCAGTTTGCCAAACAATTTGAACAGAGTTGAATGACAGTTTTCGATTTCAGCATTATATATATAAGAAACAACCACCTTATTATTTTACAGTGGATGAGTAAATGGTGACTACCCGATATTCCGAAGGTCCAATGCAATATCCGAAGGTCCAATAGTCCAATGGTCCGGTAGTCTGAAGGTCCGAGAGTCTGAAGATCCGATAGTCCGAGGCCCCGATAGTTCGAGGCTCCTATAGTCCAAAGACCCGACGGTTCGAAGGAAGACCTTCCAGTCAATCGAGCATTTGAACTATCGGGGTTTCTGAGTATCAGACCTTCGAGTTATTGGGCCTTCGGGATATTGGGTGGTCACGCGATTAAACGGACCCAATTGAATCAGTGAGGTGTCTTTATCATGCCAATTTATAATTTTACTCGGGGTCTCGGTTGATGTTGTCTCATTCACGGGTCAGATAGGGCCGATTCAGCAGGTTTCGAAAAGGAGTGTATGTATTCATTACTCAATCATTTTAACACAAAAGCATGTCCCAGAAAGGGGATTCCATTTTTAATAAAAGTAAAAAATATTTGTGAAGTCTTCTATCGAAAAAAGGAGGGATGAATACCCATTATTTCTCCAATCTGAAGCTGGCAATGTCTAAAAATCTCGAGCGTTCCATTAAATCAAACGTATTACTAATATTCTGACTTTCAAACACCACTTTCTTCACCAGTCGAGAGAAGAAATGTGGAGAGGAGGGGGTGATCGCTACTTTCCCTGCAAACCTCCCCCTCTAAATCCGTAAATGTGTCCGGTATAACGCTTAAGTGGGGATCAGTGACAGATCCAGAATTTCCGAGAAGGGGGGCCCAAATGGGTGTTAGCCAAACTTCTCAGCCATTTTTGGTGCAAAATCTGGATTTTTACTAGTAAATATGTGACCAAAAGGGGAGGGGGGGACCAGGCCCACCTCTAAATCCGCCACTGGAGATGCCCCGAAGAAAATTTTGATTTGCAAAACTAAAGACTCTGATCAGCTTTATTTTTCAAGCCAATATTCTTCTTAACATTGTATTAATAAAAAGTTATAGGCGTGTACCATTGTGTGCGTACGTAGATGCGCCACTGTAGCACCTTTACCACCCTGGCACTTTTTGAACTTTGAATTGCTGACTAATGTATAAGTATGCAGTTAATAATGTAATACGTAATAATGGATTAATTTGAATGGTACATATAGTTCTCCGATCGTACGGAAATACATTAGTTTTCATTTATTCAGTCTCCGAAAGACGTGCCAAGCTCTTCACGCGCTATAACTTAAACCAATAATAAATTAATTGGAAAGAAACAATTGAGTACTTATATACATAAGAGTGCATTCTCAATAGAGTCGTCCAACGATCCTTGATAAAAATGCATTTTCTTCTCCAAAGAAAAAGTGTAGTCGTACGTATGTTATTAATCTTATCAATAAATTACCTAACATATGCGAGAGGCGAAATGTAGTACCAGCACCTTTGTGTGACTTTCTTAAGGCTGTCAGTTTTTTAAAGATGTTTTCAAGATTTTTTTTCAGTCATATCGCGACATAGAAGTCGGAAGAAACCAATTTCCTAACGTACATGCTGTGCCACATTCAAGGAATCGAACCCGGAGCCCCTACGGCGTGAGACGAGTTCTTAACCGCTACACAGATTTGTGAGCCTATGGTCAAAATGCCTCGCTTGATACAAACAGCTAGATATGTTTGCAGAATCACTTCGCTGTGAACATGTCTTTCTTGCAACCTGCATGACTTGCTTGTACTCCCTTCCACGGTTCGTAAACGAACATGACACACGATTTTCAACTCTTATATTTGTGACGCCATAAACAAATACGTTATTTGCCGGAGATTTGTTGGACCTTAGATGGTGTCATCACAATGAAAATTGCGTTTTGTGAAAGAGTGAATGAGATTCGCCGTCCGTTATCATCCGTCAGGCGGCGCTTGTGTACTAGGAGTTAAAACGAAGTCGAACGTTAGCAACCGTATAACGTCGTAAGAGCATTTCATTGTCCCTTACTTCATATTTGTGGGAATACGTTTTATTTCCTCCCTTAACTTTAGGACAGCACTTAATGTATGCGAAGGCCATTGTTTAAGGAACTTTCTAAATGCTAAAAACCCGATATGCTTAATAAATCCGACTTATAAATTGCTGAAATGTCAAACTTACAAATCTTCTTACCTAAACTTACAAATCTTACCTTTCATTTGATCCCTAAAGGAAATTACTCCTGGCACTTTCAACCACAAAGAAACTCAATAACTGCTCAACATTCTTGTAAATCTTGTAATAAGTAGATCTTGCAAACCTTATGATTGTCGCATTACTTGACTCTGTCTCTAATTGCTACATAAAGTAAGAAGTAGCAACTCGGAACGCCCCTGGTTTTGTCATAGATGGGCTTACTGAACTCTAAGACATGCAGAACGCCCTTTGTATGTATGCATTTCCGGAACAGGATTTCTTACTGTTGTCGTCAAAGAAATCCCTAGACTCTCTACAGACTGAGTCATATTAGCGTAGGTGGGTGGGCGGATCCAGATGAACCCCTCCCTATGGCTGAAAGACTTTTACCAACGCATTGTCAGTTTGACCACTGCTGAAAGTTGAACATCACTTTTTACGATAAAGTTTGCTATTAGATGATGGTATCCTACTTTTGTTAACAAAAATTAAAATTTCACCAAAAGATGGCAGACCCACTTCTTCAAAATTTTTGCGCCCCCCCCCCCCTTTCGTTTAGAAATATAAATCCCCCTAAAAGAGTATATCTGACGGAATTATTCAGCTTCTACCTATACATCTTTATGTTACAAGCTTTAACATTTCAGATGAGATATCAATGTTGTTTGTTTATTTATGATTGTTTACCCCACTCCATGATTATTTTTATGGTGGCGGCACCTGGCTTGTGCATTGCTTGATAATTTTGCCCTCAGTTACACTCCCACTCGAAGCAATGAGGCATCTTTTGTATGGCAACGTACATCATGACACCGGGCCTCGGTTTATGAACCATGGTATGCTATGTATCAAGATATCTATAAGTTTTTTTTATATTTTTGTTATTTTTATTATTTATTATCTTATTATTATTATTATTGTTTTGATTTATTGATTATTGTTTTACGTCACTCCACGATTATTTCACGTACATGTATATGGTGAAGGCATCTGCCTGATGCATTGCATACAAATTTAGACCTTTGCAACGGATCCACCCGAAGCAGTGAGGGACCTTTTACGTGCCACGCCTACCATGACACGGGACCTCGGTTTTTATTGTCTCATCCGAAAGACAGAACACCGGTGTGTCCAGGTCGGGAGTCGAACCCGGGACTTCTCGATCACGAGCCGAACACCTTATCCACTAGGCCACACCGGCTTAGATATTCATAGGTCATTGACAGAATGTTGCCTGAGGTCTTTGCGCAGCATAGGGCAAAAATTTCAATCTTCGTTCGCACAACGACCGAAAGCGGAATTATTTCTACTGCCCTGTATTTATACTCACTACATTCTATCAAGAAATTGAAGGAACTACAAACAAATATCGATTCAAAACAGCTATTTTGTGGCGGATCCAGAATTTACTAGAAAAGAGGGTGGGGGAGGGGCACATGTGTACCGGTATTAGCCAAACTACTCAGCCATTTTTGGTCCTCTAAATCCGCCACTGGCATACCCGCGAAGTAATCTGTTTGTAACGTAAAAAGATAATCAATCAAACAGACAAAAGAGTATTTATACTTTCCACTTAACCGCATTTCGCTATAAGCGCTAGAAGGCTGCGTTCTCGATTATTTATGGAATCATATTTTGCATTCTATATCCATTACTTTGAATCCTTTTGTTTTCTGTGGTAGTTCATCCAACCCTTTAAACAACGTTTATAGCTAAGTGCGCCTTAAATTTCTGTTCTACGAAACTCCTTTTATAGCTTCGGTTGAATTCTTTTCTGGTAAAGGTTTCTGTATTATGAATGTCAAGGAAATAGTGCTGAAGTCGTGATATTGTCACTCGGCAATGAACGGGAGATACAGATCTTAAGCACCCCAAAGTGACCACTTTAGATACGTATTCAGTAGTGGATTCAGAGAGGGAGAAGAGATGTGGCTTTCCGTTATCGTCTCCAATTATCATAGGACGTCACTAATTGGTCATTTATCATTTGTCATTTATTTCCAAGTGGAGTTATTGTAATGTCTTTTTCTCCATCATTCTTTTGTAAAAAAAAATAACACACACACAAACAAACAAGCCACCCCCCCCCCCCCCAAATAAGAAGTAGAAATAACAATAAAACAGAAAAAACAAACACAAAAACAAAAACAAAATTAAAACCAATTCAAAAGCACCCCCCCCCAAAGGGATGGTTGCAATTCAATGCTACCGTCACACTATTCCGTATCTACGACGTAAGGGGAGTATTTAATGAGGCGTATGTATGACGCCTAATGTACGTAACATGGCGCACCCACGGCGTGTATTTCGTTGCTACACCGTAAATGTAGCGATCGCGTAGCGTTTCCTACTTATATGTGATGTTACTGCTGCGTTATCGCCGTGCCATTTCATTGCAGGTTCCTTTTTTAAGAAACTGCTGAAAGATGCAGCGTCCCCGTATCGCAATTCTTCCATAATACGATTGTAATGGCCATACTGCAATCTGCACGTAGCCACGGTCTCACTCATCATCTTCGGAATCTTCTGCGTGATCTATTTTGCCTCATTTGGGTTTCTTGTCTTTTTTAAAAATCCTTCTCTGCTTTTGCTTCCATCTGAAGCCAAAGACGCCAGATAACTGCTACCTACATTCCAGTTCCATCCAAGTTCATGGCTGAATGTTGAATGATTTAAAAGCAGATAATTTTGCAGCTCAGTTCTCTATGTGCGATTCAGCATAACGTAGCGAATAAGCTTAGTATGCCGTGGCAACGTAATGGTTAATCTTGCAACGTAGCAAATACTTCGGCAACGCCGAACGTACGTAGCGGCAATGACGCAGCAACGAATGATACGTAGTTTGTACGCTCTACATACACAAGGATACGCCACAGATAAAAAAAAAAATCACAATTCTTTATTCCATATCCTACGCTATGGATAAGAAAAGAACGCCGTACGTACGCATAAGCAACGCTTACGCCATAGTAATGTCCTGTTTCTTGGTAACGCGTGCGCATGGCGTTGTAGGAGTATAAACAAGGTCCCTGTTGCGCTCCTCTTGTGCGTATGTGCTACATACTTGTAAGTGCGCACTTAAAAATACTCCGCACCCTTGGAGTTCATACTACGCATCAAAAAGTATGTGCTTCGTACGCTGGCGTTGCTATAACGTTCAATTATTGCTGCCGCGTATCAGAATACGCCGTGCATACGCAAACCCTATACGCCAATGTGTGACAGGGGTACAATGTAGTAATACATTTTATGACTATATATAATTCTCAAAAGGTTAACATGATAAATAAAATACGAAACACTTATACTTTTCACTACACCAATATTTAATGTAAAATGTCACCAAAACGAATTTCTCTGTCAGATTCAAGTATTAAGTATCTATTTTACAATTATAACAAAACAGGCGATTCAAGGCAAACAGCAAAAGGAAACAATATCTGATATGGAATTTTTATTAGTGATAAAAATGTATATATGTGATATATGTGTATATAGCTACCAATGCAAGATTTGTCTTTCTTATAAGTGTGATTTTTACCTTCAATTTTCATCCTTCGTGCATTTGAATCAAAACTAGGGAAAAATACCGAAAGCAAATTAAACGATTTTATCAAACCCTATTTAAATCAATTATGGGAGACAGGTCCTTTCTCCTTGTGCAACATACATGTACATAAGTCGAATTTTTATCGTCATTTAGTACAAAACAACTCTATTCATATATCTATTTGATTACACGGTGATTTAAATTCAGGTCAGTTTCGACAAAAACTTTTAAAATGTTTACAAATGTAGATTTCCTACGGTTTTAAATCACTTAATGTAATTTTAAATCAACACAGTTGCGGCGTCTGAAATTAAAATGCCAATTTATGCGACCGAATTTCGTATTACATATTTCGCAAAAAGTGCGATCTCATTTCCTTATTTTGTGAATGGTTGAGTTCTTATCAGATATGCCTACCAATTCATACAAACAAACATGTACGACATATGCCAATAATGAATTTAGAGGACTCCGAAGAGCTAGCCTTGCTTTCCACTCCAAGATTCTGGTGATCGCCCATCCTTCTCCCTTTCATACCTAAACTCCTGAATTCACCACTGCTCTTTATATTAAGAAAATAAATATGAGGGGGATATACGAATAATATGCACTTTGACCAGCTGTGGACTGTCGGAACACCTCGTCAGTGTCCGTGGTACGTTAGGAAATAAGATTCGGTGGTAAGCGTGTGATAACGCGTGATCTAAGAAGTCTAGGGAAAGAAGGAAGATCAAGTCACGAGACACCCCTGGTTACAACGCGCAGTTTGATATTGTCTATTATTAAATTGATGTGGATTATCATTATATAGTTTTATTTTTATTTTTAAATTTTATCTTTATTTTTATTTATTTATTTATTTATTTATTTATTTATTTATTTAACTATCTATTTGTTATTGCTATTATTATTATCATTATCATCATCATCATCATCATCATCATCATCATATTCTTCTTTTTCTTCTTCTTCTTCTTCTTCTTCTTCTTCTTCTTCTTATTATTATTATTATTATTATTATTATTATTATTATCTAGATCTAGAAATTTTGTTAAAAAGGGGGTAGAGGAGTTGGGTCTACATATCGTGAGGGGTAAGTGACGTGTAAACTTATCTATTTCATAACAAAATGTGCAAGAAAAGTAAAGTTTGACACACCTTAAAACCAGGTTCCAAACTTCGGTCCCCACCTCTGGATCCGTCATTTCGTTGAAAATATTGTATTTATAAGTCTTACTACATCTTGATGAAACTTGTTAGATATGAAGTCAAGGTCCCATACGAGAGTCTAATAGATCCATGACAATCACTTACGTTGACAAACTCCTTTAGACCGGCTTCATAGATCAATAAACCGAATGCATTTAGATGATCTGAAAGGGCCTCTTACCAAGTATCAAGCTTTATGACACTTTTTAATGTATTCGGGTTATTTCTTTGAGCTGATTCTTGTAGCTTTCTTACAATGCATGAATTTTTCGTGTACATGTTGTTCATAAGATCTTACAATTATAAGCTCAGTGGACGAGGTGCTCGGCTCGTGATCAAAATGTTCCGGGTTCGACTCTCGCCCTGGGCACACCGGTTTTCTGTCTTTCGGATGAGACATTATAAACCGAGGTCGCGTGTCATGGTAGGCGTGGCACGTAAAAGACCCCTCACTGCTTCGGCAGGGTCCGTCTGTTGCGAAGGTATAAATTTCTATGCAATGCATAAGGCAGATGTCGCCATACACGTAAAATGATCATGGAGTGGCGTAAAATAATAATAAATCCAGCAATCCATCCATCCATCCATCCATCCATCCATCCATCTATCTATCTATCTATCTATCTATCTATCAGTCTGTCTGTCTGTCTGTCTGTCTGTCTGTCTGTCTGTCCGTCCGTCCGTCCGTCTGACCGACCGATAGATAGATAGATAGATAGATAGATAGATAGATAGATAGATAGATAGATAGATGGATGGATGGATGACTGGGCTGCTGGATTTTTTATGGTTCTACGCCACTCCATGATCGGGCGGGCAATCAGGCGGACGGACAGACAGACAGACAGACAGATAGATAGATAGATAGATAGATAGATAGATAGATAGATAGATAGATAGATAGATAGATGTTATACGGAGGATAGATATTTTTGAAAACAGGAAAAGAAGATATTAACCTTCACTGGGAGGTCCATGCCCGCCCGCCCCCGCCGCCCCCCCCCCTCTATTACTATGAACAACCACCATACAGAAAAGGTGTCGAAAATTTCTGAAAGGGAAAGGGGGAGGGGGTAACTAACTACTTTAAATCACATTCCTCGTAAAACTATTATTTAATGTAAATAGTATAAAAAGGGGTAAACTACCTTAAATTACGTATCAAAAGGTCAATAAATTTACATTTATTCATAGCATAAATAAAACATAAGCTCTTCAGGAAAACATAGATCACTATAAATCACTCAAATTACCCTTCCCATGACAAAAACTGACTTATACACTGTCTTCCTACATCATTCTCACCATTATCTGCCAGGATGAACATGAAACAAAATACAGCATCAGCGAAAAACATTTGAGAATTAATTTCAAACAGTGTGAGCACTTTGTGTGCCCGGACACAGCGTCATTGTATGCTTTGCTCATTTATCATTCTCCATTCATGCGCTCTTCAAAGGGACTTGTGTTGTTCGAAGCTGCCCCCTTTACTTGAGGCGGATCCAAGATGTGGCTCGTGAAGTATGTTTGTATATTGTTTAACACAACACAAAAATTACACTCATTTTCAACAATTTCACTAAAAAGGTGGCGGCACCTTGCTGGTGCAGATGCGCAAAATTTCTATGAATGCAATCGACACAACCAAAGCTAAAAGGGATCTTTACATACTATTGTATGCGTGGCATGGTGAACTCCCCTCGCCTTCTATTTGTAATCCGCAGAATTTACAAAATTTTCAAGAAGACAATTTGGGCTATTAATAAGGTGGAACTCCTTTCATTAGCATTACGTCGCCACCACACGTACAACTCCCTTTCTTTCAGGACATCTTTTTACAAAATGTGGAGAAAAAGAAAAAACCCTCTCCCCTTTAAGTTATTACCACTGAAATGTTAAATTCACTATTGTTGGTGCGATTTACATGGCTGTTCTTTTATTTTTCAAAAGTATAACAAAAGAGATCGTCCGACACTGTTAAAACAGGAGGATATTTCTGTCATGTTTTTCAAGTCTTTCGCAATTTCAGGGGTGGTAAAACTTGTAAGAAATTTGATTTGATCTCTTTAATCGATAAATAAGAGCCGACTCCAAGTTCACATGTGTACCAAATGTGAATTTGGAACCCTCCGTTCTGCATGACATAATACATATTACTGTTCTTGTTGATCATTCCACAATTCGTGGACCCCATCAAACCTACCATTTGTCTTCTCCATCAATTTGTATGAAATTATTTCCAAAATAAAACCTTACATGTCTCCGACTATCCCCAACAAATTTAACAATGCATACATTTATTATTATTATTATTTTAAACTTTATTTTACAACGATTAAGAAACAAGTTAACAACTTAAATAGATCTTGATCGTTGGCACAGATCTTGGCATAGGAGTGCAATTTTTGTAGGAGGAAAACAGAGTACCTGGAGAAAGCCCACGAGGCCAGGTCGGTGACAGTCCCACCATCTCACGTACTACACTGGGAATCGAACTCGGGTCGCATTGGTGAGAAGCGAGCGCGCTACTGACTGCGCTACCTGGCCCACATACATTTAGTAGAGACTGATACTGTAAATACATTTCTGGGAATATACTAGTGTAATGCATAAGTAAGTATGTAAGTACATGTAGCTGGGAAACAATCAAATGTTAAAAGGTTATTCGGACAGACGGATGACAGAGGAAAGGACGGCAATGAATCCTAAAGTTCCCACCAGCAGGTTTCAAATAATGCATACATTTACTAGGTTCAAAGGGTCATAATGCCTGTAAAAATAAAAAAGAACAAAATTATATCGTTCATCTTTAACTTCTCTTTATTTCTGACAGTTTTCGTGAAAATCCGTTAAATAGTGAAGGAGGAGTTGCGATGATTCTATATAATGCATGCATTTTCTAAGCTCAAAGGATCATGACTCCTGCAGAAATTAATAGAACGAAATTATCTCCCTTCATGTGCTGATCTTCATTTCTGCCAGGTTTGGTGAAAATCCGTTGAAATGTGTAGGAGGAGTTGCAATAACAAAATGTTTCAATATAATGCATTTTCTAAGTTCAAAGAGCCATTACTCTCGCAATAATTCACAGAACAATATCATCTCGCTTTATGCACATCTTCGTGAACGTATGCTGCTCTTCAATTCTGCCAGGTTTGGTGAAAATCCGTTAAACGGTGTAAAAGGAGTTGCAATGGCAAGGTTATTCGGACAGACGGACGGACGGACAGCGTGGAAACCTATAGTCCCCTCAGATTTCACCGGTAAGTAAATAAATATTTCTTTGTTTTGACTCTAACCAAACTATGATTTAAAAGGAGGTTTCTCATTGGTCCGTCGATATGAATTAATATATTGCGTCACGCAGCGCTAGACCGACTTTTGAAAGTGAAAGGGAAAGCCATATGACTTAGCTGTAGGGCAGAAGTCACCAAGGAGATGCACAATAAATGTTAATAATAAGTAATGAAAAACACACAATGACATGACAGAAATATTGATTGTACAACAAATGCGATACCGACGTAGGACGGTCAATTGAGTTATAAAAGATACTCAATTGGTGTGGTTAACCCGGTTTACGGGCCCACCTTACCACTCATCGCAAATGCAGTACAATAGCGATAGTGTATATCACATGTATATTAATTTGTTGGGACAGGCTTGGTGTAGTGGTTAAGCGCTTGGCTTGTGGTTCAGATGATCCGGGTTCGAGCTCCCGGATTGCACCACTATGTTTAAGAGGTTGGTTACCTCCTGCTTCCATGTCGCGAAGTAAAACACCAATCAACCAATATTGATTTGTTACATGCAGATGGTCATTGTCGAGAACCGCGGATCACGGTCGTTCACGTTCCTCTTGGTTCATAGAAGTACAACCGAACGTGGGTCTCCATCGATGGCAGATGTCCTCTGAACCGATGGGGATACATTTTGTCAATCTGAGACTACACAAGAATAGACTGAATTGATTCCTAAAACTTATCTTTTACTTTCCTATGATTTAGAAATAAACTATTTTGTAGAATTTTGAATTTATTAGCATCATAGCAGGGCAATTTTACAAAGTATAGATCTCATTAATTACAATCTGTGGGATAATCCGGCTTTATACACAAACAAATAAGGGACACTCAAGAAATGCTTATAAGAACATGCGAACTAATGTGGCAAAATTGAGATATGAATATATACAAATAAATGTGGGAAAATAGGCACACACATATACACACACTCACACTCAGTGGCGGATTTAGAGAGGAGCCGGGGTCCCGCCCCATCCCTCCCCCTTTCTCCATGTATTTAGAAGTAAAACTCCACATTTAGCACCCAAAATGGCTGAGTAGTTTGGCTAATACTTGATTTTCACATGTAACCCTCCTTTTTCCGGAAATCCTGGATCCGCCACTGACACACGCACACGCACCCACACACACACACACACCTACACACACCCCCACACACAAATATATATTTATGTGCAAATAAATGCGGTATTTGAGAGATGTCAGACGTTTGAGAGAAAAAAAAAAAAAAAAAACGCACTTCATTGATATAAAATTACATAAATCTTCAAAGAATTACACCATATACGACTAACGACTAATGGTTATAAGAATTAGTGATATTGCATGACATTATCGTGTTACATGCACGTTTATATATAACACAAGATTGTCGAGCGAAATTAAAAAAAAAACATGAGTTTCATAAATGGTCTTCAAATTAGATTTCGATATTTAATTAAGTGTCATTTCATATTAATAATACACATAGTCTCGATTGTGACTTAATACCAGAGTTTACATGTATATACGAGACCCTATCAGACATCGCAATTATTATTATGAATAACAAAACAATATACGTACCAGACATAATAATATATAAGTATAATATTAGATTCAGACTTTAGGCAAAATATAGCCAATAATAAAAGGTTTTATTACTAAACGATAAAAGACATAAATGTAAATATCATATAATAAAATAAATTTCTCGTTTGATACTCCTATATGAAAAAGTTCGTACTTCAACTTCCTCATAAGAAGGCATGGGAGCTCGTATTTGTTACGAGCTGATTATATCTACAAATAAAGAATATATTGCGAAATAATTATTATGTTTGTTTGTCTATATATACACCGGTTTAGGTACGTGTAAATGGGCAGGCTTGGTGTAGTGGTTAAGCGCTTGGCTTGCGGCGCCGACAATCCGGGTTCGATTCCCGGGTTGCGCCACTATGTTTAAGAGGTTGATAACCTCCTGCTTCCATGTCGCGATATAACTGAAAATTGTTGAAAGCGACGTAAAACACCAAATCAACCAAAAGATACCTGTAAATGACGTCACGCTTGTAAATATACATTGACGGCCGTAAAATTCATCCGCCACGAGGCGCGAAATTGAATTTTGATACTTTTACATGTACAATGTAAATGCCAAAACTGAAGAAAGTATGAATTGAGGATAAGTTGTGTTGAATGCCCTTTTCATAAAGATAGAAAATACGAAAGAGGAAAAGGGGTGAAACAAAAACTGCAATGACCGATTATTCATTTTATTCTTCTTAGTCGTATGCAATCGCACTTTTGCGGGCCTTTCTGTCACATACTCGAAAAACAACCTTGAATATATTATCGTGGACTAAACATGGTGGTGTAAAAACCGATGAACATATAATATACATGTAGGTGCAGAAGACGACTTGTACACGTTCTTCCTATATAAAATAAAACTTCCATCGGTTTCTAATGTAGATCTATAGAGAACTGCCAAAAAGAATCATAACAGAATCTGCCATCTTGTTAGAATTTTTAACATTTGGTATTTCCTAATTTACTACAGGTTGTTTTTCGGGGCTTGCTGGAAAGGCCCGATGTTTGTGATTGATTTGTATGGTCATTTCACCATGGTGAGATATGGTCAATAAAGTAGTATTAACCTTGTAAAAATATAGAGATCATTCATGAACCTGGCTGGCGCCACCATCCGGTAGAAGCCACAAACGCTTTATTGTTAAACGCTTTAACGGCCTTTTTTTTGCGAGAAAGACTCCACGCGATATAAAGTACTCGTTTCTAGTAATTCTACCATTATACATTTCTCTAAACTATATATATGGCTTGCCGCAAATATATCCAAAAGGATAATAATGGAAAAAAATAGTATCTCGCTAAATATACGTGATTTAGACGACTACATATGACTTAGAATAATACTCATTCAGTAACTGAAATATAAAAAGAAGAACATAGAATCAAATTTTCTGTCTACGCGAGATGATTTAAATTAAATGTTTTAAAGTCTAGTAAGAAATTACTGAGTATGATAATTCAGTAGATTTCAGTAGAAAAAGAAAAAGAATTATTACATCCTCTCTCTCTCTCTCTCTCTCTCTCTCTCTCTCTCTCTCTCTCTCTCTCTCTCCTACACATAGCTGGACTGGTCAGGTGAGAAGTCTAACCCTAGATTCACTATGCCGGATGGTTCTTCCTCGGTTTCGTCTTTTTCCTTCACCCTTGTACTATCGTTCTGCTGAACAGAGTTTTGTAAACTCGAGGCCCATGGATCAATCATGTAACGTAACTTCATTATATTGAATACTCTTTTTCGTTCATGTAGCCTCGCTTTCATTTCTGAAGCCTCGATTTTCCTATGGTACCGTTCCTGATACTTCCGGTGATAGCAATAAAAGTTGGAGGCAAGGAATACTAGGAAGAAGAAAGCGATGAACACGTGGGGTAGCCATAAATATGACGTAGTAGAACTCGTGACTGGGTTTGTGATATTAAATGACGTCATCGATTCATATGTTTCCCATACCGATGCTGAAATACAAGATTAATTTGATTAATAAATGCAGTAACAATGTTGAAAATTGAAATACTTATTTAGGCAAAAGTTAAATCCCGATCAAGCAAGTATTATTATAGGGAACACACTCTTCTTTCATTTGTCCGCATATCTCAGTTAGAAAGGTGTTTGGTTGTGACGGAAAATTCAGAGAGGAAAGCTTTAACGGAGCAAATATAGTTTTTAAATCGGACAGCCAATGAGATCGCGTGTTACAAACAAAATGCATTTAAGGGTTACCATGATAGTGTTTTACAAAATCGGACAGGGTATCGGCTAATCCCCTGTCAGAAACTGAGTTTCTCTGCGAGGCGTTATTTTGACCGGAAAAAAGCTTACACGTTTAAGTTTCGAATGACATCGCCAACGACGTTGCAAACTTGCGTGTGACGTCACAACGAAAACTACAGTGAAACGTGGATCTCCTCGTTTTGAAAAGTTTAACCAATTAAAACGTGCGTTGTAAAAATATAATATAATATAATATAATATAATATAATATAATATAATATAATATAATATAATATAATATAATATAATATTGTAATATGCATTGGTCGGCATTTATTGTATTGGATAATTCTTAGTACTTTAATGACGTGTGTAGATTTATAGCATTTTACACTGTTTTTTTATGATGTGTCTATTTTTTTTTTTTAATGTAATGATAAATTAGTCCCCATTTCCTCAAGTTCTGTCAATGCTAGTCATCATACAACTCAAAATTGATATCCATATTGTCAATTCAACTATTTAGGACTAAAACAATTGTATCTCACCTTATCCTGGCTGAACTTAAGTAGTTTAAGCATTTTGTTATGCTTGATTTTGTAGAAGATGTTTTCTTTAGTAAATTTTTGTTTATTTCCCGTGTCATCTTTTACGGCGTATTCGCCAAACTGTTCGTTCAATCTAAATCCTCTGTTATGTACATTTTGCTGAACATTGCTAGAGTTCATACAAACTTTCAAAAACTGGTTATCACAATGTCTGACACTTATTTTTGAAATGAATTTGTGTTATAAGTTCACTATTTTGTCGATCGCCGCCATATTGTATCGTCACTTATGAATGTTTCCACGGCACAATAATTCAAATTTAGAAATATTCACTGAATTTTTACCGTCAAGTTTGATGTATGTAAAAATCTAGAAGAAGTGTGTAATTATGTTTAAACTACAATGAAATGGGATATTGTCCTAGTAATGTATTTAGTTATAATGTTACAATATCAAATCAGTCTTGTGTGTAAACAAATCGCTATGGTTATGAACCCGCACGGAGAAATAGTCCTATTTTTCCTTGACCACTTTATTTGACCATACGAGTTAGTAACTTGTTGTTGATTTCAAACTTTGATCTTTCGTGTCTAAGAACTTTGTATTATATGCAATTTTATTATGCAAAGATGTGTTTTAATTAGTCTAAAATATTGTCAGGATGGAATCGGAATTTGTCAGGTCGATTCTCGGTTCTGATTGGTTGGAGGGGTCTATATAAGTAAGTCTGCTGCAGAAAGATGGCATTCTGATTTTTGTGATCAAAGTGAAAACATCAATCTAAGTGAACTCTAAATAGGTAACCATGCATTTCACTGATAGAGATCATAGTTTCGTAACATAGAGTTTTATTAGCAATATTCTGTCAGGATATCTATTGGCATTATGACAAGTATAAGCCTGACAATTTTGAGCCTGACAAAAGTTCGAGCCTGACAATTCTGAGCCTGACAAAAATTGAGCCTGACAAATTCTGGGCCTGTCAAACGTTGAAGCTGACATTCGTATTGTCAGCCTGACAATATGTATTTACCGGTTATCATTATTGATCTAGAAATGTTACTGTTGTAGTTGAAATAGGAATGATTGAGTTACAATTGATATACAATGAATACATGTCCGCCTGACATTGAGTGATTAGCCTACGGTGTTTTGGTAGAACGCGAATTTGTGCATTTATGTATCTCTAAAAGTGTGTCGACCAATGCCCAGAGTGAGTTATTTGCTGTAATATTATTGATCGATGTTGGTGTTTAAAATGACTCTCTTTAAATATTATATAAACAATAAATAACGTAAATTCATCAATTATATCTCGTTACTTCTGAACCCTCGGTCAGACTGTTACAATATAATATAATATAATATAATATGTCTGTCTGTCCTAATTTTGATTTGAAACACATCTCAGCCTATAATTGTATTTAAAAGAAAATAGAAAATATTATTACTTTACTTAATTATTCTATTTAATGGAAATGGCATTAATTATCAATTTTTTTATGGAGGTATAGAAGTAAAACCGATTTACAAATTGTATAATTTTGTTGTGTGTGTATATAACGCAAATTTACATGTTTGTGTGATGATGTACTCCTACATGTTTACATTTTTGTAAATTATTTTTACATGAATTTTGAGGTGTAAGTTACTACAAAATGGAAACCGCTGTGGCTCAGTGGATGACGTGCTCAAAGAAGGACCGAGAGGTCCGGGGTTCGACTTCCGCCGTGGGCACACCGAGGGGTCTGTCTTCCAGTTGAGAGAGTACAAATCGAGGTACCATGCCATGGTAGGCGTGTCACGTAAAATATCACAGTTGTGGCTCAGTGGATGACGTGCTCAGAGCAGGACCGAGAGGTCCGGGGTTCAACTTCCGCCGTGAGCACACCGAGGGATCTTTCCTCCAGTTGAGGGAGTGCAAACCGAGGTACCATGTCATGGTAGGCGTGGCACGTAAAAGATCCCTCACTGCTTCGGATGGGTCCGTCGCAAAGGTATAAAATTCTACGCAAAGCATTAGGCAGATCCGGTCGCCAAATACGTGAAAAATTACATTAACCCTTACCATAACTTCATTTATTATAACAATAAAAATTAGTCGCATTGCTATATAATTATAGCATAGTAATGTCGAACATTTGCCAAATATCATATACAAATCTATTTTACAAATAAAGGTCTTAAGAGTATTTTGCGACTCATTTTTCCCTTTGGCAGCATCTAGTGTTAACAACATTGCATATAAATACACACCTACATTTGTAATTGTGTTAAAGAGAGAGAGAGAGTGGGGGGGGGGGGGGGGGAGGAGGAGGGATGAGGGATGTGTGTACATTGTGCATAAATATAGACATGACATTCTGTCCTTGTGTATGCTTGTGGAGGGGGGGGGGCAAGTGAACGTATAAGAAATTTGAAATATATATGTCCATATTTCAGCGAAAATTTTTGGCGCAAAACACTGAAAGTATGGGTTTTTGTACCTTTAATTGTCAGAAATTAGCACAACCTCTGATTCTCTTTTCTTTATCGTTGAATACATGTCTATTAGGAATTTCGTCTATAATTTTTGTTCTATGTTGTGTTTTGTGAAAATAAATTTTTGATATATAACATTGTCAGTAATTAGCACAACCTCTGATTCATCTTTTTCCTATCGTTACATACAGTCAAGTCTTTAAGCATTGTTATAAATTATCGCAAAAAGGACAGCGCTTTCTCCGTTAAAATATGAATCCATCACCGTAAGCAGACATACCGTAAATTAACGTACCTTATATTGAATTCAAGATGTATTCATATATGAATTATTATGGCAGTACTCCGCTTATTCGTCCAACGTAGTTCAATCTGTTAGATACTTGCTTCGTGACCGAGAGGTCATGGGTTTGAATCCTGCTGATGACCTGACGTTTTGATTGAGACGATGCCCTGTGTCACAGCTCATATGCCATGTGAACGACCCCTCACTATTTCGATTATGTCCGTAGCGTAGATCTTTTCTGTCTATAACATTCGGCAGATGCCAATACTATATAAATGAAATAATACCGGTATACAAAAAAAAAATATATATATAGAACAAAAAATATTTTATGATTACAAAAAATAAACAAACAAAAACAACAACATCCCCAAGAAAAAGCAAAACAAAACACCCAAAACAAAACAAAGAAAAAAAAAAAACTAAAAAAAACCCACACACAAACAAACAAAAAAAACCCCAACAAAACAAAACAAAACCAAAACAAAACAAAAACAAACAAAACAAAACAAAAACCCCTAAAATTAAAACAAATCGAAACAAAACCAAAGAAACATAAAACCTCACTTATTCAAATTCATTTGATATTAAATTTCAGAGTTGAACCACAACCATGACTATAATTAACAACAACAGGATGAAGGCATCTCAATATACATATTTATCATATATAATATTAATTGTACATTATATACACGTTGTTTTGCTTAATCGAGCATTATACGGACCGTAATACAGGTAAAACTCCAACCATACTATTCTAAGATCACATAAATTACAAGTGTATAAAAGAAAATTAAAGACTATATTTGCTTACCTGATTGTAATTGTGTCGAGTATGAAAGCCATGTCTGTTCCTCAGTCAGTGCGCGTCTGACCATCCACCTATCGTCTCTTCATCCTTCTTTAAGCAAGGTCTTTGATGCAATTAAGGCATCTTCCAAAGCAGTATCGATTCGTATTTTATGATTACTTCTTAGGCCCAGTATAGCGTCTTTAATCAAAGACAGGATCGGTGAAATCAAGTATGATGATAGTGGATTAATTAGTAGATATAATGCAGAAAATGTAAAAGGAACATGACCCAGATGGGTATTTTCTACATCAGTTTGTGTAAACAGCCTCCTTTTCGATAAAGAGAGTTTGACCCAAGAGATGCTCGTAAGTTCTCTACAGAGGTTTTGACCCACGAGATGCCAGTAAGTTCGAATTCCCTACAGAGGGTTTGACCCACCAGATGCTCTTAAGTTCCCTACTACGGGTTTGACCCAAGAAATTCTAGTAAGTTCCCTTCTAAGGGTTTCACCCAAGAGATGCTCGTAAGTTCCCTACCAAGGGTTTGACCCAACGGATGCTCGTAAGTTCCCTACAGAGGGTTTAACCCACGAGATGCTCGTAAGTTCCGTACAGAGGATTTGAACCAAGAGATGCTCTAAGTTCTCTATGGAGAATTTGACCAAAGACATGATGGTAAGTTACCTTCCGAGGATTTGACCCTAGAGATGCTATACCCTGTACTAATTTTGTGTTGTTGCGACAAATCACAGATGTAATCTAGAATATTAAGAATAACCGGTCTTACCCATACCATATGATACAATTTTATGTTTTATTTTGTTATTAAATCAAGTTGACCATATGCATTGTTAATATTACAGGAATCAGTATTGATATTTTATGAATACTGTAATGTATAATGTAGTATGAAGAAATGATTCGGTGTACAACGGACGGGTATCGGCCGGGATAGCTCAAATATTAGAGCGTCGGTCTCAATAGCGGAAGGTTCACGGTTTGATTTCCAGGTCTCTTCTGCCTCTTACATTTAGTGCCTTGGTCACAGGCACTGCGTTACATGAAGAGTGCCTTTTTTAAAACTAAACTCCCCCCCCCCTCTTTATGTATCGTCTCGTTCCCCTTTCCCCCAAGATAAGAAATGATAGCCAGAATGGGGCCGCTTCAACCAGTATTTTATATAAGTTCCGATGATAATCAAAAGAAAATAAAGTACCAACGTGTAAAACAATGTCTAACATTTTGATATCTGTCCTCAAAATTTCATTCAAGCATGTTTAAAGGCACCAACAAACGGAAATACGAACGGTACAACTCGAGGACAGTTTGCTCGCCAGTTCGCCATGTTGATAAAACTTTGGCAGGGTGTAAAGGATCGGTATAATGACAAGATTACCAAGATCTTGAGAAAAAAGGAATATTAAAGCCATAAAATGGAATAAAGATTTAATTTTCCTTTTTTCGTTTTGTTTTAGTAATGAAATAGATTCAATCTACTCTGAACTAGTGTCAGGAATCTCTCTAATGTTATCCAAGCAAACAAGGTAAAATCTTATGTAAATAAACCTGTTACAGATTGCTGGCGAGCAAACTGTCTGCGAGTTGTGTCGTTCGAATTTGCGCTTGTTGGCGCTTTTAAACATCCTTGAATGAAATTTTGCGGACAGATACCAAAAGGTTAGACATTGTTTTACATGCTGTGGTGCTTTATTTTCCTTTGGTTATTATCGGAACTTGTATGAAATACTGGTTGAAGCGGCCCCATTCTGGCTATCATTTCTTACCTTAGGGGAAAAGGGAACGAGACGATATAGGGTGATGATTTTTAAAAAGGCACTCTTCATGTAACGCAGTGTCTGTGCCTTGTTCCACCTTTACGATTTGCATGTAAGGGTTACGATCTTTGGGTTGATGAGTGTTTCGATTTCCAGGACTGGATTGAACCTTGGGCAGAGGAAGAGTGTAACGGACGGGTATCGGTTTCAGATAGTTCAAAGGTGTTAGTGCGGTCTTGAGAGCGGAAGGATCATGGTTCGATTTCCTTGCTCGTCCACATCGTTTTCTTCTGCCCGTTGCGTGATCAGGATGAATAGTGTTCACATCAGGTTCTTGATTTTCTATTGAAAAGAACCAATCCGGTGTTCCAACATTTGAGGACAGTTGCAATTGAGCCCATATGGTTCATTCGATAGTATAAGTCCCGAGAGGTCCCGGGTTTGAATAGCACGAAAGGTTCCCTTGTGCCTTGTTTGTCGGATGATACAGAGAAAAACGAGACCCATTGAGTCAGTGACCACTGGCATAAAAATAATTCCTCATTACTTTGAGTTGGTCCATTGGCGAAAATGGAGATGGATGGCGTCAAAAATAGAAATATAGGTTTTTGATTATTGTTTAACATGTACGTCATTCCACGATTATTTCACGTATATGATGACGGTATCTGCCTAATGCATCGCATAGAAATTTTTACCTTTGCAACGCACCCACCCAAAACAGTAATGGTTCTTTTATGCGCCACTCCCGGGACCTTCGGGTCACAAGCCGAGCACCTCATCCACTTGGCCATACCGGCTTAGAAATATAGGTCATGATCTTCCTATAACTTGAATCACAGTTGCTTCGTGTGACTTGAAACAAAGAAGAAGAAAACCAGTACCATCTTTAGTTGTTTTCGTTGCCGTTGCTGATAATATTAATGTTGCTGTTGCTTCTGTTGTTATGTATAAAGCAGACTTTTCTTCAAAGGAAATCAAAGTCAAGGTCTATTATGTTCCTCTATATGTAGGAAAAAATATATTTCTTTTTATGAATGCAGAGATAAATAAATCAAAATCATATTTGCACTTTAAGGAATGCATTTTCCACTTGGCTAACCAATAAAATATTTGAATCGATCTTAAATGTCCACACTGCCTACCATGAGAACCTGTGAATATGTTGTTATCGCAAAACGATTCGTTCTACACACAGATTGTGAAATCAAAGGTTTACATCTACGTTGACACCATTGTATAATTTCAGTTTATTGACAATATTTTATTGGATAATTAAAAATATCATTAAATTGTTCTTTTAGTAGTAGGAAATAAAATATTGATGATCCTTCACAAGAAAAGATAAGTAGCCATTTCTAAAGTACAAGCCCGCCCACACACACTTGTTATTATAGGATAATATTCTATTAAATACCTAAGTACAAGTGCGGTACGATAGTAGAACAAAGATTTTTAAATGAAAACAAACAAATATAACCCCCCCCCCCCATTAAAAATATAAAACAAAATAGATAGAATTTACATAGAGTCAAGATGTGAGATATTTTAAGTTCATGTTTTCTTGATAAAAGTCATTGGCCAAAACGTTGGAATATTTTGACTAATTAAAAAACAAAAACAAATGAATAAAAGATAAATCAATAAATAATAATAAAAAACGAACACCAAAGAAATAAACTAAAACAAACAAACCCCCATAAACATGAAACCCAAAAACAAAAATAAACAAACAAAAACAAACAAACAAACTAAACAAAGAAACCAACACATATAAATCAAATAATGATAATAATATTAATATTAACTAGACAAAACAGATAAATAGAAAGACACACCCACCTCCAACCCCCCCCCCCCCCCAAAAAAATCAAACAAATCGTTTCCCTAACCCGTCAAGTATTTACAACTGTAATTAATGAAAAGTTTACATGAATTTTATCTTTTGTGAAGGGTTTCCCGTTATTTACCTTACTATCAGATCGAGTTGGACAGTCACTACATCAACTGCATGGTTGTGCCCAGTTGGTCGTTTATTGAAAGATGTTTTGTCTTTAAACCAACTTTTAGATTATTCATTTCGAAGTTATGCCATTTTTACAAAATTCATGCTGTACATGTAATCATCGAGACGTCACTTTTATGACGTCATAATACTAGTAGAACTATCTGCCCATGGATGTGTCAGACATTATTTTCGAAAATTATCAACATTATCAGAAACATTGAAAAATGGGTCGCAATTGCGCTTTGCGGCCGTTTGATACTTGTTAGAAGTGGTTGAAGCGTGGAAGTAGCAAAATTCAATGTATTTACAAATGTAATCTCTCTAACTGAAAACCCAAGAAAGCAGACACGAAAAAGTGGATTAAGAGACATTCAATCTGGTCTAATTGACCGTCATAGATCTATATCTGTCGATCATAATAGATTATTCTTATTTGTTAGACAAGAAAATTATATCACTTATGGTGACAGCATTCGGCCGGAAGTGACCAATATATTTCTGTAAATGGAAAATTCAAATTGATCTAGACTAAGTCAAGAATTGAATTAAATGTCCTTTAATTTTAAAAGACATTTGACTCAGTGATATGAAAAAAGACACCACCCACGGATATGCCGATGATAAAAGTATAAGCTAGCAAAATGACGCCACAAAAATGTTCGATTGTAATACAATTGGTGTACCGACTTAGGACGGTTAATTGAAATGGCATTCGTCACTAAATGGAGTGGTTAAAGTAAAAACAAAAAATGACATATTGGACCTACTTTTATATAATTTTAAATAATGGTAAGCTTTTCCAATGGGTCATGTCTTTAGTACAGACATTTTTTATGAGAAATATTTTTATAGTTTAAGTGTAACTGACGTGCTAGGCTTGTATCTTATTTTAAAGAAAGAAATCTTCTTTCATTAAATTATATCAAATACAAAAGTGATTGATACATTTATACTTGCGGTAATGCCATAGCAATACACTAATTCAGAGTTTTCGATTACGCTTTGAAATATTTTTTTAAAATGTTACCGTTAAAAGCACGTGACTGCAGACAAATTTTGGCGTTTCAAATTTGGAATTTCAGTTATGTCAAATCGAAATGCAAATTTGTTTTTACGGTAAGTATGAGAAGTACGGACAAATAATTCTACTTAAATTTAAGATTTTCTAATAAAAGAAACGAAACACGAAAATGTATGGAAGCCTATACGTGCAACAGAAAAGAAAAATACTTATTTCGCTATAACGACTTATATGTTGTTATTACGAAATTCAGATATCTCATATCGACATATTATCTCGTACGACTTAATATCTTTTTATAACGACTTATCATCGGGATCAGTAGTCGTAATAACGGCATCCGTATGATGTCGTAATAATGAGATGTTTTAAAAGTAGTAATAAAGAGATATAAAATCGTAATACAGAGATATTGTGTCGTAGTAACAAGATAATACATGTATGTCGAAATAACGACACCTTTTATATGTCGTAATAACGATATAATATGTCGATATAACGAGATAGTAAGTACGGTACGGAGACGTTTTGGTGCTGGTGTTGTTGTGTTGTAAGTAGATATGAGAAAAACAAAACTGTCTTGCCGAGATTAACAAAACTTGATGAACGTAATGAAGTTCAAAACTTGCCGTAAATTGGCCTTAAACGAGTTTTTTTTCTGGGCAACTAGTTACTTGTCATACGGAAACGTTTTGGTTCCTTTTGTTTTTGTGTTGTAAGTAGGTATCATGACAAAAATAAAATTGACTTCTTGTTACATATAAACAAAAATGATATCAATAATTCTTGATTTTCATGGAAATGCGACTTTATTACTACGATTTATTTTAAAATTGACACAAGGGAAATCGCATAAAGTTATCTTGACTTTAAGAAAATCAACTAAGTGTTTTAAAGATGACAATTTGCCCAAAAGAACTCTTTTAGGACAGTTTTTGGCAACTTTTCAACTTCATTACGTCATCAAGTTTTATTAGTTTCAAAGTCAATTTTATTTTTGTCATGATACCTACTTACAACACAACAACACCAGGAACCAAAACGTTTCCGTATTGTCATCTTTAAAACAGTTAGTTGATTTCCTTTAAGTCCAGATAATTATTATGCGACTTCCCTCATGTCAAATAAAAAAAAAAAAAAAAAAACCCGGCCGTCATAAAGTCGCATTTCCCTGAAAATCAAGAATTATTGACATCATTCTTGTTGATATGTTGGAATAAACATGCTACTGACGAGAATTTTATGTCGAGTTATTGTTTTAAAAATACCATTTCGAGATTTCTTAAGTCAATTTGTCTTCGAAATCGAGTTATCAAACTTGCATTTATATGAAAATCTCGAAATATTGACTTTGTTAAAGTCGACATGATGCGAAAAAGTAATACTTACTGATAGTCTTTTTGACGACCATTATTTATATGCTGAATAGCCTGTAAAAATGTATTTCCAAAATAGATATGTTCTCCAGAAACACTGATTTATTTATTTATTTATTTTCAATTTCTGATATTAACAGTGCTTTATATCCAGCGGTTCCAGGATTTCCGAAAAAAGGAGGGAGACACATGTGATAATCAAGTATTAGCCAAATTTCTTATCCATTTTGGTGTCAAGCCTGGAGTTTTACTCTTATTATTTGAGTCTTATCATCTGTACAAACCTTGCAAATCTCTAAAGAAAAAGGGAGCCTCCTCTAAATCCGCCATCGTATATGCTAAGAATCCAGTGGGGTTTTTTGTCAAATCAAATAAGGACCCTTCCCAATGAAAATTGCATTGTCGACATTGATTTTTCCTCAAAATTTGTCTAAATTCTTCCCAAACATTGATCTCTTAGCTTTATGCAAATATTTAAATGACCAAATAAATTGCCAAATGAAATGGTACAGGCACCTTTGAAAAACAAAAGATTGAAAAAAAAACCCTCCTATCTATCTTACAATCTAATCCTGCATTCAAAGTTCATCACAAGGAAAGAGATTAATTTATAAGTATATTTCAATACTTGCTGCTAAATTCTTATCACAATATAGTGTATGCTTAATGAATAATTTCACAATAAATACTGTTTAAACAAAATTATATTTAACTGCATGCGCGGATCCAGAAATTTTTGTCAGAGGGGGTCCAACCAAAAAAGGTAAATTTTTCTCTTAGATGAGTTGGGTCCAACCCCAAAAATGCCCAAATATTATCTTTTTTGGTAAAATTTTCGGATTCCAGGGGATCCAGACCCCCCTCTGTATCCGCGCATGAACTGACTGAGCATATACAATGAGTTCATTCGAGAGCAAATAACAAGAAAGAAATTGTCATGTAATTTGAAGAGTTTTCTTTAAAGCATTTTTTCAAGGAATTAATATATATATTATATGTAGTAATGAGGGAAGAATGATCTCTTTTGCAAAAGTGGGTTTTTTCAGTATCCCTCCTTTCATCCTGATGACTTTCCCTAATCCCAACCAATACCCTTCCCACTTCCCTCCCCTTATTCCCGCTTCGCTCCGATTCACGACTACTCTCTCAGCTTCATGTCTCAGACAAGATATTTAAACAAAATGGCTTAACACACTTTCAATGAGAGTGCACATCAACTCGGACGTAATAACGAGATATTAAGTTGTAATAACGTAAAAAAAAGTCGTTATAACAAGATAATAAGTCTTAGTAACGACATCCATTGTATATCGTAAAAACGAGATATTTTAAAATCGTAATAACAACACATATGTCGTTATAACAACAATTTTTTCTTTAATGTGGCACGTATAGGCTTTCGTAGAAATGGTCTATTTTTCGTCATTTGTTGTAGCTGATCTTACTTTAATTCCGAAAGCGACACTCAGACCTCATGTAGATCTTTAAAAAATCCATAACCAGCTCAATATTTTTGATAGGGGAATTTTCCAAGTCCAGAAGGAAATCCTGCTAATGATCACATTACCTACAGCTGAAATACATAAATTGAGATAATTGTCTCATACCTAAATATATAATATTAAAATAAGGTATTAGTGAGATTTAGATATTACCTCATGATGTTTATATCTTAATTAATGTTACATAAAAATGTTTATGCTCTTTTATATAGAACTAATGAAATATCGTGTAGGTATGCATGCGTCATGTCTATATTTTTAATATTATATGTCTATAGTTAATTACAATTTATGGAATGACTAATATATTTACATGATTTTAGCTTAAGGGATCAATGACATCGTATGGTACCTCATCGACCTAAATATGCCGTAAAATTGTCGTAAAAGTAGATACAAAATTACTTTTACAAATTAGCCTGAACTTTATTAAACATCATAATCAATATATTCCCTCGTTTTGTAGTTACCATGGTTAGCATTTATTTGATTACAGCAAAAGAATATTTGATAAATATGAAACTCACTGGATAACGAAGAAAGGGAGTCAAATATTTCAGATAACGAAATTGCTTTGTGGGTCGGAGTGTTCGATTGTATTATACAGGTAGTCATTACCTAGCCGTCTTTCGAGTAGTTAACTCAAGTTTCTGCTTTTTAATGTATAAATAATATTAATTACCTTTGTCATGTCATATTCACAGCTATATATTATGTCGAATTTTCTGAATAGGCTTTTCCCGAATATTCAGTGGGTTTCATCTCTCAATTTTCCTCAGGGCTGAGTACCGAATTATAGAATTTAATGTCATAACATGTTATTAAACATCGGCGTCTAGTAATTACGGAGGAAAGGAGGAGGGGAAGGGGGGGGGGGGCTCTCGACAAAATATAAGTATGTTGTTACTGATGTGCATATAAAGTGGATACCAAACCTTTATTCATGGATGACCCGTCATGTCATTTTTTACGCACGATGCTTTTCGTCTATTTGCAGTTGCACGTTACACGAGTATGTTCCACAATTTTGAGGGGTAAGGGGAATATGGTATATAACCTTTGAGCAATGGTATATAACCTTTGAGTAATGAGCCTTATTAGCTCAGTATATTGCGTGGTTGACTCGGAAGTGTTCCGAGGGTACCCAGGTTCGAACTTATCGTGCCTGTCCTCCAAATAAGAAAGTAAATCTAAGGTGAAGGTCCCGTTTCATGGTAAATGTTACCACCTTTAAGAACTATTACTGCTGTATGTGTAGAGGGTGAAACATTCCCTAGAGAATTCCGAAGGTTTACATCGCTACCATGTTAGACAAATATACATACCATGGCATATACCATTAATCAGTCAATTGATTAACAGGATCATACAGCATGAATAGTCTCTCCAATTTCCAAGAGCAGGCAAACTGGCCAACGTTTCTTTATTTTTCATGTATTGGGTATACTCGCATACGTACACGTATATTCAGCGTTGTCCTAATCGAACACGCCCAAGAATTGAAATATCTTGACAATGAATTTTTATATAAAAGACACCATTCACTGTCCCCTCTCGGGAAGCATACATGTATATGGAACGGTGCAGGCACAGTTTGTAATTTATATGATGATCAAATTGCAATAAGTATATTATAAGACTAGAAAATAATTAACATACATACGTACGTAAGTAGGTACAGGCATGGATGGATGGATGCATGCATACATACATACAGAAATGTTTGTATACATACATACATACATACATACATACATACATACATACATACTTGTATGCATGCATGAATGCATACATTGATCTGCGATTGAACTAGGTGGGACTCGGAAGAAACAGTCCCCTTATCATCCAAACTTTATTATACAATAAACAATTTGTCATGAATAATTTATCTTCTCTGATAAATTATTTCACCTTGAGATTTTTTAATCTCCAAGAATGTGTATTTTTATTTCTCTTGAAATTGAAACCTACCTTCCCGTCTGTTTACAGCATCATGGTTTCGCAGCTGAAATTTTAATTAATTACAATGTTTTAATGAGTCTCTATGTTACATCATAGACTTTGATCTTCGCTATAATCCTAGAAACTTGAAACAAGCAATTCTGTTTATCTTGATATAATACCCAACGAAGAGTGTGTATTAGATAATGCCGCAATATATAACTTATGTCAGTCAGAAAATATTAATTTCAGAAAATTGTTCCTTTGCAAAGGGAAACAAGAGGCCTAAATTAGCCTGTTGTGTCGTTTTGTAATACAGAGTTATTTGCCCTTTGAGTAGGTATCTGACGTACATTAGTATAACTGTGACGTCAAACGAATCCATGGAAACCAATGTAAAGCTGCGGAAAACGATGGCCAAACATGACACTTCCATAAGAATATTTCAAAAGTTACGACGTCAGATACCTTTTGCAAATAGAAAATAATTTTGTTTTTCGAAAATCATGAATTTAACCTTCTCAAAACGCAAGTTTTCTTTCTGATGACGTCGTTGGAAGTCCGACAAATAACGTCTTAGTTTATGACGTCATTAAAGAACAATTAGAATCGTCTGAATGTCACGATATTACGAAACGTGGAAGGGGAAAAATCGCTCTTCTGAGCACTTCGAACACAAAAAATTTAGAAAGTAGCAAACTGTGTTCAAATTAGAGTAATACTATCAATTTTCAATTTCCCCCATGATTTAACCTAAAACAGTACCATGTTGTTCTCAAATACTCTAATACATTTAGGCTTAAGGTCTTAGATGATGACAAAAAGCGTGTCTAAAATTTGATTCTAAAATGGAATCCAAAAGCTAATGATAAGTGAGCCGAAGTAAACAGTGTAGGAGACCTTAAGTACTTCATTCCCCCTGGGTTTCATAAAAATCCCTTCAGTATTTTTGCAGAAGATTGTCGACGTTGGAGAACAATTACTATGGACAGACGGACAGATATCGTAGGTATTGCTATGACTATAGCTCATTTGAGCCTTCGGTTGGCCTTGATTTATATAGTTTCTTTTTGTTTTATTGAAATTCAACAGAAACTTTTTTTAAATACACGTCTAGCAAAATACTTGAAGTCAAAAACATGCATTCTCTCTGAAGAACTTTCAATAATATCTAATCAAACAGACATACAGCAAAAAACTTAACGAACAGACAGTCCAAAATTGGTATCAATCGTGTCGGAAAATTATAGAAAATACTGAAAAAAATATAATCAATAATAAGTTTCCAATATTGTGAACATTTGGTGTACGATACGATTTGTTAGAAGTGACTTTTGTTACGCAAGTCCCTTCCATCCTCTGATTTCAAGACACTCCTGTCGATCGCATGAACAAGAGCAACAACTTCGTTGCATAATGCACTCACCGCTTAATTTCAGGGTAGAAACTTTCTAATTGAACCAGATCTTTATTATAACATTTTCTAAGAAAACCATCCACGTAATATCAGATTGATCTCTCATGCACCTAATAAGTGTAAATTAACAGTCACCTTGATCTACGATATATGACCTTGCATCTAGTTTTTTTAGCTTTCCTACTAAGAAAGTTTCTTCCAAGCATGAACTTCTTCCAATGAAGCGATTAGAAGTTATGGGTCGGAGAGGACAGTTTCTCGAAATATGACAGTGACCTAGACCTTGGACACATGTCCCTGTCTGAGTGAAATGGACAGTGACCTTGATCTTAGATACAAGCCCTTGAGTGTTTATTGGTAACACATCACCGTACCATAACGAGCATTTTGTTTTTTACAAAGTATTGACTTGAACTTATTTTTGATTAAGAGGTATGAACTGTGTCGATAAAGAAATTTAATCCAGAGATGACCTTGTGAAAAGATCATAGCACACCTGTGAAGAACATATATACTTAATAATATAATAAAGTGTATAGAATTTGATGCCAGAAAAAACGCACACAGATTCATGGTGACCTTACCCTTAGGAATTTTGGTCAATACCATTACACATTGCTTTGTCCCGTCATGAATGATTTTTTAACAAAACTGAAGTTATTCCAATATAGAATGTAAAAATCATGTGCCGGATATAGCATACATATTTACGGAAGCGCAGGATCACTTTGAGTTTTGTGCCATGACCTTTAACTAAGGTCAGTATACTTTTCTCACCTTAAGGAATATTTCTACAAAATAAGAAATTTCTCTCCTCGCACGCAAAGTTGATGAGCGCACACGAGCTCATGGCGATCTTGAACTTGGAAATATGACCTTGGGTCAAGTCGTAACATATCGACATCCCATAATAACCATTCCTACCAAGTGTGAAATTATTCCAATAAAGCATTTTGAAATAATCGTTCAGACAAATTGTTACGAATGGACGGACATCGCTGTATCATATGTCCCTTCATATACAGACGTAGGGAAAAATCCGTTTTGTAACGACATGCCCAGAGCTATATGACCGACCTTTTAGGTATAGCATACTAAATAAACAATCACAAAATAAAACTAATTGTTTTTGTTATCCTTTGTTTGACTCTGCATTTCTAATTAAATGCTACTTCTGTCAATCCATCTTACTGCTTGTTAGAACAAACAGGGACACCTCAAGGCAGTATGTCGCGTAGCCAAACGGTGCCAGAATCTGTCTTCCAAGATGTCACTCGCTAGTCTTTGGTTAACCAGATACATTAATGTGAGAGGATGTCACGAAGGAAACAAGTCGTAATAAGCTCCTATAATTAGATATGTGAGAATATTTTCTGTTGAATGATTGCTTCACGTAACTCGGTAATTATCAAGGGTGGATCCAGAAATTTTAGAGGAGGAGGAAGGAATATTACCTTTTTACGGTTAACTTTTGCAAAGGAAATAAAAAAGGGGGTGTTAGGATGTAGTGCCTTCAAAAAGTGGTTATCGTAAAATATTACAAAGGCTAAAAAGGCATATGATTATATGTTCTACAAAGAGTTCGACGTTTGACCTGCGGGTACATGCAGATCAATACTCGTGTGGTGCCACTTTTAATCATGGCACAATCACCACTTTAAATCATGGCATAGTCACCACTTTAAATCGTGGCATAGTCACCACTTTAAATCATGGCATAGTCACCACTTTAAATCATGGCATAGTCACCATTTTTAATTGTGGCATATTTACCACTTTAAATCGTGGCACACTCAACACTTTAAATCGTGGCATAGTCAACACTTTAAATCATGGCATAGTCACCACTTTAAATCGTGGCATAGTCAACACTTTAAATCGTGGCTTAGTTACCACTTTAAATCGTGGCATAGTCACCATTTTTAATTGTGGCATAGTTACCACTTTAAATCGTGGCACAGTCAACACTTTAAATCGTGGCATAGTCAACACTTTAAATCATGGCATAGTCACCACTTTAAATCGTGGCATAGTCAACACTTTAAATCGTGGCATAGTCCACACTTTAAATCGGGGCATAGTCCACACTTTAAATCGTGGCATAGTCAGCATTTTAAATCGTGGCATAGTGAACACTTTAAATCGTGGCACAGTCAACACTTTAAATCGTGGCATAGTCAACACTTTAAATCGTGGCATATTCACCATTTTTAATTCTGGCATAGTCACCACTTTAAATCGAGACATAGTTACCACTTTAAATCGTGGCACAGTCAACACTTTAACTCGTGGCATAGTCAACACTTTAAATCGTGGCATAGTCATAACTTTTAATCGTGGATAGTCAACACTGTAAATCGTGGCATAGTCAACACTTTAAATCGTGGCATAGTCATAACTTTTAATCGTGGCATAGTCAACACTTTAAATCGCCGCATAGTCACCTCTTTAAAACGCGGCATAGTCAACACTTTAAATCGTGGCATACTGAACACTGTAAATCGTGGCATAGTCAACACTTTAAATCGTGGCATAGTCATAACTTTTAATGGTGGCATAGTCATAACTTTTAATCGTGGCATAGTAACCCCTTTCTTTGTTAATGATTTTTTTCTGTGAAAATAATGCCGTTTATTCATTCTTACATGAACATTCTCTCGAAAAAGGCCAAAGACGGAAACGTTGACGTAGGACATTTTACATGTAGGTGCAATTTTTCAACGAAAAGGGGGGGGGGGTGTTGCAACCTCAGTAGATCCCTCCCTTCCTGAATCTACCAAATGACGGGTTTAGAGGGGAAGCTTTTTTCGCCACAGATTTACATGTCATATATAGATGATAAGGTTAAAAATCAGTATGAGTACGACTCCAGACCTAGCATAAAAAATGGCTGAGTATTTTTGCTAATACTTGAATATCAATTGTAACCCCCACCCCTTTTCCGGAAATCCTGGGAGCCGCCACGCCTACCATTGCTACTGGAGATGGAAAATGTGTAGAGATAGACAAAAACAATGCAATCGAGACCTTGGGAGAAGTAGTACAGTTTTTCACCTAGTTAAAGTCAAACCTCGGGTAGTATTGATTATTAATTTACGTCACTCCTTATTTATTTCACATTTAAACTGACGGCCTCTACGTCTAATATATACCATAACAAGAGGTCTACTAGAAGCAGTAAGGGATCTTTACGTGTTATGTCTATGCTTTATGGTCTCGTCCGACAAACGGGGAATCGGTGCATCTATGGCGAGAGTCGAGCCAGGGACCACTTGGTCACGAGTCCGGCACTTCATCCACTGTGCCACAACGGCTTACCATGGGTAGCAAAGTTAAGGACATCAATGGTGTAGCAACACTTTCCATTGACTAGGGAGCAACCATTTGATTTTGAATATAATATGGGGGAGACCGCAAACCCCTCCCCCCAAAAAGAAAATCCGACAAGCAATACAATAAAAATAAATATTCGGCTCACAAAAATCTCCCCCTCAACCCCCCCTCCAAAAAAAACAAACAAACAAACAAACAAAACAAAACAAAACAAAAAAACCCCCCAAAAAACAAAAAAAAAAAAAAAAAAACCCATAAAACCCCCCTGGTTGATCATCTGAAGTACTCCTTGTAAATTGAAACATCCGGTGTGGTGGATGAACCCACAGTATCAACCCAGTGAATGTAGAAGTATGTATGAATAAGTCACAGAGAGAGAGAGAGAGAGAGAGAGAGAGAGAGAGAGAGAGAGAGAGAGAATTATCGAATTGTAAATGCGTTTCCTGTGAGTCCTTCCTTGTAAACTAAGAAGATAAAGTTCGTTATTTTGATTACAACATTAATGGATTTTACGGAAAAAATTGCCGTTCCATACATATATATGTGTATGTTTTAACCTTCATGTTCCTGCTTTGCTCGACCTGGGTTGAGCAATCGTCTGATGGAATAGCTAGATTTATTGATTCCTCTCTTAAGTATGTAAGATAAGATGTATATTGTCTATTTGTTGTTTTACATTTGTTTTTCGTTGAAAATCACACCGATATAACAGGCAAAGTAATTGAATAACAAAATAAGATGCAAAATGAAAATATAATCATTACAAGAACCCTTTGAATACTCTCCCATCTATGATTTTAAGAATGGAATATGAAAAAGTTATGGACATCTTTATCATGACGTCATAATGTTTATAGTGACATCACAATCAGACCACAACTTGTGCTGGCATCTTTTCGTTTGCCAAGCATGCCAAAATATTTCTCCCTGTCAGTTCTGACATGGCACTTCTGGCTTTATATGTAGCGCTGGCAATATGTGGTAATATGACGCAGTTGTCTAATTTTAGAAGAGGACTAGTAGTGGGAAGAGGTTCCGGTGTAGTGACGTCAAGCCCTGCACCCGCAATTTGATTAGTTGATAAAGCCGTGTATAGGTCATCCATGTTTACGAGTCCTCCACGACTTGTGTTTATCAAAATGGCCGTCTTTTTCATTTTACCGAAAGCTTCCTTGTTAAACAGTCCCATGTTTTCCTTGGTTAGGGCGCAACAACCTAATATAAAATCAGAGTTCTTCAACACTTCATCAAGTGAAGCAAATTCGGCATTAATTTCTTTCGCGTAAGGTTTTTGTTCTACATCGGAATAGAGCACCTTCGATACGCCAAATGGGTGTAACCTTTTCACAACTTCAACGCCTATTCTCCCAAGTCCAACAACTCCGACAGTGGCGCCATCTAAACCGCTACCTAACAGCCAAATTGGGTTCCACGTTCCCCAAGTTCCTTCCACTACTGCTTTCATTCCTTTAAGAAAGATCAATATGAATAATTTAAAATGAATATAGATATGTTTATCAAAATTTACATGCTACATTAAAAAGGAGAGTGCTGCTCTTCTTGGCAAAGCTAAAATTTGGTGATTTAGCGATTATGTCATTATACATGCATTAAGTAAGATGGTAGCTCATGGACAGATCAAGAAATTTTTTGAAAAAAAAAGAAGGGGGGGGGGGGGGCTTTATCTCTTCATGAATAATGGTTGCACTATTCGGTCATGAAAGGGGGTGCAATCCATTTTAGTTAAAATTTTCCGAGAAAAAGGGAGGTTGCAACCCCCTGTAATCCCCCTCTAGATCCGCCAATGTAATTTCCGGCTTCTAAATTGAGAAATACTTAAAGAAACAGATGACAGTGACATAAAATCCAAACAAAAACAAAAATTCCATTTCAAAAATGCATTACACTGACTAACATTTGAACCACTTGACTTGATTTTGTATAAAATCACGTGATCACATACCTTCTTTCAGTCTCCGTGACGTCGCTAAGAGAAGGGCAATGGTAAGTTCGGCAACAGCATTGGTGAGAACGTCAGGTGTGAAACCTACAGATATCCCGCGCTTTTTACACTCCTGGATATCCACGTGATCGTAACCCACGGAGATGGTAGCAACACACTTCAACTGTGGACCTGCAAATAGTGATAGATTCATAAATAACACCCTAGGCTACATATTAAATGTATATACATATAATTTAATACTGTAGTTTAGTTTAGAGTTAACTCAGTAAGACACCAGAGTATTGATTGTTCAAATATTACAATTAGTTACAAATAAGTATTTATAATACTTGGTTGATATTAATCAAAATTTCACACTCGAGCAAACACATTCTTTAAACTTTGTATTAGATTTAGATTTAGAATAGTTTAGATAGTTAATCAGCAGAAATGGAGGAGTTGAACAGTGAAGAGGTGAAGATGATGGTTACAGTTTTGAAGGAAATGAAAGTGAAACCAGACTTAGAGTCACCAACTGCATTTAAAGACTGGATGGTGAAATATGTGACTGAATTGAATGTGAAGCAGGAATCACATGACAATGGAGATGGAACTGATTCTTCGAACAGTGCATCTGGACATAGTGAAAGTGTGAAATCAGTTTTTATTCCAAAGTTATCTACGTTCTCTGGAGATGGTAGTAAGCAAGATACCAGTTATGACCTTTGGAAGTATCAAGTGCAGTGTTTATTGAAAGACAAGTATAGCGAAGCTGTAGTTGCACATTCAGTCAGAAGATCATTACGTGGAGAAGCTGGGAAAGTAGCAATGAGATTAGGGTCAGATGCGAACATCAAACAGATTATGGAAAAGATCGAGAGTGTGTTTGGAACTGTAGAAAGAGGAGAGTCCATAATGGAAGAGTTTTATAGTGCCACACAGAGGAAATCGGAGGACACCATGGAATGGAGTTGTAGACTGGAAGAGATATACAGTAAAGCAGTAACAAAAGGAGTGGCAAAGAGGGAAGAAGCAAATGAGAAACTGAAGTCAAGATTCTGGAATGGTCTGCATCAGTGGTTAAAGAAGGAATCAAGGTTACAGCACTTCTGGACAATGGGTCTACTGTATCTACTGTTAATGAGAGATTTTATAAGACATTCTTGAGTCATCTAGATCTACATCCCATCACAGAGTTGATAAATATTGAATGTGCAGGTGGACAGCAGTTACCATATTTTGGATTCATAGAAGCTACCATCTACTCAGAAGGGATACCAGATGTCAGGAATACACCACATCACTTTCCAATATTGGTGGTACCGGAAAGCAAGTATAACCATAATGTACCATTATTGGTGGGAACCAACATTTTACAGCATATACTTAGTGGAGTGAAGGAGTCTTATGGTGAGAAATATTTACAACAAGCAGACCTGCACACCCCATGGTATCTGGCTTTTAGGAGTATGACTCTAAGGGAAAAGGAACTGGCTCGTAACCATAACAGATTAGGTCTTGTGAAATCAGCAGCTCCCAATCCTGTGATAATACCACCCAATACCAGTATCGTCATCCCAGGATACATAGATAAAGCTATACCCTATGGAACAACACCTGCTATACTACAGTCTACATTAGGATCAGTTATACCATCTGACTTGGAGATAACACCAGCTGTCACAGACTATAAGTATCCAGTGAAGAATTTGGTAGAAGTATGCATTGACAATGTGACTACGAGAACTGTCCAGATATCTCCCAAGGCTTTACTTTGTGAGATTCAACCTGTGTCGATAGAGGATTCAGATGTTTCTTCTACAAAGGATACAACCAACAGTAAGAGTTTGCTTGACTTAGTTACTATAGATAGTGACCACTTAACATCAGAGGAACTAACCATCAGTAGAGTCGTCATACAAGAACATCAAGATGTATTCTCCAGATCAGACGCCGACATAGGACACACAGATATAGCGACACATCATATAGATCTGACAGATGAAGTGCCATTTAAACAGAGACCACGCAACATACCACCATCCATGTATACTGAGGTTAAAGAACATCTTAAAGGATTACTGGAGGGCTATATCATCAGAAAATCGAAGTCACCCTGGTCCAGTAATGTGGTCTTATGCCGGAAAGACGGAAGAAGAATAATGAATTGAGGAAGTGTATAGACTACAGACAGTTAAATCTAAGGACAAAGAGAGAACTTTAAATAGTATATTGATAATATAGTATATGGTTAAAAGTTATTTATGATAAATTTGTATGTTAGAATAGAGAATATTGTAAAGTGTCTTCTTGTCAAAATAAGGCATGGTCACTGATTAATATTTTATCTGTGTGTATCCGTGGCAGTTTGGTACATTGTATATATTCTTATTGTCTAGGTAACTGCCATATCATCATATCTATATGTATACGATGTAGAGGCAATTTTTCCGTTGTGCTGTACCTCGTCCCATTAGACAGGTACAGATGCATTATAATTGTTTTATCTAATCATGTATAAATTTCACCATCTATTATGACATCAATTATTTCATCCAAGTAATGTATATATTGTCTATAAACGTATTTATTGTATAAAGTAATTTCAACATGATATTGCTGGGATATTAGTGTGGTAAGCGAGATAACTCCTGCTTACATGATGACTGTGTCATTAACATCGTTAAATACTGATTATGTGTTTATGATATTTACAATTTAATATTTCAAGGTCTATGAATTATATTTTATAAAATCATCGTAGATATTGTGAAGTTGTGTCCAGTGGAATATTTACAAAAATTAAATTTAAAAGCCAATGTAACCGAACTCTTATTGTGTTTATTCCTTAATATCATACTGGAATAGGCTACTATTACACTATTTCACTATAATTATGGTGACAGTATCTGCCGGAGACATTGGATAGAAATTTATAAATACCTTTGCAACAGACTCATTGTGGGGAATCCTTCACATGAAAATCCCACCTTGATACGGGCCCTCGGTTTTCCGAAAACAGGCCTAGGCACCGATGTGCCTATTGCGGGTTTCGAACCCGAGACCTCTCGGTCATAAGCCGATCACCCTATTCACTAACCTACACCGGCACTTAGCAATGTTATAAGGTGGACATGTATTCAAACCTCGGCGGTGATGGAAGCATGTGATGGTTGAAAAAAATATCCGGGGCCCCTGTCAGTACTATATTTAATTCTCCCCTTCGTCATAGTGATTGTACGGAAATGACAACTGCTATGGAAACGATATTCGCAAATATCTTGGACATTTTTCATATAATATACTTCAAAAGAAGATATATATGCTTTAAATAACATCCTCATATTTTTTGGTTTTGAAAATAATTGACTCTTCCAATTTCGCGGACTATTTGTCGAATTTCGTGACGTCACAATACATTTTCAGTGTTTGTCCGAGGTATGACCGAGGTTTAAATCATTGTGACGTCATTTAATTTAACATTAGGTCAATTACTATATAAGCTGTATTCAGAACCTGTATGTTACACGGAGAAATATCGTGCTTGACCTAATGAGACGTCACAACTTTTTATTTCTGTAGGGGCATTTAACTCTGTATTTACACTTAAATACTGACTTATAAATGCAATTATACCTAAATGATACAGTAGAAAATCTGTTTTTTAAACAAGAAGGTTAATTTCTCCAAGTATCACTATTTTTTACAATAAAAATTTATGTTCCCATGACCTTTAATTTCGTGACGTCACAATACATTTTAAATGTTTGTTCGAGGTATGACCGAGGTGTAAAGTACTGTGACGTCATCTGTTCTAACAATTTTTCGCGCATAATTGGAAGGGTCAATTGTATCGTATTATCGAACAATGTAATTTTGAAGATAAAAAGACCTTATTTGCTGCGGACTTATTTCGGAAGCATTTCCGGTTGTCATACCACAGATTGCTTTGGAGGGAGACTTTCAGCACCAATCGTAACAACACGTTTATTTCCGTACGCAAATAAGAAGATGGCAAAGGTGTTCCGATTGTTTCAGCGCATCTGCTTTTCTAACCGTCAGTGGCGGATGTTTTGATCACATATTTACTAGTAAAAATCCAGATTTTGCACCAAAAATGGCTGAGAAGTTTGGCTAATATCCGTTTGGGCCTCCCTTTTCGGAAATCCTGGATCCGCCACTGACCGTAACACGCTTACAATGATCACGATCATACAGCTATTGAAAAAAAGTGCGGACTTGCCACCTTTTTCGTCGGAAGTGTCTGAGACAACGTTAACATAATTTAATTATTCTCTGTTTTTGACTTTGTGTGTCTGATTCTCCACCTTTATTTTAAATACATATACATGTATCAATCATAAAACCTGTGAAATCAACCTTCACAGTTTTATTTGACTTACGGAACCGAAGTCCGGCAAGATGTGAAATTTCCGGAAAATAGCTTGGCACTATTTTCACAAATCGTGAATTTTGAAAAAAAAAAAATCTTGTGGGTGGGGACGAAAATCTAGAATTAGAAAATTCGTATTATGGCCTTAAGGCAGGTGCCAAATGTAGCAAATGGAACATGTTCCCTTCTACCTTTTCATATGCCATTCATCTATGCTTACAATGTAAACTGGACCATCCAGTAGAGCTTTTTGTATTTTAAGTATGCAGAAACCTGAGCATGCATTCAGCTTACTGTAAGGTTCAGGGACAGGTCTATATGTTGACTAATAAATCAAGTCCCCGGTCGCTCAAGGTTACCGACATAACCAAATCGGGGGCGACCTAAGACTGTATTTTTCTGTCTAGACTATATGATGACAATACCTTTCAACAGTATGCAGTGGTGGATTTAGAGGGGGCTCGCCCCTATCTTTTTGCCAATTATTTATAAGTAAAAAATTCAGATTTCCTTTTTCGGAAATCCTGGATCCGTCACTGGTATGTAAATGTCGGTAAGGATCGTTTGAGGCCTCAACACTTTCCCGCCATGGACGCACCGGTGTTCTGTCTTTCGGACGAGACAGTAAAACCCGAGGTCCGTGCCATGGTAGGCGTGACACGTAAAAGATCCCTCACTGGGTCCATTGCAAAGGTCTAAATTTCTATGCAATGCATGAGGCAGATGCCGTCACCATATACGTGAAAAAAACAGTGAAGTGACGTAAAATAATATTTAATCAGTCAATCAACATTTTCCAGAGCGAATTCGCGTACATGGTATTTTGGTTAAGTGATCATGTAATGGAGCCAATGCACATTTTAATTTGTAACATGTTTAGATCGAGTCGGAAAGCTACAGCAGCGGCAGGTTCGAGTAGGGTAAAAAAAGGGAGGAGCGCTTCCTCAAAATTTTACAATAAACTCTAAGTTTTCTACTCTAAACCCCTACTCCCTGACAAAGGGGCACGAGGCCAACCACTTTGTAGGTTTAACGAAAAACATTTAATTGTAATCATGAATTTTCGGCCTTTCCATGAATTCACGTGATCATATAACTGCACTGCACTGCTGTGTTCAAAGCGTTGAAGACACGAGAGATTGGGATGGGCGTGGCGTTTGAACTTCCTGAATACAGATATATACATACGTGCGGCTGGAATGGGGCATGCTTTTAATGAATATGGTTTCATACTTAGTCAAATATATGAATGGGAAGGATGCTAACAATTCCAGCCACATGTCTGTTCTGAAAGCATTGCAAAGTAACAACCCCCCCTTCTCCTCCCTACACGTGCACACACACACCCTGATGATGCTTCAATTTTTCAGTGTCTCATCAAAAGGATTCAACAAGATTCTGACAGGATTTACAACCTTAACTTCCAATCCTGATCCCTACACCTTATCAACTGAGCCAGATCGACTTGGTCCATAATGAACATTTATATACATGAGGTGATACAAGAAGGGTTAGGGTTGGAAACCCCCTCCTCTTCACTTTTTGATTTTCAATTCTTAAGAGACAGACAGACAGACAGACAGACAGAGACAGAGAGATGATGATGATGATGATGATGATGATGATGATGATTATGATGATGATGATGAAGATGATGATGATAATGATGATGATGATGTTGTGGAAGGGAGAATTCCAGAACTACCAAACCTTAGACTTTTCAATTTCTACCAACATGTTGTTGTTTGTATAGATGTGTAAGCAATCCTGTTTCATTTGTTTATACTAAAATCAAATAAATAAGAACAAACACCCCCCCCCCCAAAAAAAGAACCCCAAAACACCCCCCCCCCCCAAAAAAAAACCCAAGAAAAGCTGTGTTTGTGACACACTAATGCCCTTGATGGCACCAAAGTCAAAAAAGTTATTTTAGCGTGAAGGTCATTATCAAGGTCAAAAGGTCATCAACCTTGGTGTCAGTTGAAAGGGTGTCATTAACTGAGTATGCATGTCAAATACAAAGTCTCTATCCCTAACGATTCAAAAGTTTTAGCCAAGATTAAAGATGACAACAGACATGCAGATAGACAAACAGATGGGACAAAAGCGATATGCCCCCAATCTATCAATCTGTGGGCATAATCCCCCCCCCCCCCCCAAATAACCAAAGATATTAAATGGATAAATGAAAATATGTGATGTATGAAAAAAATATTTCCGATTACTGTACAATAAACTGATTGCCAACTTACCTGCAGCGTCGAGAAGCTCCCCATCTATTTTATCTGTCAATAGACAAAATAAAGCGTCCACGCCAGCTACACTTTTTAGTAGCTCTCCCCTGGGTATGGCTTCCTCGTGGTCCCACTGCGTCACTTCACAATGCTCCTTCAACAATGTAACTCCCTCTAGCGGTACACGCCGAGTAATGAATACTTTCGGTTTTGCAGACATTGTCAAGTTTGCTGTGGTGTACAGAAGCACAGGTTTCGTTTTACACAATAGATGTTCGCTAAAACCTATCGCGTATGTGTTTAAGATACGATAGCCTGACCTTAGTACGTTCACTTTGCTGATAACGCCTGTGAACATCGCTTTATTTATATTTGTAAAGTGAAAGTAGAAGTGAAGTAATGAACCTTTCTGGTATTCTTTTATCCGTGTTTCATCCGTTTGTAATTGAATCTTAAGAAATGACTTCACTGTTCTTAATTTTCCTAATTCGCATACATCTTTGATATTGCAGATCTGTTTCTGAAACGGTATAACCAGTGTGTCCACATTTTGTATGACGGTCTTTGGTTTTCTCTTTTTCGTTTAGAATTGCGTAACAGTCAGGTCCTATATTTTCTGTAATTTTCGTACTTAATGTTTTTTTTTTTTTTTTTTTGCCAAATCTTACATTCAAATCAAATATCACAAAAGCATAAATGCATTACATCAATATAGTGATATATAAGAATAATGAAATCATTAAACATTAATTCTTCCTACGAAACTTGGTTGTTTCTTGTGCCCATAGCGACGTTTACATGTCGGCCATTGTTATTTTGGTACAGTACTGTAGTGGCTCGAGTAGACGACTAGCATATTCAGAGCTCACCTCAATAATTTCTTCATAGTTTTTGCCATTCACCATGGCAACCAATAAAAAGATAAATGAATGTGGTAAGTTATAAATTAATATCAGACAGAAATCAGGGGAGTCGAAAATTTATCACATCTACAAAAATTCGAAACGACGAAAGATCGATTCAAAATTCAAGAGTTGGCCGTCGTTAAGCTTAAAAAATTAAAGAGAATATTATAAAAATGAGGGCCTTAGGTTATTTAGGGAACCGGGGTTATAAAACCTAAAAATAAAGATTTTTGGACCAGGTCTTTTAGTAAAATGTGTGTTGAGATCTGTGTTCTGTATAGGTTCTGATGTTAACTTTTGTTACATTCCGAGAATGGACTACACTTCGAAGAAATCTTTAGGCCCATAAGGACCGAGTTTCCTTATTTGGAACTGAATAATTGTAGGGTATCCATTCTCGGAGATTGAAGTGAAATAAAATAACGTACGTTAGAAAGGATGATTTAGAACATGGTCACACGCTTTTACATCACGAAAAACGTCCTTATGATGTCAAAATGCATTGTGACGTTGAGAACCCCAGCAGGTGCTCCTTAGATATTTCACTTATTTTCGCACGTGCCGAGATGTAAACAAACCAAAATCAACATTTTTTTGCATCAGTAATTACAACACAAGATGGTCATTTTATTAGGTAGGAATATGAATTTATGTTTGTCACCTTTGTAATATACACTCAGCAGACATAATAATGTTATATGGTCTATTAAGTCAGTTTTAGGCCTTACAGAAATCAGAAGCTTGCTTGGCCTGGGGCTGAGGGGTACCTGGTTCAATCCAGACCAAAGGCTTATTCATGTCTTGTCTTTTGTAAAGTATATTTCAGTAGTTGTTGGCACATGAAAGATCCCTCACAGCTTTGGGTTAAGGGTATATAATATAGAATGAAATTGATTTGCATTGCATCAGTGGGATGCTGTCACCATATAAATAAAATGATATGCAAATGTGATGTACAGAAAAAAAAATGAAAATAAAAATAAAAAATTGAAAATAAAAACAATTAAAATAAATAAATAGAATAAAAATTATAATAATAACAAATAAGATAATAATACTAAGAAGAAGAATCAAAGTAAACTAACAAAAAAACAAAAAAGAAAGAAATAAAAAAAAGAAAGAAAAAATGAAAATTAGCTTACTTTTTTCCTTACAATTAATTAGTTTGATATTTGTAAATAGCAGGAAAAAAAGTGGTCAGACTGGGACTTGAATATTGCGCAGCAGTACATATGATAGGGAAAAACCGAAAAATAAGATAAGGCCACTCTGGCAATTAAACAAAGGACCCCTGCTTACCAAGCACAAATACTCTAACAATTGCGCTTTGTGGTTCAATGTTAAATGTTATTCAGACCATTACAAAAATATTGAACACATACTGGTGCACATTTAATCAATTCTATTCTGATATTCTTCTTGCGGTGAGAGTGCTTAAGGTTTACCAACAGAGATACCTGAGATAACAATGCAGACCATAATACAAGGTATTTGTACTGACAGATTAACATATTTACTTTTCCGATATTCTTCTATTTTTCTATTTTCCTATTTACACTACCATATTGTGCTCTTTTCAGGTTGGTTTTACCACGCTCCAGCCAAGCGTAAGGACAACGAGCCGGTTCCTGTTCCATATACCTCTCAGATTCCTGGACTCAACTATGAACTCCCAGTGGAGGAAGAGCCACAAAAACTTCTGTTTAAAGATACCGACACAAAATATGTGAGACTTGCAAAGCAGGGTGGAAGACAAAGTATGATTTACCTAAAGATAAATCAGTCATATATAAATTATGTTCTTGCTAGGGATATTTTTTTTTCCATTTATTTTATAATTATTCATTATTTATTTATTGTTTCATGTTATTTCAATTTAGTGACCATTTCAATTTGAAAATATTTATTTTTAACATGTTACATATTTAGTATAATAATTAAGTACATTGGTTAAGTGTTGCACAGGAATGCCTTCTTTAAGCTTATTGCACGTTTACTAAATTTAAACAATTAATGAAATTTTAATTCAGTTTTCTTTTAATAACTGTATAGATCTTTTTCTAGGATGTTGATAAATTCAATTAACCCTTGTTAACTTCATTTAAGTGGTTTGAACTTTTTCATCATAATTTATATAGATATAGAGATAATTATTCAAAAACAAACGGGAAAAAAACCAACTTTACTGATAAATAAAAATAAATAAATAAGTAATGAACAAATAAAAGAAATTTATACACAGAAAAATGTTTCAGATTTACTTATCCATAAGGAGAATCCTGACATGCGACAGAAGGAACAGGTATATTATCCACGCTCTGAATGGTTTTACCTAGAGGACAATGCATTAGAAGATGCAGAAGAAAAAAAGAAGAATGAGTGAGTAATAAATAATTCTCTAGAGTTATCTTTCTTTGTACATGTATATTCATAATTGGTTTTAAGCAAACATTGTACCTGAAAAATAGGCAAAATTATTTGCATATTGTGGATAAATTTCACTCTTTGAATAATACAGTGTTGAAGGTGAAAAATTGATTTAAAATAGACCTGTACTGGACAACTTTTCTTTACGTACTGAAAGTTTTATGGAGAATAGTTAGACCATACTAAATATATGCATGTTTCCTGTAACATGCTAAAAAAATTAGGGTCAGTAGGTGGTCATAGGTATGGGGTTTTTTTTTAGTATTTTAATAATTATTGAATCAAAACTGCATGGCTATTAGAATGCATTTGGACCACTCATGAATGTTATTTTGTAAAATTTTTGCCCAAACAATTATCCCCTGGATATCAAAAACTATTGGAATAATTTTCTGCTAATATTATGTGCAATAAAAAAGTTTAGGGTCAGGGCCAAAAATTAAGATTGGTCGGGTTACAGCAAACATGCATATTATTTTCTTTTGGCCTTATCAATATACATCTAATCTTTACATACATTCATGTGTCACATGTATCGTAAATCGATTTTTATCATATTGTCATAATTACAAATTTCAGACCCTATCAATTTATGGTACCAGAGTACATGTGTCACGAAACATACAAACCAGATGATTCTTCCTTTTATGAAAGACCAAGAAGGGCTCCATTCTCCTTCGATAATAAATCAGCTTACGAAAGAGATGGTTTAAACCCTAGTGATAAAACCATTAAGTTACCGGAGGTTATCAAACCAGGGTATGGTGTAAGGAGCGGACGACCTATCAAGACTCTCCGCAAACCTCCACCAAAACCACAGAGAGCTGTTCCCATAGCAACTGCTAAAGAAGCCCAGATGGATGCAGATAGACCCAGATTAAAGTATTTACCACTGTAAGTATATTACTTAACCAAGTAAGTATATATATTATATCCCTCCATAATGAAACTTTATGTGTTATATGATTTTATTTTTTTATTTTTTTCAATCTTATAGTTTTTAATATGATATATTTGAATTAAGTTATTATTCCTTCTGTAAAGGTTGAATTCATTGTGTGATTTGTGTATATCGATTATCCATAAATTTCCATGAAAATCTATAAAATGTCCCCTCCCCCCTCATTTCTGCCTTTTGGGTGAAAAAAAAAGTTTTGACCTGAATTAATTACAATCTAGAATGCAAAAATCTCTTTTGAGAGTGATAATATTTGGAAGATTGAAATCTATCAATTGATATATGTGACGTCATACCTTGTTTGTTTAGTTACGCTTTCATACTCCAGCAATATGGACGTAACTTGATATTCTGTTTTCAATATTTCCCATTTGATAAAGGCCACAAGGCCGAAAATTTGTGGACATTCACGTGTTTTGTTGTTTATTCATTACTACTTCCCTACGGAGGACTTTCATATAATTAATTTATATATATGGAGATATATAATTAGTGTATCAATTAATTAGTGTATCAATTAAGGGTTTCCCCCCTCCCCACCACCATCATCATCGGAAACCCACAGTCCCTTCAAAAATTAGTAAAAGAAATTATATGATAAATTCAGTGTAATAATACGTTATTTTCAGACCTGAATCTTCTGACAAAGATGAAAAGGCAAAGATGACAAAACTACTGGCATATACGTATGACCATGAATGGCATGATAATGTCCGAATGTGGCAATATAAGCAAGACAAATTACGTGAGAAACATCGCTCCATGCTGGCATCCCAGGGACCACAGAATACAGAGCTGTTGATCTCCGAGTATAACACTAATTTTATCAGTCACAGATCCTACACGTCACATCCAAGGTTTGTATTCATACATTAAGGTGGAACATCATTTGCATACGTAGCGACAGACTTGGTACAGTAAAACAATGCTTTCATACATTACTGTTTTATATTAAGGTGGAACATCCCTTTGCACATATAGGGACAGATAATAAGGTTTCGTGAAAAAATACTTTCGTATGTTGTTCTGTATTAAGGTGGAACATCCCTTTCCACATATACAGACAGGTTTGATGTAGCGTAAAAATCTTTCATACATCATTGTTTCATATTAAGGTGGAACATCGTAACACAGGGACAGTTTGGGCGTAGTAAAACTGTACTTTGCTCATGGTGCATGCAGTCTGCATTTGATTCCCTGATTATGCTGGAAAAAGAAGTTACCTTTTATTTCCATGTCTGCAATATTGAAATATTGGTAAAAGGGTTCTTCTTTAAACCTGTATATAAACAAATTTTTGTAGTTAGAAGTTTTTCCACACTGAATTCTTCTTTTCTAATAAAGACATTATTGAAAGAAGTGTTTTTGACATTATCCTCTATCTAGTGTGAAAAGTTAAATAGAATAACTTCTGAAATTGATAGTTATACATGTATACATGCATGATGCTGTACATAATTTGAACAGAGAAGTGTTTGCATAAGGAATTATGAGGAACTACAGGTACAAATGGAATTTATGAGTTAATTCCATATACATGTATGCAGCCCATATAGAATACTGATATATAGAAATATTCATTAATTGTGGAACATGTCATGCATAAAAAATATGAAAAAAAAAATTATTCAAGGTTTTTTATCCTTTGAAATAAACTAGATAACATTATCAAAATTAAAAAAAAATTCTCCCCAGAATCTCAGGTAGTGATCTACAAATATTCTTTGAAAAAGAATTAATGGCTGCAATTAGAGAAGAATTTGGCCATGAAAGTTATGGTATGTGTGGGTGGGAAAAGGGGGGTTACTGGAGTGTTTTTGCTTGAGAACTTGACAAAACAGGTACGTATTAATTCAAAGTTCTTACTCCTTGTAATACAAAGGCAATATTCTTGGTATTATACATCTTATCACATTCCATCTACATTGACCTTTTGACCCCACTTTGACTTTATTTGTTAGATATTTGGATAATTGTCTATACATGTAAACTTATAAAAAAAGTATGGTACAATATTTTATTTAATAATAACTATCATCTTATTTTACAGCCAAGGACGACGGGCAATGAATACAACTTCCGTAAAGTCAGCCAACGTTTCTCACAGAGAGAAAGAGAAGACAGAAGAGAAGGAATTATTTAAGATGGCCAGGTAAGCATGCATAAAACTTACTTTAATCTATCACATTGTTTACGACAGTTAAAGGATATAATATGTTGATAGATACAGGCATTTAGTCTTTTCCTAAAACAGGCATTGAGTCTTTCCTTAAGTGAGTTATTTCCCATGGGACAGTATCTGATCATGACGTGAAACAACTTTGACATCTTTTTGAACCAGATTTCATTTCCTTGAGTATTAGACTGGTATCCATAAAATTTGATGACATAAAAATAAATTTATGTTATATACCATCCCAATGGGAAGTAACTCTGTGTAAGAATAGACTGAATATAATTATTGATTAAAGTACATGTATATGATATGTTGTATAATTCTGTTAATTAACATCATTGTTGATTGTTTGAAAAAGATATTTTGCTGAATTAATACGAATCCTGCTCAATGAAGTATAGTCATTCATATACAGTAGCTTTATTTTACAGTATATTCCTCTATTTGAAAGAGGCAGACTTGATGTATTGGTGAAGTTTTTAGCTAATGCACTGCAGATGATCTAATTTGATTCCAAGATTGTGCCACTTCTTGTTTAAGAGGCTGGCTACCTCCTGCTTCCATGTTGGGATATAATTGAAGTAATTATTGTTGAAAATGTTGAAAAAGATACAACCAACCAACAAAACTCTGTTTGATATCTTTTTGCATTTTTTATTTCCAGGTTTAAGAATATACCTTCCAAACTAGATACACAAATCCAAAAACCACCAGTTGCTGCTCATTAGATATCCACAGAGATCATCTTATGATGCCCCCCTCCTCCCACCACCACCAAAAAAAAAAAAAATGTATAAAATAACAGTAAAGCCATGGATGATTTTAATTGTGTCCTTAATGTCTCCAAAAGTTTGAAGTAGAATGGATGGTGTAGATAGTCTTTTCAAGAAAGATAACTCTTTCTAATGAATAAAATTGTAAATCTGCTGAGTTATTTCTGTAGATTAAAATTTACAGTTTCCCATTCTGGTTAATGTGAGAAAATTCATCTAATACAAGGAACATAAACATGTAATATATATTTATATATATATATATATATTATTTCCTCCTATTTCTTTCTTTCTTTTTTTTAATTTTTTTTATATGAAAACTTAAATGTATGTGCAATTTCAAATGAATTTAAGTATTTTTAAGTATGTTATGAATAGTACTTATGCATACATGTTCAATTCATTACTGGTATGTATGTTTATCTTTATAAATCATGCGTGGTCATGAGAAATATACAGATATATTTTGAGTTTGTCTTTATGGCATTATTCAACTACATGTATTTGTTGCTTTAACTGTGATATATTACACATATTCCATAAAATAAATCTCATCAAAAATTTTATTAAATAAAATGAAGTGTCTTTTTAACATTTGTCTTGAATTTAATTCAAACCATAGTACAAGGTCAAGGTTACTGGTACAAGCTGGACATTCATGAATGTACTCTTTAAGATCTGATTTATAATTATTGGTGGTTCAGTTTATTTTTCCCAAATGCTTTATCGTTTAATCTTTGGGGTTTGGGTAAATTGCAGAACTCTCTATAGCATTCCGAAACTTATTCTATTAAAACATCATTTGAACCATATATCAACTTTTATCCTGACACTATTGTGATTGAAGAATAGTACTATAAAATGAAGGTGGAATACCATAATCCAAGCACATTTTCCCATTTGAAAATGACCCTAGGGGCAGGCTTGGTGTAGTGATTGAGCGCTTGGATTGGGGCACTGACAATCTGGGTTTGATTCCTGGGTTGTGCCACTACGTTTAAGAGGTTGATCACCTCCTGCTTCCGTATCATGATATAACTGAAAAATTGTTGAAAGCGACGTATAACACCAATCACCCAACCATTGAACATGACTTTGGTGTACATGTCCATAGAAGTAGATAACTAATGAAGGAATTATGTGTGTATTGCTGACACAAAGCTTCATTTAAAAATTCTAATGGGTCAAAACTGAATTTTGGGTCTATAAAGGTAGAGAGTGCTCCCCTTGTGCATCTTGAATCTCTCTCGGCTGCTTGATAGGCTTGCTCTGTTAAGTATTTTCTTTAAACAGATTTATTTCCCATTTGGGACGGTATCTGACGTAAAAAAATTATGGCATAAACTTCCTATGATACGTCATTTTTTTTAAATCATCATTTTCCTAAATTTTAGACTGGTTACCATAGAATTTCATGATAACTTTATGTCAGATACTGTGCCAAATGGGAAGCAACTCTGTAATGAAAAGACCGTATAGCACCATCAGAGAGAAGTAGTCTATGCCTCTGAACACCATTCTCTACCAGCGATAGTAAGGAGCGATAACTCTGGGTAGAGAATGCGTATAGCACAAGGTGACTTAGGTCTTTCAAACTCATAACTATGTACATGTATTGTGTTTTCATTAAACATTCATTATAAATATACATGTATGGGACTCTATGACCAGAGACATCTGTCTGCTATGACCTAGTATATGATACAAATGGTGTTTCTTTGAATGAAATATTTTTGTTGGTGAGATGGAAAATTAAAAATATATAATTATATAACTAACGGTATAAGTATGATATTGCCAACAAATCTATGCTTTCACCAGGTTGGGCACATCTCTCTAAAAGAGAGACATTCCCTGTTTAGAGAGACATTTTGCTGGCATTTAAAAAATGGTTTCTCTTAAGAGGGATGTTTTCAACCTTAATGTATGAGTTCCCAAGAACTAAAAAAAAATAAATAAATAAATAAAAAAATAAAAAATTATAATTTTGATGTGAAACTTAAAATCGCACATCTACAGTACATACTGAACAATGTTTGCAAAAGGCGTTGACCTGTAGGAAGTACTATTTTCGAGTTTGATGATGTAAAACTTCTGTAGCTACAAACACAAAAACGGTTGATGGAAATTCCAAACATTCTTTACAAATATTGTTTAGGACATTGCAGAGATATGCACTTTTAATTTCCAAATCAAAATTCCAAAATTTTGATTTTTAGTATTGAGGAATTCATGCATTAAGCTGGAAAAATCCCTCTTTAGAGAGACAATTTTTAAAATGCTAAAGAAATATCTCTAACCAGGGAATATCTCTCTTTAGAGAGATGTACCCAATCTGTTCACGGGATCTTAGTTACTGAACACCTGGATATGGTTTGAGCCGATGCTATTTTTTTTTTACACTGAAACAATGTCCTAGAACACGTTCCGTGATGCTTTTGTACAACTGTAGAAATTTTTACATGTAAGAGTGGATCAGGAAAACCTCTACCTTACTTCTTTGTCATCATCGCCATTCGGTACTGAACTATATTGTCCTTATTTCGGAGGCAATTTAAAACAAGATATGGAGAGCAGTCCAGAACGCAGCAGCACACCTGTTGTAGCGCAAATTTGGAGGGCGTATCGTGAATCTAGACATGGTAGAACCTGGGCGCGGATCCAAAAATTTTGTGGAAAGGGGGTCAATCCCTAATGAATTTTCCTAAAGGAGATCCATCCTTAGTTTTGTGTAAAACTACTTATTTTACATGGAAGATGACACGAAAAAATATTGTCGCCGAATTTCAGGGTGGGTCTAGAACCCCGGCCTACCCCTTTGGATCCACGCATGGAACCTCAGTTTTCAGAATCGTGTGGACTATCCCCAACCAAGGACGTTGCTATAAACAAAGAAACATGAAGAAAATATCATTAACTTAAATACGACCATACTGTCAAACCCTATGACACAATTGCAAGAAGATCTCAATAAGACCCACTCACTATTTTTTGCCTTAGTGGCCATGTTAACAAAAGATTACCTTTTATTTATTACAGATATAAGACTAAGACCGCGCTATGTCTGAAATTTTATTTTTGTGCGAGTTATCTCTCTTGTTCATCCAAAATGCGAAATGATCTTTCTATATATTAGGACACAAATCACGTGTGCTCAGGTCAATCTCTCACACGATTGCATTTAAACCTTGTACAGAGATAATGGTACAAACGTATGAAGTTCTTGTATATTTACTTTAATCGTGCTTAGATATAAGTACAATGCATTAAAAATGTAAAAGGACATGAAAATTATTCAATAAAAGAATTTTGTGCAAAAGTATTTTCTAATAGGTAACAACGTATAAAATATTATAACACATTTATCATTTATATATCTACGAATTCTTGTTATAGAAATATATTAAAAATCTCGACTTTTTGTAGAATTCAATGTTAATGCCATTGTTTAATCTTCTTTAACAAAACATGAATATCATAATATTATCTTCTTGATTAAAGGGCTCGAACACTCCTTTTCCGAAGATTCATTGTTGACGCCTTTCTATATACTGTTTGCTAACAAATGTTTAAAACTGTCTGTCTGATTTTGATAAAAATGAAGACTGATGTCATATTATATATCAAAATCATGAAATGTCAGTCTTGTTTTAGGGAATATGAACACGACAAAGCAGTAACTCAGATAACATGTACGGTCAAAAACTTGAAGAATTAGTCTGAATTACCTCACAATTTTCCAAATAATAATAATAGTAAAAACACACAAAAAAGCCATATAAGGCTCAAGGGCGAAGGAGAAAGGGGGGGGGGGGCAGCGGGGGCGCGTGCCCCCTCCCCTTTTTAAAATGGGGGAAGCCGGCGTGGTCTAGTGGTATCGCGCTCGTCTCCTGATCGGGAGGCCGGGGTTCGAGTCCCGCTCTGCTCATGCCGGTGTCCTGTCTTTCGGATGAGACAGTAAAAACCGAGGTCCCGTGTCGTGGTATGCATGGCACGTTAAAGAACCCTCACTGCTTCGGGTGGGTCCGTTGCAAAGGTCAAAATTTTTATGCCCCGCATCAGGCAGATGCCGTCACCATATACGTGAAATATTCGTGGTGTGACGTTAAACAAAAATCAATCAATCAATCAAAGTGGGGGGTGGGGGGCACAACCATGTTTGTGGGGCCCCCTCCACTTTTAGAGTAATATTTAAAGTTTAAATAAACTTAAATATGGCATTTTAAGCGAAGTAAATCTATTTTCTTTTATATTTTTATTGTCTGATTTCTAATCCGTAACTACAAAATTACGGATAAGGTTTTCTGTTTTAATGGCGGTTGTATCCTGATTACGCAACATGTTGCAACAATAGAAAGTTTCGCCAACAAAATACACATGTATCTTTCAGCTTATGCATTAGTGTGATGTCATCCATTGTATGTATTTATTATGTTTTGAATGATATTATACAAGTCCGAGATTATGCAATAGAGTCGCATTATTATAGTTTGCTCTTATCTGAAAGATATAAGCAGGTGTAGCCCAGTCGATGTGACCAAGAGGTCCGGGTTCGACACCCGTCGGGGCATACCAGTGCTCTGTCTTTCGGATGAGACTCTGACTGATAACGTGTCTGACATTCAAATTGCAAGATAATTCGTCAGCAAGAACGAGCACCGTGAAGCTTTCTTTGGAAAGTATTAAAGTGTGAACATTGTAACATGATGAGCAGCCACGGACCTTTAATGTGCATACCGCCCAATTAACTTGTGCATAAAAGTGTGAAATAAAAAATAACCACAGTGTAACATGTTTTGTTGCTGATTAGTAGCCATAGTAATCACTAACGCACTAAAAGTAAATAATTCGTCTTTTTTTAATCATTCAGAGAGAGAAATTGGAATAAATTCAAACTGAAGTTTTTTATGTCCCGGATCGAAAGATCTGGGGCATATTGTTTTTGTCCTGTCTGGTGGCTGTTGTAAACCTTTGCCATAACTTTTGAACCGTAAAAGACAGACTTCATATTTGGCATGCATACTCCACCAATGAAGCCCTTTCAATTGACACCGGACAAGGTCAATGACCTTGAGACCTTCACTGTGACCTTTATGCTAAAATAGCTTTTTAGGACTTTGTTACCGCTGGGGACACCTTTTTTTTTCTTTTCACTTTTGGAAGGTTGTGCCCCCCACTTTTCACTGCCGAGCTATGCCACTGAGGCTTATAGTTTAGATTTCCCGTTAGCTCCACTTTTTCCATCTCATCTACTTCAGCTGTCAAACTTTCGATTCATACAGAAGGGGGTGTTCAAAATCTATGTCACTCACATCGTCACTGTCGTTATCATCGATATAATCATCACTATAATCATCTATCGATTTTCCTTTCGATGAATACATGTGCATCGTCCTTTTTCTCTCCTCGCGCTCGAAATAAATTTCCCACAGAGCTTGTATCATTTCTGTAACAACAGTCGGTGAAGATGCCTGCGATACCATATTTAATAAATATATTCCATCTTGCCGTAAGTGAAGATTGCAAAATTTCTTTAAATTCTTCTTAAATTTAAATTCTTCATATTTAAAACCCGTGTCAACTAAATGAATATGTTTCTTTATAAATTTTCTCTTTCTCAACCGGCTAAATACCATGAGAAGTGAATTAAGAAAACTGAGGAAATTCGATATAGTTATGAAGCTTATCCAAAACCAAAGGAAAATGAAAAATCTTTCATTGAATAAATTAATTGGTAGCAAACAATGAAGAGTCCAGTGCTGTACATTCGTCAGTTGTCGAAAGTCAAAATCGCATAATGTTGATGTCGGAAATCTTGTTGAAAATAAGGGCCAGTATCCTAGAAAAATCACGTGCTTAGCAACCTCATATCCATACAAATAGAATTTATCTCCTCCAAGAAATTCATTCAATAAATATAGCTGTCCGAATGCATTTATCAAATATAGGAATCTAGTTCCAATGAGGAGAGAAACCAGATAATTTCCGTAATGTCTTCCGCACCCCAAGGAAAACCTGCTTCCGTAATTTTCGCGGCAAATTGAACATATTCCTCCGCGGTAAGAATGCACACCGGAGCACCAACTATCAATATATGAAGCCGCGCTGAAAATGAGTTCCTCTCTCTCGTCATCTGGTAAATAGCACGCTTCTGCAGTCCACGCCAGCATTTTCTTAACGGGTACACCCGACTTTTGGGCCATATATTTCCACATGTGGCGTGGTAGAGAAAAACATAATGCCATTATCAAAATAATAAAAGGTACGAATTGATAATAAGTAACTTCCGTCTCTTTCCGGTCAAACTCGGGAGGAATCGGTTTGGAGAATGGTATATAGTAAGTGTTCGATACCCAACACACGTATTCCGTATACGTTTGCATAGCAGGAGTAAACTCATCCGGGCACCAGCAGAGAATTGGTTTCCCAGCATGCTCTTCGGTCACTACCCATATGAAAAAGAAGCAGAGGATGATAGTAGTGTGATAGTAATTTAGACGGTCCATAAAACTGTCATCATGAACCTGGGGTCCATATTTTACACCTATAATCCCCAGAAAGCTATCCAAGCTGAAAACAGAAAAATACTTCGATAAATAATAAATATAGCACAAGATTTTAACGGAATTTTCCGAAATAACCAATGCATGTACTTACAACGTAAAATATGGCATTATCGTCAAATCCAACAACAACAACAACAGTACTTGAGTAGAAATAATTTTATGACTTGAATCCTTAAAATTAGAGTAAGGTCAGAAGGTCAATTGGTATGCATATACTTTATTTCTTTTCAGACGTTTTATCCAAAACATTGAATGGACCCTTGCGTGTTAAGAGGCACTGCAGCATTGATGATGATACCATTGTCTGGAAGTCACGTGATACTAGTGCCTTTCAGTCACGTGATATCACCCTCGTAAACGTCGTTGGAGGTCATTTATTTGATTTAAACATTAGTATTAATTTGTCTTTGAAATGCAACGTGTGACAACTTCATGGACAAAGTTTAAATAGTTCACTGTCCAAGTGTATCTTATTATTTTAAAGGATTAGAGGTAAAAAAGTATGATTACTATAATACGAAAAGTGTAATTAGATTTTGCTCATAGATATTATATTATATTATATTATATTATATTATATTATATTATATTATATTATATTATATTATATTATATTATATTATATTATATTATATTATATCAAAAGCGCATTAGCTCTGTGGATGAGATGCTCGATTCGTCACTGAGAGGTCCCGGGTTCGACTCCCGCTGTTGGTTTATCAGGATATTGTCTTCCGAATGACAAAACAAAGATTCCGTATCACAGTAAGCATGTCACGTAAAAGATTCCCCACTGCTTCGGGTGGTTCCGTTGTCGAAAAGGTGTAAGCTTAAGATTTTATGCAAGATGCCGTCACGACATACATGAAGTAATAGTGGAATGACGTAAAACAATAATCAGTCAAATAAATAACAAAAAGTGTTTATTGTCATTTATTTAATTCACATTTTCCTACGGAAGACCTGTTATCATTTCTTGAATAACCAATAAATTAAGTTGTATTACGTCATCAATTTTTAACTAAATAGCATGAGAGAGTTCTACAAACAGGAAATTTGATAAGGGTCACGTCATGGGTATATTATTTTTAGCGTTATCAAGTTATTTTGTGAACAGGAGGAGAGAGAGAGAGAGAGAGGTGGTTGAGTTTTCCTTCAATTTATTCAGAAATTGCCATTTGTACATCATTTAACTGCTGTAAGATTAATTTTATTATCGGAGGAGGTTATTTCATTCTAAGCTGTGACACTGAGGTACCACATGCTTTTTCTATCAACTTATAGATATTATCATAGGCGTATCCAAAAAAGAGAAGTGTCCGAGGTTAGAATCTCCTTGTTCACAATAATCTTACTGGCGGATCCAGTGCCCCCTTTGTCGGGAGGGGGTTTCGAGGGACGAAATTTTACGATTTTAACAGAAAATGGACCAAAATACATGGTTTTTGGTAAAATTTTGGGTCACTCCCGGGGGGGGGGCGCCCCCTCCACTCCCCCTAAATACGCCACTGGATTTAACGATTTTATCAAACAAAATCATTTCAGAACATGTTTCAGAACTCTCTTTCGTAGGCAAAACTACCACAAAATGGTGACCCAACCCCTCCTTTTTCACACTGCGTCTGGCACTCTTACGGAGTTGTCGGACGTTTTATTTATGTACAGCACTATCTATTTCAATTATACTGCCTTTAGTTCAAGTTCTTTTTTTTTTTTTGGCTATCATTTAATTTCACTTTAAAAACAGAGTTAACAAACAAAAGTGTCGTTTGTTCCGTTACAACGATTTTGAATAAAAACACGTGTATTCAAAATCGCTGGGTGTGTGGTACTCAATCAGATCATCAATCAATGCCACTTACTCATACAAAGGTGCCCCTGGCTTGCGGCGCCGACAATCCGGGTTAGATTCCCGGGTTGCGCCACTATGTTTAAGAGGTTCGTAACCTCCTGATTCCATGTCGCGATATAACTGAAAAATTGTTGAAAGCAACGTAAAACACCAAATCAACCAAAAAACCATACAAAGGTAGATCCAGATTCATAAAAAAGGTGGGTGGGTGAGATGCAATTGTTTCAATATTAGTATGGAATGAAGACAAATAAACAACTCTGTTTTTCAAGTATGTATAACAACACAACTTAAACGATGAATATCTCTTTTTTTCTAATCTTTGAATTAAATATAGAAATAATGACAATTTATCATCTTCTCGTATGTCTAATGCGATGCTCCCTTCGTTAGAATTCTGGAACGTCCACTGAAAGTATGTGGTTCAAACCACATGTACATGTATTGATTTTCACTATTTTGAATGTAAGCAATCTGAGGTCTAACGAACAAATAGTATTCTAAATAATTAGGGAACGTAGTACATTTCAAATTGGAGCCCGTATTGATCCCAATAGCGTCTCTATATTTAGCTTGTATATTTATTTAATACGCAATACCAGTGGCGAAATTAGGGGGATGCGGAGGGGGCGTCCGGCCCCCCCCCCCCATTTTCCCCGGCAGTAACCCGTATTTTTACCAATAAACACTGCATTTTGACCAATTTTTTTTATGAAAATTCGACAAATCTCGAAACACACCCCCCCGCCCCGCGGCAAATGGGTTGCTAGATCCGCCACTGCAATACACATACATTTGGACATCAAAATTCCAACAACGTGGGGTCACATTTTACATCTTTTGATTAAACCGAAGTTTCCATTAAAGATTAAAGATGGCAATCAAACATGAAGTCGGTTTACGCAAAAACAAAGGCACGATGCGTTTCAAATTTAGATCTGCTTATTATCTTAAATGAGTTTTGAAATTGAGATGATCGCATTACATTTAAGGTTAAATGCCGAATAGATTATGTACCTAGGATGTGATAATTCTATACTTATTTTAAGTTTTAATGTTTGCGGTATTACAAATTTGTCGAATATTAGTTACACACAACGGGAAAATATGATCAGGGTCAAATACAGGCTGATTTCATGTATCGCTTACCCAGGCAGAAAGATTCATTGTGTGTGTGAGTGAGAAAGGAGGGGGGGGGGGGAGTTCTTGTGGATGCCATGTATGTATGTAATGGTTTTCCTTCAAAAACAAGAGAAAAGAAAAAGATTTTCTATCACTATAATCAAATATTTTCAACTGTCTGTGAATATATAGTAGGAGAAAAAAGAATGAGAAAAAAAAATTCAAAACCCGGGGGGGGGGGGGGATTGATGGAAGGTTTTTAAACATTTTCCGTAAATCCTGCACTGCGATTAAATACGTAATATCCTGTTCATAAATTTTAAGAAATGTCACGAATTTAAATCTGGGAAAATTAGAAAAAGATATACAATAATAATAACAAAGCTAAAATTTCAGAAAATAGTGTTCTTGTAATTCTCAAAGAAAAGCAAAGAACAACTCAACGGATTCTCCACATTTATGTGGTATATTTATGTCAGTCCCGAAGGAACGGAGGGTCAGACCAGACGTTTTGACCGCTCCTGGACCAATTTTAATCAACCTTATTTTTAAAATGTTTCCTAATGCCCACTATATTTTGTCTATTTGAAAATAGCATGATATTTCAATTTTTACCAAAGTAGAACAGAAATTAACGATTTAAAAGAAATTGATCAAGGGTCCAAGGCCCATCGAACCCCTCTGAATCCGCCACTGCTAACCCAAAACAAGCTTTGGATTATCCCTCACCATGCACATTAACATCCTTATCTATATCTAGGGTATATGTGAATGTTAACTCACCCCCGTTACGCGCCTGAATTTAAAACAAAGCTTGGTACAAATTAAAAGGAAATTTCAAGTATACCATCGAGTAGTATATGTGACTTCAAAGGAAAAGCATTACTAAAGGAATATAAGCACCCAAGATGCCTCGTTTCACGTAGTAAGTATACATACATGTATAACATAGATCTTAGTAAAGAACTTGACTTCTTCATACCTTTGATGCACCGCAGTTTATTCATTATTCATATATTCCTATATACCAAAATAAATAAAAAATATTGGTGGGTTTAGGAAGAATAGTAAATTTGTACTGTAGCAAAATTATTGATATTTTTGTTAAAGGTTGTTTTTCAGGATTTGCGGTCATTCCTTATTCGATCTATGAATAAGGAAAGGCCGCGAAGAAAGGGATTTCATTAAAAAAATATTCGAGTTTTTATAAGAGTTTTTCTTACATTATTCGATTGTCTTTCCACATGTGTAGAACACCAAATATTATAACTAGCGAAAATTTAACCCAAATTTCAGGAGGCATTTCTTCGAATTTTTTTTCCGGAATATTTCCCGATACACGATAATTACTATCATCAATGCATCACATGGCATGAAAATCGTTTATTTCTAATCCCCTTTTGAAGGGACGATTCCAACAATTTCCAGAAAAAGGGGGAAGGGAGAGGGGGATCCGCCTTCAGAAACAATCAGCATTACTTTTGTTTTTGTAAAATTTCCCATTGAATGAGGGGAGGGGAGAGGTTGCAACCAATGTGACTTCGAAGTATTCGCCAGTCATTTACATTTTAAATATACAAGATGAAACCCCTTCTATGAGTACGACTGAAAAAACAAATGTACTAATAATAGAACATGATTTTACTTCACTTAGTTGTTTTGTGTAAGCGCCAGACCTGGATGAGCACCGCTTGAGTACCATTACATAGATAATAATGTTGGGAGAGGGGACACGAAGGAAGACTGGTTCTGCAACCATTTTAAGATGTACAATAAATAACGGAAAGTGGGGGAATGATTGATTGATTGATTTTTGTTTTACGTCACACCACGAATATTTCACGTATATGGTGACGGCATCTGTCTGATGCGGGGCATACAAATTTTGACCTTTGCAACGGACCCACCCGAAGCAGTGAGAGATCTTTAACGTGCCATGCATACCATGACACTGTTTTTACTGTCTCATCCGAAAGACAGGACACCGGCATGACCAGAGCGGGACTCGAACCCCAGCCTCCCTATCAGGAGTCCGACGCGATACCACTGGGCCACGCCGGCTTAGGGGGGGGGGGGGGGTTGACCAGAAGCTTTTCGTAAGTGAGAGGCAGGGTGCCCAGAGGGCTTCAGTGGTACATGAAACTGTCCGGGGCATGGACCAAGTAAACAAGAAGAAACAAGGGAGAAAGGGGGGGATTACCCGAAAATTAAGTGAGTTCACAGGGGTTGGTGCCTCGTTGTAGAACCATTTCTGATCTTGGTACAATTGGGAAGGAATTGATTGTGGACACTTTTAAATACTTTTCATAAAAAGAAATTTCCAATTAAATTGCATTTTCGAAAAGAAATATAATATAATAATAATTAATAAATAAATAATTAAAAAAAAGACCTTACCAATAATTTACAATTGATAGAAAATATTTCATACTCTTTAGTTTCCCTTGGTTATTGGATAAGTATATATTTAAACAAACCTCTTCACTATCAATTCCTTATGCATGCATGTTTGTATACAAATACCATTTCAGAAATCGATTTTGTTTTATCTTTCAGTCTGGACTCCTTCTTGGGGCCTATGGGCCGCTATGAGGGCGTACGTAACGTTTATGACGACACATTTCTGGACCGTTTGGCACACTACTACACTGTCATCATCCTCTGCTTTTACTGTATGTTCGCCGTCACCGAGGACTACTTTGTTAGGCCAATTTACTGCTGGATGCCAGAGGAATTCGAACTTAGTAACATGGAGTATGCGCTTAAATTATGCTGGGTCGCAAATACTTATTACGTCCCCTTCTCAAAACCGATTCCGCCGCAGTTCGAACCTAGACGAACCCAGGAGATCGCTTACTACCAGTGGGTACCGCTCATAATGCTTCTGATGGCGTTCTGTTTCAAATTTCCGCGCCATCTTTGGAAATATATGGCGCAGAGGTCAGGGATTGAGGTCAAGAAAATGCTCGAGTTGGCTTACGAAGCCGCGGATTTGCCACCGGAAGAAAGAGTGCGACAACTACGTCATATCGCTATATATATAGACAGCTGGTGTTCCGGTGTCAACTCATACCGAGGCGGAATATGTTCCATATTTAGAGAACGGTATAATGAAACGTTTAGTTTCGGATTTGGACGTCATTATGGCAATTATCTGGTTACATTAGCACTTGCGATAAAGTTCTCATATTTTTTCAATGCGTTGGTTCAGCTTTTCTTCCTGAACGAATTTCTTGGCGGAGGAGACTTTTATGTATACGGTTACGAGGTTTTGTACAATGTATTCTTCCGCGGTGTCTGGGGTGGAACCCGTCGTTTCCCAAGCGTCACAATTTGCGACTTCGACCTCCGTCAAATTGAAAATGTACAACGATTCAGTCTGCAGTGCCTTCTACCGATAAACATTTTCAACGAGAAGTTTTTCGTGTTTCTCTGGTTCTGGATTTCCATAGTCGTCATCGCTAGTCTCATCAACTTCTTTTATGCGCTTTCCCTTACCGTTTTCACAGAACACAAATACACTTTTGCGCGAAAGTATTTACTTATGAACTTTCCCTACGATAAGGAAAATTATCATACAAACAAACTGATTCGAAAATTTACCGAAAACCATTTACGCCAGGACGGGATTTTCCTTCTGAAATTATTTTCTAAAAACACGAGTTGCTGTGCGGACATTATAGTGCAACTTTGGGAGATATACCTAAAGAGAATATATAGGGCTCGGGTTCATAGACATAAAGCTGCCGTGAAGAAAGGGCTAGTAGTGCGGTTACCAGAGCCCAGTGTATATGAAAGCTGTGTTTGAAATACTGACTGCTTATCATAAACTTATATTCGCTAGAACTTTATTTTCGCGGGTGAGAGCGAATCTGAGTTGACATCAAGCTATAGCCATTAATGCAGCACATTTGACTATTGGTCAAAAGTCAGACCTGCTTCAAAGACCACCTGTATTTAGCAATCATCTGTTTTATACAGCCATCTCTCTTTATTCCTTACTACTAAGTGATCATACTTAATCAGTCTTTGATAAGAGGTCACCTGCCATTAGTGGCCACTTTTCCATCTTCCGATTGGTGGTCGCTCAAAACAGGTTTGATTATACTGTTCTTAAAGCTTTTTGGTGGTCGCTTAACACAAGTCTGATTTATACTGTGCTTAAAGCCTTTTGCGAATTTGTCTCGCGAATAACTTCGAAGTAATTGTCATCGCAAAGAAATGCAAAACGCAAGAGAGTTTTAGATTGCCCTTTAAGTTTGGGGTTTGAACCTATTTTTACTGTATACTTGCACATGTAATTTAAATACATATTTTATCACAATTAATGAGGTTTTGATATCAATAAATTGATAAAAGATAGTATAAAAAGCGAATGAGTTCATTTATCTCTTTGTACATTTTCCGTCTAGGTACTGATCAATCTGTTATTTAAATGACAAAGAAAGATAACTCCAGAAATACATACAACGTATATTCTGTAAATACCGCCTCGTTTGATTAATGGCTTTTTAACATGTTTTGAATCTATTAAATACAAGAGTACATGCAAATAGATGGGTATTTTCTCGCGTTTTAAATTTACTAATTGAAATACGTCTTTGAAGTCGGATTATTCATTTCGTGCATGTATTAAAAGGAAATATTATATTGTGTTTGACTGCATTTTCTAATTATATATTTGTGTGTCATACAGTAATGAAAAAAAAAAAGATATTTCGCGTGTATGTAAACTTAAATCTAATATAGAGATGGGGTCATGACCTTTCTCAGCCCCCCCCCCCCCCAAAAAAAAGAAGAAACGAAGGAACGAAAACGAAAGAAAATAAAACAAAAGAAGACACCCCCCTCCCCAAACTATAGTACGATTTCAGTTTTTTCATGATATCATGATTTTGTCTATTATTTGCTTGTATGTAATTGAGGGGAAGTAGGTTAGGGTGTGGGTAGAGGGGGGGGGCGGTGTTTATAGTCACTGGTTATTGACACGGGCTGAATATTTCACCATTATACGTTTATGTAAGTTTGAGCAGATGGCTAGTGTTGATATATACACGCATTTTCCCGACCGTTACCGCTCGGTGAATTATGTTTTCGAAAAATAACTGGAAAAGGAATGAGGTGTTCGGAATGATGGTTTTTTTTATTTGGACTCTGTACATTTATAATTGTGCATTTCTAAATTTCGCCGTGAAGTGGACATATGGATGTAGAAATTAAATGATACATACACTGTACGTAAATTTCCTTAGGACTATTTCCCTTGACAAGGTAAATTTACTTCATATGCGCTATGTGAGTATATGTTTACAATTGATTTAAATTGCTTAGACGTTCTATGGCTGAATTATTGAATGATGGCATTTACACTGTATTCACATTCCATTAATTGAAGTTATTTTGTTGTAAACAATAATAATTCATAATCGAAAAAAAAGATGATAGATAGAAAATAATAATAAAATTTGAATAGAATGAAAAAATCAAAAATGATATATACGATTATAAAGTAGAATAAAACTGTTGGATTTTTTTTCTGGAAATGTTGGGGGGTGGGGGTAGGGGTTATCGGTATGATGAGAATATGGGCCAGTCTCCAAGTCATGACCTGAATTCGATATTTTAAAATGGAAAAGATAGTTAAATCTTTGGATGATAAAAAATGTCCGAGAGAAGAATACTATATACAATGTATACTAGTAAGACCCAGCTAAACTCAATCGTTATGGTGCATGACTCCCTACCGAAAGATCATAGACTATTATAGATTTGATCCGTGATTTGAAACATTAAAACAAAGAAAACAAACAAACAAACGAAAGAGCGAACAAACAAACAACGCTTTCAAAATGTTATGAATTAGCAATAACTACACGTGAGTTTTAAGATTTCAGGGAGATAACTCATGTTGTTTGTTTACACTGAAAACTTTTTGAAATCACTTACAAATTAGCGTTGAGAGAATTTACTTTTCATTTAATGTTCGTGTATTACATGCATATACATATTGTTTGAAGTCATACATATCATGTTGAAATGGAATAAAAATGAATGAATGAATGAATGAATAAATAAATAAATTAATTGGTTGATACTTGTTTTACGTCCCTCCCTAAATTATTTCACGTATATGGTGACGGCATCTGCCTGATGCATTGCATAAAAAATTATTCCTTGCAACGGACCCACCGTGAGAGATCTGTACATGCCACGCCTTCCGTAGTCTGTATCATCCAGACTCTTGACTCCGTTACTCCGATGACGGAGAAAGCGTAAAGGATCGGAGTCAAGAGTCTGGATGATACAGACTACGCCTTCCGCGACACGGGGCCTCGGTTTTTACTGTCTATTGAGCCTGAACTTAGACACAACTATACCTTAAGTCAATTAATATATATCTTGTGAAACAGAAGAGATGTGTACAAAATACATTATACTTTTATCTCGGTATCCGTAAACGGAATATCTTTTTGTCAATTTTGACAAGAATTCGTAATACGTGTAGAAGTCTCAAGTATGGATTCTGTCGCGTAAATCTGACCAATTCCTCTCCTTGTTCCTGTGGCTTCCCGATTGAGGATGTGTTGAAACAGTGGTGGATCCAAGATTTCCGAGAAAGGGAGGGGGTCACATATGAAAGTCAAGTATCAGCCAAACTACTCTGCCGTTTTGGGTGCCAAATCCGGAGTTTTACCTGTAAATATGCCTCCACCGACCGCCTCTCAATTCGCCAATGTATTCCACTACTTACTTGACTGTACTATATATACCTCTCAGAGAATCCGCCGTTTCAACAAGCGTTATGTATTCCAGCCCACACTGTACAGAAACTTTTATTTGGAGATGGGGGGGGGGGGGGGGGGGGGGGGGCAAAAGAATAATGCTTATTGTACAAGACATTATTAAAGACAGTGCAAGGTTCTGTATTTCTATATAATAATTATATTATTATATTCAAGTATCCTGTAGAAGTGTTCTCTCATTCCAATCGTTGTTTCTGTTTCTTTCTGTTATTACTTAATGCTATGTTATATATTCAGTATATTCAAATCTCGCTACCTTCACTGCTTTTTTGTGTGTTGTAGATATTAGGAAAAAGGCTACAGTAATCTTAATAAAACTTGCCCAATCCCATTTCAAAGTATTATGAAATACAATATCATAAAACTAAGTTAAAATGCTTTATACAAAAGACAGGACACCCATGGCGGGAGTCGAACTCGGGTCTCCCGATCACTAGCCCAGCGCCTCATCCACTAGGATATACCGGCTTTAAAGAAATAAATCAATCAATCACGATTGTATAGAGGGACTGTATATTGAACCCATTACCACCCTGACGAAGAAAGAGGTCACAGTATGCACATACAAAAGGTGTAAATCATCATTTCATATGATGTAAATATCCCAGACATAAACAGCAAGTGGTATGAAAAACAACACGTGACGTTAGATATTTTCATTAACATGTATACAACAAAGATACCTCTATCATGGACTTTGTGTATTTAAACGACTTCAATAGCTTGCTTCAATTATTTTCCCATACACCTATGACAAAAGTTGGATGAATGATCGTGATACGACTCAAAATTAGCCCAAAGTATGGGTAATAAACGAGGTCCAGGTTTTTCCCCTACGCCAGGGTAAGTGATTTCAAATATTGGAACCGGCGTCGTTTAGTATGAAGCGTGGTTTGGTTTGAGGTGGAGTTGGAACCACGGGCGATTTATCAGTGTCCTGTGTGTGTGAAAAGACGAGGTCACGAGTCACGACTGTCGTAAAAGACACTAATTCGGATGCGATGCAGCAGGCAGGTGTCTGGTTCACTAAATGAGTGGAATAATCTTATCGTCACGTGTAAAGATTGTCGTAAAAGACACTAATTCAGGTGCGATATAGCAGGCAGATGTCTGATTCACTAAATGAGTGAAATAATCTTATCGTCACGTGTCACGATTGTCGTAAAAGACACCAATTGGGTACATTACAACAGATAGTTGTCTGCATCACTGAATGAAATAATATATCGTGACATATATATTAATAAAATCAATAATTATCAAAGTGAATTAAGAGGACCACTAATATTACATTTATTTACTTACCGCATGCCACATCTATCTCCGCAGAGAGATTACATTAGAAAGTACAAATGCTGCAGAAAATCCATATAGCCCTTTACATGAACATATGCTAATGCTAAATCGGATAAGTCGGAGTGACCGCTAGTAGTAAAGTGAAACCTGACTTAACGGTCACTGCTATAATAATTGGTATAAAGGTCACTTTCTGCTTATAGAAGTATAAGCTCATTTTCTGCTGTGGCATGTTTGCCGTGTCACAGTCCCATGATACTAGTTTTTTTTCGTATTTTACCTTAAAACCAAGAAAAAAAAAGAGGGGGGATGTTACTCGTATTCTCCTTGCAAAGTATAACGCCGGTGTACTTTAGTAGGCAACGCTTTGGGTTAGTAGCCGAAAAGTCATAGATTCGAAACACATCGACGGCTCACCATTTTTCTGAATTGTCGGATTAGACAATAAAAACAAAGATTCTATTAGAATTTGGCACGTTAAAGACCTTTCTTTGCTCTGGTTGGGTTCGTTGCATGGGCCTTAATTTTTCTGCACTGTATCGTCTACGTTGAATTTTACACAGTGCCCGATTACTTAATGAGAAGAGTTCCGAAACATTCTGAATGTATTATGGAGTATTATTTTGGTTTTATCGTAAGCGGTAGTACATATTTTCAGTCATATATTACTAATATTGTTGTAAATACGGAAATGAAGGTATTTAAATTCAATGGAGATGAAAATTCATTAATAATTTATTTTCTCACTTGAGACAAAAATAAGATTTTACTTAGAGACCGAAGATAAATCCCGAGGGGTATACCTCATGCAAAGTGACTTCTCTGGATCATCTCCGCGTTTGAGAATGAACCCCATTCACCATAAATATGAAGTTATGTTGGCTAGACAAGAAAACAAACACGCAAACAAACACAGGTCGAAAAAAAACCTACCTCTTGCATTTGTCTTGGCTATTATTGTGATGGATTCTTGTTGAAAGTATATTCAGCGATCAGCTTGCATGTGTATTGCTTCCTGGTGACAGATTGGAGGTACAGTGACATTGCCGGCCGTATACTTAATGTTTAATGCAATCGGCCTCGGCCGATCGCATATTAAGATAGCAAATTCGCTTTGAGAGCGCATGTGCAAACTCCATTAGCGTGGCATGTTGGGTAATAATTTAGTACTAAGAAACAATATTAGCACATAATTCTATTTTGAATATTGAGATTTCTAGAAATAAATCTTATGAGAATGTTCAATTTTTTTTTCAAATGTAAAAAACAAAATGATTTGCTCGCTATAAAAATATTACTTATTTCCGAATATTAAAAATAACACCCGATAGACTTTCTTAAAAGGAAAAAGGCGCGACTACTTTCTTAATAAGAAATAAATGAGGCCTAGCTTTAAAGATTTTAGCAAGAAAATTCACATTTGCCCAAAACATATGGCTGCATCAGAAGAAATAATTCTATAAAAAGATACGACTTTTTAGATGAATTTCAGAAGCAAGGAATTTCTTTTTACATAAAGCCATTTGACTTTGTGACCAACATCTTGAACATTTAATGCTATTCCGATTGCAACTCAAGCTTTTGTTTAAAGCCACGTTGTATTGAATGTATCATATTCATTTTGATACCAGAATGCGCTGAATCAATCCGGTCGATTCGTTTAACAAAATACTAAAGATCTTGATTACTGACTGACCGTTTTGACTCCTACTTTTATACACACCATTCCTTTGTTCTCCAGTGGGGCACAAAATCTGCCCAAGTTCATAACAATAGATTTGGTAGGTGACTAAAATACAAAACATGAACTGAATGAGTATTTGCGATCTTGCATTTATACAACATAAGTTAACGTGACCTTATTATCAAAACAGGACCACGGCTTGTAGTTAATCAGGCCTGGTTAGTATACCAATATAATAGTAAAATAAATCTTTTGAGAAGTCGAATAGATCGAGGCCAACTACGGGCTTTGTTTACCCTTTCTATCTTACTTGATGATTTCCAGAATATAGGGGAAAGGAAAAAGTGGAAGTTGCAATCTCAAGAAAATCGAAAATTAAAAAAGTAAATCATGTTCCTATTTCCCCCTATTTGATACCATTTGATATTACAAAGGGGTTGGGGGGTGTTGTTTCTGAAACCGCCGTGGCAGTATAAAGATTTCCTACAGGAATGTGTTCTAGTGATTAATGACAAATTGTAGATGGTCTTTAAAGTAACGTTCCAAAGCCTAATTCACGAAGTGTTCGTCCTTCATCAAGATTTTTGGCCTAGTTTATAACTCTATCATTTCTATTTTTGTGCATGAACAATAGATGTTAATAAATGAAGGGGATGACGGCTTTTATACTTAAAAAACCCCAACCTTTTGATAGTTTGCCTTTTCTTTATTAGTGTCAGGCAATATATGATAGTTCTTTTCATCATTTATTATTTTCAGCCAAAAGAAAAATTCGTATATATTTATTCGTGCTACTCGCGATGCAATTGTTCCCCTTTTATTCATAACAATTACAGGCATACTTAGGCCTTTTAAACGCTATAAAATTTCTCTAACAAGGAAATGCTTTATTTTGGAAGCAATATTTTTTTTCTATTAAAATATATCTTTTTCTTCGAGCAATGATTTACATACACTCCGACTTCTTTTATGTGTTGTCTGTTATGCAGAAAGAAATTTACCAGTATTTAATCAATTTATTTGAGTACATGTGTCTATTATATTACAAGGGTCATTGAATAAACATATACATGTACATACACTCTAAAGACCTCACGAAATAATGCTTCAATGTCGGAAACGGCTCCGAAATCATGCAACTTAAATAAATAAGAATAAAAAAATAACCATATGATTTCATTGACATACACTTAATCGAAACGGAACAATTCTACAAATGTTCCTTCGGAATGTTTGAATATTTCATAAAAGAAGATTTTTTTTTTAATTTTAAGAGCGGGATTAGACCCCCTTCCCATTTTCCCCTTTTTCTCGATGATATACATGTATATTGTAAAGGAATTAATTCACCATTCGCTTCAATCGAAAACTGCAGATGTTGAAAGGCTGGTGTTATATAGTAGTTTTTCCCCTAGTCATTTTCCCCCGGCAAAATAGCTATATAGCAGTTTTACCCCCGGAAAAATGCCTATATAGTAGTTTTTCCCCGGAGGAAATTTGGGTATATAGCCATTTTTCTCCCCTCTTATAGCCATTTTCCCCTCTGGGGAAAAACCACTACATAGTGAATCCCCCCCCCCCGCCCCGCCATGTGAAATTCTAGATTTTCTTTTCACACATTAGTAAATCAAGCTCTTTACCTTGTTAACAATAAATGGATTTCTATTGTAGAGATATCTCAACTTTTGATAGGGAGACATTTTCTTAAATAGAATGTCTTCAGTTTTAATCTCTTTTCCAAATACAGATGTAGATATTTAGAATAGAGATATATCTACTAGAGTTTCATTCTAGATATCTTTATTTAATCCGAAAAATCACTATTTATACAAGCGGAAAAAGAAAAAACAAGTTCTTTTTTTGCCTCCAGAATGAAATTCGGGAATCTAGTTTTTTTTACCCTGTGACGAAAACATTGACTACATCGTTTGTACTAAAAGGTATAAGGCTTTGAAACTCTACATATAGATTCTTTGTGATGAGACTTTCCATACTTTGCGTAAGGGACAAGGAAATCTCATTCTTGTGTTTATGATATACAACATTTGCCACTAGGCAAGCCTCGTCGTAGATTGCAAATCGTAGACACGTGGGTGGGATTCCCTTCTATTATTCTCATGTTCACCATGTACTCTGTAAATGAAGAATGATATTGTGATATATATAATGCATCAGTCTTAATTTATTTAAGAATTGAACGTGCAAGGAGTTCTTGCACGTTCAATTCTTATCTTTATCATTGGAACATTTTCATGAATGAATTCCTAATTTACTTATGATGTATTACGAAAAGTTGCCTGGGATCAAATCTCGAGTAACTATACTCAAATAAAATGTAATTTTTACAATGCAATAATAGCAGAGAATACCATACTATGGTAAATATATAAAGAAAGACTAGTCCCCATTTACAACCCCCCTACACACACAAACCCCACTTAATAGTGTATAGAAACGCATAACACCATCGGTTTGATCCACAGGCTATTACTATAGTACATTTGCATTTCAAATTTTATCTGATTGTACAAGAACGAACGTGTATAATTTCCAAACCGTTATGTTCAGGTGGGAACTACTATGGGGGAAAGGCTACTATATAGCAGTTTTTCCACCATGGGGGAAAACAACTATATAGCCATTTTTCCGGTGGGGGGGGGGGGACTAAAGACCTCACGAAATAATGTGTTATTCATTATATTTAATGTTATGACTTTCAGAGAGTATTGTCCAAAAGTTTCTGGCCCAAGGTACCGATGTCCCCGAGAACAGTTGTGTGAAATATGATAATTTTTTTATCTACGTTCAATAAAATATGCTGAAATAAAGATATTCCTCTAATTTTTATTTATATGTGCTGAGTGACCTTGGCCGTGCATAAATGACCCTGTGTGACATTTGTTCCTGTCCGAAAGGATATTTGTGTGAAATATGAAACAATGTTGATGAATGGTATAAAAGATATGAGGCATATCTCAATATAATGCTTTCAGGGGAAATGTGCTGAATGATCTTGACCTTGTAAAAATGACATTGAATGACCTTTCTCCTAAAGTTTCTGCCCAAAGGAACATTTGTCTGAAATGTGCTAAAAATTTAATCTACAGTTTAAGAGATATGAGCTTGGCTGAAAATCCTTTAAATTTTTCGATCGCTTTTTGCTGCTGTTTGGAACGATATATTGCATACTTACGAATCAATGCAGGTGTATATCCACCAATCGATAATTTCACATCTTAATGTTTTGTTAAATGAAACACAAGTGACACACGTATCATACTGTAACTTCGAAAGAGTGGTACATATCGTAGTGAAACTGCGATCAGTTGGCATTATATAAGATCAATTAGGTCGATACAATCATTTGAAATTGTCGGTACTAATAGCGGAATACGTTTTGAAAATGTCACGATAGACATAATTAGACGTTCGTATGATGGGAGCAAAGTAAAGCCATGGTCGGTTATCGTCGTAGAGCGATGGTTATGGCCTGGAACAAAACTTTTCCCGATTTCCCATGACTTTTCCAAGTTAAAACACCAATGCCTTGCGACTGCACTACGTGCTTGTTACGATATAAAATTAGTAACAAGGTAAATTCAATGTCCGCGAATTTCCGTCCACATGGCCTTGATATTACAAATGGGGTTGGGGGTTGGGAGTGTTGTTTCTCAAACCGCCGTTGGAATATAAAGATTTCCTACAGGAATGTGTTCTAGTGATTAATGAAAAATTGTAGATGGTCTTTAAAGTAACGTTCCGAAACCTAATTCACGAAGTGTTCTTCCTTCATCAAGATTTTTGGCCTAGTTTATAACCCTGTCTTTTCTATTTTTGTGCATGAACAATAGATGTTAATAACTGGAGGGGATGACGGTTTACTTTTAAAAACCCCAACTTTTTGATAGTTTGCCTTTTCTTTATTAGTGTCAGGCAATACATGATAGTTCTTTTCATCATTTATTATTTTCAGCCAAAAGAAAAATTCGTATATATTTATTCGTGCTACTCGCGATGCAATTGTTCCCTTTTATTCATAACAATTACAGGCATACTTAGGCCTTTTAAACGCTATAAAATTTCTCTAACAAGGAAATGCTTTATTTTGGAAGCAATATTTTTTGTTCTATTAAAATATATCTTTTTCTTCGAGCAATGATTTACATACACTCCGACTTCTTTTATGTGTTGTCTGTTATGCAGAAAGAAGTTTACCAGTATTTAATCAATTTATTTGAGTACATGTGTCTATTATATTACAAGGGTCATTGAATAAACATATACATGTACATACACTCTAAAGACCTCACGAAATAATGCTTCAATGTCGGAAATGGCTCCGAAATCATGCAACTTAAATAAATAAGAATAAAAAAATAACCATATGATTTCATTGACATACACTTAATCGAAACGGAACAATTCTACAAATGTTCCTTCGGAATGTTTGAATATTTCATAAAAGAAGTTTTTTTTTAATTTTAAGAGCGGGATTAGACCCCCTCCCCATTTTTCCCTTTTTCTCGATGATATACATGTATATTGTAAAGGAATTAATTCACCATTCGCTTCAATCGAAAACTGCAGATGTTGAAAGGCTGGTGTTATATAGTAGTTTTTCCCGTAGTCATTTTCTCCCCGGCAAAATAGCTATATAGCAGTTTTACCCCCGGAAAAATGGCTGTATAGTAGTTTTCCCCGGAGGAAATTTGGCTATATAGCCATTTTTCTCCTCTCTTATAGCCATTTTCCCCTCCGGGGAAAAACTACTTCATAGTGAATCTCCCGGCCCCCCCTCCCCGCCATGTGAAATTCTAGATTTTCTTTTCACACATTAGTAAATCAAGCCCTTTACCTTGTTAACAATAAATGGATTTCTATTGTAGAGATATCTCAACTTTTGATAGGGAGACATTTTCTTAAATAGAATGTCTTCAGTTTTAATCTCTTTTCCAAATACAGATGTAGATATTTAGAATAGAGATATATCTACTAGAGTTTCATTCTAGATATCTTTATTTAATCCGAAAAATCACTATTTATACAAGCGGAAAAAGAAAAAACAAGTTCTTTTTATGCCTCCAGAATGAAATTCGGGAATCTAGTTTTTTTTACCCTGTGATGAAAACATTGACTACATCGTTTGTACTAAAAGGTATAAGGCTTTGAAACAACACATATAGATTCTTTGTGATGAGACTTTCCATACTTTGCGTAAGGGACAAGGAAATCTCATTCTTGTGTTTATGATATACAACATCTGCCACTAGGCAAGCCTCGTCGTAGATTGCAAATCGTAGACACCTGGGTGGGACTCCCTTCTATTATTCTCATGTTCACCATGTTATCTGTAAATGAAGAGTGATATTGTGATATATATAATGCACCAGTCTTAATTTATTTAAGAATTAAACGTGCAAGGAATTCTCATTCACCATCGGACATTTGTGTTGATTGTCCCTTAAAACAAGAACACATTAGGTTGTGTAACTTTTTCATCCAAACAATCCCCCCAACTCCTCAACTTTACAGGCTGATCATTTCACACCTCTTTTCAGGATAACCCTGTGAGTATAGGAGAAAAAGGCTCCGTTACACTGCCACGAGAAATATTTATGACGAGTTACGAAGAGAATTATAATGGTGTTCATTGACAAACGCTGAAATGATCCAGATAAGTGACGTGCAGTAGGGTATACATCTAGGGTTTGACTTAAGTGTAATTATACCGCTCTTCCTGATGTTGTGAGGCTGTGGCACTTTCTACACAATGTTTGTACACATTCGTGTATATACGTAGTGCTGAATTATATATATATATTTTTTATATATTTGTATTTAAGGGCATTTACGGTGGGTGTGACTAGCCAAATAGGAGACGCTCACTCCTCCCGGGCACCAGGTCACACCTCAGAATTTCAGGGGTCTGTGAATGTCCACTGTGGTATATTGTCAGTGTCAAAGTCATGTGACACCTGTTACTTTCGTATTTTACATTTACATTTAATTTGTCCTATGCTATGTCACAATGACATTTTGCACAGTGTGTTGGTTCACAATCGTTTATATATACACTGCTGAGTTATATTTTTTTCTTATTTATTAACATTCATGGTGGATGCCACTGCCTATTCAGGAGACGCTCACTCCACCTGGGCACATAGTCTCATTTCTAAATGTCAGTGATCAGTGAATTGTCCGCTGTGGTGCATTGATGTTTGTGCCATAGTCATTTGACACCAGCTACTTTCGTATTTTGCATTAGAAAGTAATTCAGAGTGTGTACTACAGCTTGTGTCAAATTTGTTTCTTTGCTGTAATCTGAGTCATCTTTACTACAAAGGTCATTGAATAAACACATACATGTAAATTTACTCTAAAGGCCTTACGAAATAATGTATTATTCATTATACTTAATGTTATAACTTTCAGAGAGTATTGTCCTAAAGTCTCTGGCCCGAGGTACTGATGTCCCCGGGAACAGTTGTATGAAATAAGATAATTTTTTTTTATCTAAGTTCAAAACAACTGTTGAATTTGACATGTTTCTTAAGAACTGCTGTGACGGGTGATGTATGCAAACAGGAGACGCTTACACTCACCGGGCACCTGGTCTCACCTCGGAATTTTTCAGCATTTCGGGGTCACAACAGTTTCTTTTTGAAACTTACACGATTTTGTATCTGTCATTGGACTTTGAGAATGATTAACGGTTTGGTACTTCTTCGATATTGATTCAATTAAATATGCTGAAATAAAGATCTTCCTTTAATTTTTATTTATATGTGCTGAGTGACCTTGACCTTGCATAAATGACCCTGTGTGACTTTTGTTCCTGTCCGAAAGGATATTTGTGTGAAATATGAAACAATGTTGATGAATGGTATAAAAGATATGAGGCATATCTCAATGTAATGTTTTTAAGGAAAATGTGCTGAATGATCTTGACCTTGCAAAAATGACATTAAATGACCTTTGTCCTAAAGTTTCTGCCCAAAGGAACATTTGTCTGAAATGTGCTGAAAACTTATCGACAGTTTAAGAGATATGAGCTTGGCTGAACATTCTTTAAATTTTTCAATGCCTTTTTGCTGTGTTTGGAACGATCTATTGTATACGTATGAATCAATGCAGGTGTATATCCACCAATCGATAATTTCATATCTTAATATTTTGATAACCGAAACACAAGTGCCGCACGTAGCATACATCGAAAGAGTGGTACATATCATAGTGAAACTGCGATCATTTGGCGTTATCTAAGATCAATTAGGTCGATACAATCATTTGAAATTGTCGGCTCAATAGCGGAATACGTTTTGAAAATGTCACGATAGACAGAATTAGACGTTTGTATGATGGGAGCATAGAAAAGCCATCGTCGGTTTACGTCGTAGAGCGATCATGATGGCCTGCAGCAAAACCTTTCCCTATTTCCCATGACTTTTCCAAGCTAAAACACCACTATCGTGCAACTGCACTACGTGCTTGTTACGATATAAAATTAGTAACAAGTAAAATGCAATGTCCGCGAATTTCCGACCACTTGGCCTTTATCAAGTAGAAAGAAAAATAACGAAATCTCTAAGTGAAATCCATATATTTATTTAATAGATATAGAAAATATATACATTTTAATTTTGTGCACCAGATGCGCATTTCGACAACTTATGTCTCTTCAGTGATGCTCGTAACCGAATGGTTGGAATTCTCATATCATATAAATATTTGAAGAAATTCATACTTCCCTTCGGAGGACTTTTTTCACTTCTTGTTACGATATACTTTTGTCTTGGATAAATCTTAGACTGACCTCGATTTGGCTGGACTTTTTTATAGCTAATATCATAATTAAATATAGTAGCGGTTTCTCGACCTGTTACTTCTTCCATTCGACTTATTTTGGCGCACCATGATTCTCTTGTAACCAAAACCTGACATTCCCTTTGTGTATGTCAACACACAAACTTTTGCAAGAATAATTCAAATGGATGAATAAATATTTTAATCAATCATCAAAATACTCTGAGATAAATTAACATCAAGAGGTGGGCAAGTAAGAAAGTTCTTGTTACTTACTATTTGTATAATTCTATGCAGACGTCATATTTAGAATAAAATGGTTGGATTGGGAAGTTTTGTGGCAATCCCACAAATTAGCGGTGATTGTGTTAGTGGACTCCCACAACCCTGGATTTATTTCTTTATAGCTCAGTGTGTTTCTTCCTACTGATTTAAATATCTACAATATAATGTATTGGTATACACTTTATAAGGTAATACACAGATTATTTAAACCGTTTCGCTTCATAAATTTACTATTCATATTTCTATCTGCTTTTGTGGCTTTCAGGTGATTGACGGCGAAAGAAGCAACGAATACTATAAAATAATTTTAAACTTGAAGGTGTCATTAAAGAAAAGAACGAAGAAAAGAATCAACAAGATTCAAGATGGAAGCAGAGAAGACATAAAGAATATACGAAATATAAACACGAGAAAGAAACAAATCATTTAGAAAAATATAAATGCGAAGGATTTAGTGTTTTATCACGCTTTGCCATATTTGTGTGGATTTAATATCATAAAATTGATAGCATGAAGGATTAAGCAATACGACTTACTGGATGAAACTACGATATTGTTACAAGGAATGATGGGGACAATGATAAGTTTTGAATATTTAGTGATCAGTCTTTTATTGTTGTTGGAAAGTACAGTTGGTAAGTGTTATTCGGGAACGTGACAGCAAATTCTTTAAGTAAACCGTCTTTGTCTGAGCTAGAAACATAATATCGATATAATACTAATTTCATAAATTTATATATATATATATATAAGTATTATATGGCGAAATAGGTTTCATATAACCCGTAATATAATACAGACATTACATGATATAATTTAATATAATATCTAAAATGCCACATGTCCCTAACATTATATGATATATGTTTCATACGTAATAAATGATACATGTTCCTCCCCTCCCAAATTTAATGAATTGAAACATGTATGTTTTTATCTGCTTCAAAATTTAATCATATTTGTGAACAAAAGTATTATTAAATTATTAAATAAAACTCATAATTGCAAATATCGCCAACTAGAATTCTAGTAAGTACGTGGGCTTTTCAGATGTCGACTTGTTGAATTTATGTGGACTTGTCAAAGAATTATGTGGCTTGTCATATATTATCCTGATCCTTCAGATTTTATGTCAATTTATCAAAAAATTTTCGATTTATACGCAAACACTTTTGAGAATCCGAAATAATATTTAGGTACAAGGATTTGAAAGAATGGTTCCAGAAAAATGACTTAACACCAATCCTCCATCAAATAGAAATTTAGAAATAATAAGAAAGATTAATAAATATATAAAAACATAAGATAAATTATTCTTGTATGAATGTTTTCACATAGAATAAGATAAGGCTAATTTCAATACATGTATACCGAATACATAAGAGAATTTTTAGGTAACTAGAATACTACTGGATATACTATTGGGCTAGATTGCAGTTTTGTAAAGAACATTTTATGTAACCAAAAAGTGTTCTTTTTATCATCCTTGGCATCTATTATCTCTTATACATACATAGAAGGCAGTTACTTATATTGTAAAATCATAATCATTGTATGTCATAGTCTATCGCGTAAACATGTACATGTATATGAATCTAATTTTTTGAAATTGTTATTGTATTCTTCACTTAGATTTAGTTCCCTTACAAAATAAAAGGTACGTGTAGAGCACTACCAGGTTTAGGAATGATCTTTCATATATTAGTAATCATAATTCCCACAATTTGGGTAATAATAAAATTCATTGCTTGATTAATTCATTAATGGTTTTCCTCACTCTATGATTATTTCACGTTTATGGCGACGGCATCAATTTAATTCTTTATTACTTTATGTCATATAATATGTCAGTGTACATGAAGAATATTTCCATTCAACCTTGATTTCCTTAAATTGGTTAGAGTTATCTCCAGCAGTGGATTACAACTCTGGGACTTTATCCATTTCTGCCCGTTCAATACTGCGTAATTTACCTTAATTTTGTAATATCATCGCATCGTTTATCTAAATGTTTCATTTAAAATTTCAAATAATTGATTATGTTGAGACTGAAGTCAAAAATATGCTTTTATAATTTGTAAATTTCTCACAAAATTCAGTTTACATGATGGAAATGGAAAAAGTCCGAGAAATGTCATCGAAAATTCAAAAAGGACACATATATAGCTTGGTTGGTTGGTTGATTGGTGTTTTACGTCGCTTTCAACAATATTTCCAGTTCTCCGACATATTGTACACTTAAATGTTGCATCAATTTGAAAACACTTGATCGTCTAATATAAGTTTTAAAATCTATAATCTGTAAATTGTCATAAAATGGGATTTTCAAAATAAAATGAAACTCGTCTTCAATTTCATTACTGTTATAGAGCAGACATGTTCTATTACTTTATGGGGTATTTCTATGTCTGTTTATTTTAATATTTAAATTATACGTTGAAATTTTACAAAGTGGAAGGATTTTCTGTAATGTGGTTCAATTAATTTCTTTTAAAGCATATGCTGTTTACAAACATCGCATAGTCTCTGCCCGTGTATCTTATAAGCTTGCCAGTACTTAATTTCGCTTCTCAGATCTTAAATTTAAGAACAGTTTTAGCTGCCTCATCTGAAAGACAGGACACTAACGTGGCCACGGTGAAAGTCGAACTCGAGCCCTGTTAGAAATGAACAAAACTTCATCCACTGAGCTTTAATAATAATGTTGATGATAAGAAGACGACGATAATAATAATAATAATGATAATAATAACAACAACAACAACAACAACAATAACAATAATAATAATAATAATAATAACAATAATAATAATGATAACAACAACAACAACAACTATTATTATCATCATCATCATTATTGTTATTTTTATTATCGTTGTTATTATTTTTATTAAAATAATTATTTTAGTTATTATTATTATCATTATTATTCATGGTGACTTTCTGCTGAGATTTAAATCTCAGCTTTAAATATTTAAATGAGAATTCCAACCATTCGGCTACGACCATCACTGAAGAGACATAACTTGTCGAAATGCGCATATGGTGCACTAAATTAAAAGGTATATATGTTATATACTTATTATAACCACTAGACCGGTGTCACTGCTAGTAGCCTGATAGTCCCCGAGGGCATCGTAAGTCTAGTTTTCAGTGCTTTTGTAGTGACATGAAATATATACTTAAAATTTACCCGCATGAAATTATGTAAATCACTCTAAAATTAAGGAGTATCTCCCTCATGCATAGCTCTGTCCTTAGATTGATTCTTTGGTTCACTTTTTCGGTCATTTGGTTTTAATACTGCTCTTCAAATATTTAAATGAGAATTCCAACCATTCGGCCACGAGCATCACTGAAGAGACATAACTTGTCGAAATGCGCATATGGTGCACTAAATTAAAAGGTATATATGTTCTATATTTTTTATATACATGTTAATTGGTTCTTATTTCGGGAATTTTTGACCCATGCAAACTGGAAGGAATATACAGCCAGGTGTTCAGCAGCCGATTCAGGATTTTTAAAATGGCAGGACTGTCAATTCCAGATGAAAAATATAATATTACGACTAATTGCATACTATATAATGATAAATTCTACATTAAAATTCTTTAATATAATGATTTACTTAACCACATCATCTTATTGTTTTTATACAGGTGGGCCTTGTAGCACTGGTACTACCGTCGGGCCAACTGTCGATGCTGCTTCAAATGATATAGACACTGACACAGGTTAGTATATAGATGAATACAACATAGACCATTTTAGTAATGTGAATTGTCTGCTCTTCTTTATTTAGGAAGTTCGCGAAATTGGAAAAAAGGTAAACTAGTGTCATCTAATAATAATGATAAGTTCCCGAAATAAGAATCACATTAGATGTATATAAAACTAAAAGACTTAAATTTCAGCAGAAGTTTAAGAAATCATTATGATATATGGTACATGTATATATAGTATTATTACTATTAGCAGAAGTAGTAGTAGTAATAGTAGTAATAATAATAATATTAATAATAATGATAATAATTAAAATAATAATAATAATAATAGTAAAAATAATAATAATGTTAATAATAATAATATCTATTAGTTATTATTCTTATTATCAGTATTATTATAATAGTAATGATAATTATTATATTTTTTTTATTATTATTATTATTACTGTTGTTAGTTTCGTTTCTGTTGCTGTTGTTCATAGAATCTATATTTTATATTGTTCTCTTCGAAATCGCCGAGTATATCATTGTCTTTGCATTAGATTTTTCTTTGATTCAGTAAACTTTTCTGTATGGCCAATTAACCCTGATGAGATTTGTTATCAAGAGCAGACATCTCATATTACTGCATCGGCAAATACTTACATTTCACACAGTGATTCAAATGACAAAACACCTTATTGCCATCATCGTTTTCGTTGTATGAAGCATTACCTCCTTCTTTTGATTAAGTAGCTACATGTAGATGCACTTTTGGAAAAGAGATATGTACAAAGGTTGTAGATCAATCTCTATCAGTTACTCAGCATAAAATATTATTTATAGGAATCGCTCGGGAAAAAAAAACTGCATCATAACTTTTATAGAAAATATGATTACAGTACTCTGTAGGTTGTATGTCTTGGTAGCTATATATATATATATATATATATAAGCAAAAAATGCTTAAACAGAATCTGACCAAAATGAATATGAATTATTTTGCGGATTTTGATTTTGTATGAGGAAAGAATCGATTATTGCTGGAATTTAAATGATCCAGCAATAATTGATCATCAGGAACAACTGCTGCCGACAAGTAAACCCTTCATACATATACATATACTGTCAGCACTGTTTTAAAGAAAACACTTTGAACGTCTTAATTTTTTTATTTATAGGCTTAGGATTGTTGATTGATGATAGCGACTATACATTTCAATGTTGCGGGAATATTCACACATGGGAATTTTATCCAAAAAACACAGGCACTGTGCAGCTACAGGTTTGGAGAAATACAGCGGGTACAACATGGGAGCTTCGAGGCCAGAACTCGTATATTGTAGCTAGTTAGTACATTATAGCTACGCTTGTTTTCCTTAACACAAAATCGAACTTGATCCTCGTCATGCTCTTTAACACATATTGCCTGTCACTCATTTCTAGTTTATGCAGTACTTTCAAAATATGACCAGGTGAAACCATTTCCCTTTTCTCTGCTTCAACTTTCTTATAAATATTCCTATTTGTTTCCAGGTTTCCTTTTGTAAGTTTGGTTTTATCGTCAGAGATATTGCAAATTTCAGTCAAATGTTATCAATGTAATTGAAAATTTATTATGAATATCTGTATTAAATTTACTGTAGAGGGCTGCATAGATAAAATATTCTTCATCATATTCTCACCTTAGGCAATAGTCACAGTAAAATAAACAATCAAAAAATAAGATGATAAGATAAGCTGAAGATGAATCCCGAATGCAGTGTAACTTGTCTACATCATCTTATCATTTGTCAGTGAACCCCATTTGTATATATGTGTTTGAATACATATCACTGTTTTCCATATGGCTTGTTTATTTTGAATCCCTATGTTGAGTGTAATCTTAAAAAAAATCGTTTCGTTCATATCAACAAATACCTTCCTTAAAATTCAAGATTTTAGTATAAACAGAACGAAACTTGAAATTTGAATATTATCTGCCATCTTTCGAATTATAGTCTTTACTCTGGTTGATAAGAGTTTTATTTTTTTCGAAACGTAAAAATTTCTCATTGCTTCGGGTTAGTCCGTAGTATATAATAACAGTAAAGGTCATATCGTAAACAAATCCTATTTCTTTTCTCTCCAGCATAAAGCGGTGTCAGGTGCGTATTGTTACCCTTTGCAATACAATCGCTAAATGGTAATTTGATTTCTTTTTCTTGATTCCATTTTCAGCTGGTGAAACAGATCAGAAAAAAACATTATCAATTTCAACAAATGAACAGATATTAGTTGATGCCAACGATGTTATCGGCATGTATGACAGTTCTTTTTAAATTATATTATTCTTATTTATTCCGATCTGATCTTTAATAAGATGGCATATGTCTACCACCAATTTTCAAAACAGTAATACTAACTCATCAGCTTTTAAAGTATAACTTTTCAGAAATTCATATTGATTATAATAACAATATTCCTATCTAAGATCTTTGTATTTGCTTTAAACATATAAATGTCATCAACTTGTCAACATCATTTCCGACAAGTCGACATGAGATTTTGAGGAATTAATATTATCATTTGAGATGTCAACAAAACTGTCTGACAAATAGATTTTCTTTCTTTCTATTGTGTGTGTGTATGTGTGTGTGTTATTAGTAGGCAATACGAAGTTTTTCTAGAGCCTGTATTAATCTTAATCATCCACACCTTTGATTTTGCGTGCGAGATGCAATTACGCAAACGTGTGAATGATTGAGACTGATGGACCAATTGTTTTCTAAAAAGCGGCGTACGGCGTTTTAGGCCGAGTCGAACTCCCAGAACTGGTTAACTAACTTTGTTGAACTTTTTCGGCTACGTCGTACGCCGTCATATGCCTATTCCAGCTGGATAAGAAGGCGACTGCAAACAGCGTTAATTATGAGGTATCTTAAAATGGTCTCATGCCGGCCTATGCCGAGTAGAGAAAAACAAATTGACCCTATGTATACACAAACTGGCACGATTGCAAAGGCTGCGAAAATACTTTGTATAGCCTTCTTACCACAAACTAGTGGTGATGTAAATTTAACGACTCTTTGTTTAATGTTCATATATGTATGATATGAACTCCTTTAAATGATGGAATGCGCTGAATCCTGCCGACGAATCTGATTATCAAAATTACAATTTTACGCATTGTTTTATCAAAATCTTTCGATAAATTGTGAAAAAGTCGATAAAACTTATTATATATTACCAGTATCCTCCATTTATAATCTTAAAGAAATTGTAAAAACTCCATAAAATTGTTTGTGTGTTCCATTTCTTTCTAAGTGCATTTAGTTAAAAAATCAAAATACACAAATTCAATGTGCATGTATGAAAAAAAAAATCCACCTACTAGGAAAATTCTAAGAGATGGCATGAAAATAACAAAATCCGAAAAGAGGTAAAATTGAACAAAAATAAAAAATTGATAAACTTACATCAGTTAATTAATGCAAATAATGTTAATTAATATCCAAATGCGGAATGAAATGTAACAGAGCACGGTTTACTAATATATTGATGTCGCCTTACATATTTTTGATAGCAACATATTGTTCTATAAAAGTTTCGTGTGTAAAAAATTCTGACGCCTCCTCTTGAGAAACATGTTGATCCTTGTTCTCTGCACAATCATATATAAATTTTTAGATGTCTTTCCTTTGATTGTGCTGCTTTTGCCGTGAATGGGAAGGTAGGCGCCTGTAAACTGGTTAACCACACTATTTGACTGACGTTTGTTACTTCAATTGCCGTCCTCGAATAATTTTGTAATGTCGTTTTTCCGTGCATATTATGCTATTATCATGTTTTGTGTGCATGTCCTTGGTGATTTGTATCATACAGTTTTTGTCAGATGTCTTCTATATTATGATAATGGTATTAAGTATGAAAATTTAACTCAACACTTTTTCAAGGTATTTCCCTGGAACTCCAATAATCAGCCACAAGCAGCTTGGAGGAGGCAACGTAAACAGTGTTTATTTACAAGATAATACCATCGGCAGCCTAACCACAGGGGCTACTTACGACTGGACAACACAACAGACAGGCCGGGACTACGCCATACAGGCAACATTGAGCTGTAAGAGGTTTTTCCACTCTGTACACAAGGCTGAGATCAGTTTTCCAGACTTGGACCATACGTACATTCCTTTGTGACCTTGAGATATGGAAATAGAATGTGGTACAAATATTGATATTATATCAAGTACAGGTCAATGTTTAATATGTTACCAATCTGGTGTGGCCTAGTGGATAAGGTGCTCGGCTCGGACCAAAAGGTCCCGGGTTCGACTCCCTCCCTGGGCACACCGATTTTCTGTCTTTCGGATGAGACAGTAAAAACCGAGATCCCGTGTCACGGTTAGCGTGGCACATAAAGGATCACTCACTGCTTCGGGTGGGTCCGTTGCAAAGGTCTAAATTTCTGTGCAAAGCATCAGGCAGATGCCGTTACCATATAAGTGAAATAATCGTGGAGTGACGTAAAACAATATTCAGTCAATCAGTAAATTAATTTGTTGACCCAATAACCGAATATTATTGACTTTTCGACGGTACGTAAAACGTGATATTCAGATGATGATCTCACAGCATCCTGGGACTCCTGGTAATCAGTGGCACGGACATGTTGCCCGGGAAGAATAAAGATCTCATGTCTGGACAGCCATACCGACTTTGAATGTTCATAGCTTGAATGGTAATGTGATTAACCCATATGAGAAGGATACCTGCTTAACCAAGTTAGGGAATCCCCGGTGGCCTGGCGGTGTAACCGTTTTTTTGTTTGTTTGTTTGTTTCACGATCCACGTTGGCATATGTAAGATCAAGCAATGTCTGTATATCTCTATTTAATGGAAGGCAATACATCATATCCACGTCTAAAGCGATTTCTACTATTTATGTGCATTTAAATCGATATGTTGTTCTTGACTCCGCTTGTGAAGTTCGTTCACTCTCTATAATTATCGTATCAAGGGAAATTTGCCGAGCATGCGAAGTCCATGTAAACAAGAACAGCAAAATCACAAACCAGAATTTAAAAACTCACCCCAAAACCTAAATGTCTCTTGTTCTTATTTTATTTTCTTCCCTTTTTTATTATTACAGCAAATGCACCTAGCTTTACTGGTCACTTGACAGCAGTAGAATTCTTTGATGACACAGCATCTGGTTCTCTGGTCAAGACGATCACTGCTACAGATGCTGATGCTTTGGATACTTTGACCTTCAGTATGACCAGCACCACGTCATCTTTCACGTTCAATGCGGCAACACGTTCGTAATTTGCAGTTTTCGATAAGAATGCTCATATAAATCAAATACACTTTCAGTGTAAATGAAACAACAACACAAACTACGGGAAGTCATAAGATGATAGGACTTTTCTTTCTGTATTGTTTTTATTGAGGATATGATTGAGAAATTGAAATAAAGATCAACTTTGTGGAATGGTCGGTAAATTAGTTTTTTACTTTCCTTTCCTTTGATACCTTTGGATTTGCTATCTCATCAAATTGTACATCATAACCACATTGTATCAAGAATTTATGTCTTAATGGTTGAAATTGTGTTGTCGACATGTAGCTCTCTCTCTCTCTCTGTCTCTCATCCATCCCCAGGTAAATGTAAAAATACGAAAATAACTGTTGTCACATGACTATGGCACTAACAACAATGTACCGCAGTGGACATTCAAGGACCCCTGAAATTCAGAGGTGAGACCAGGTGCCGGGAGAAGTGAGCGTCTCCTCTTTGGCTAGCCACACCCGCTGTAAAGTAACATAAAATGTAGTTCTACCATCTTTGATTACATTCCTCGAAAGAGGATAGTTTCTAACAAGGAGCGAAATGACGATGCTTTAATATTTCTCTACATTTATTTAAGGGGAATTAAGATCTGTAGGGAACTTGCCTACGTCCCCGTCGGTGGCTACCTCCACTACAACATTGACTTTCTCAGTAACAGATGTATGTAGTAACTCGGATACCGGTGAACTAGAAATCAAAGTGAAAAACAATGTGAGTAGATTTCAAAAGAGATTTTTTGTACAGTACCGAATCTGGGGTGCTCAGGGGATGAAGTGTTTGGCGCATGACCATGTTCTCATGTTGCGTAAACGCGAAGTCGACAACACGTAGTTATTAGATTTGCAAAATTTCAATTATAATATTATTATAATATATTATTATAGAATGTAATGTTATTATAATGTACTTTGATTGGTATTATCAAGTTACATTGTTTAGGTATTCAGGATTTTGGAATGATTAGCGGTGATGCAAGACATTATTATCATTTACCTTTGATGTGTACCTGTATATACCTTCTGGAGAAAATCGTGTCTCGCGAGTATATCAAAGATGAAAAAAGCGCAAAATTAATCTGACTTTAAATACAAGTGAATAATAGTATTTGCAAATATTATTTCAATCTTATCATACGAAGGGGTTCAAACGCGTGAATTTCCTGTTATTCAGGAGTAATTCAAAAGACCTACAGGAATCGGGGGCTTAGTGGGCTACAGAACTGTAATGTACATAGCAATGTGCAAGGATACCGAGCGGTAGTCAATAATCAACATCCATTCTACTTGACAAAATAGAGATATAAGTCATAACGGATCCCTGGAAAAAAAACTCAGAGATGTGATCAGGTGCCATGAAGAAGTAAGCTTCCTCTGCTGACCGATCACATCCGCAATGATGCCATAAGATTATATGAGCTCGTAATTATATGACGTGGTAATGGTAATACTGTAGTCACAATCGGTAAAACAAAACACGGTATGAAAAAAGTGTGATACAGTGCAAACGGTCTAACGAGAACTAAAATTAGAAAAGGAAGTCTCCATCTCAGAAAATGATTTCTGGAAGTTGTTAAAACAAAAAAGGTCATTATAGCGACGGTAACCTTTCGGAATTTAGACTTTAAAAGTGGATTTACGTATCCGTAGGATAAAAAAGTCATTTCAATAAATACAGATATACTTGACATCAATTATGCCATTTCTTTACTCAAAAGTTTTATCGTGTTATACTAATATTATATCAACATTTGCAATAGAAGAGGGACTGAGGAACATACGTACATAAATGAATTAGGTGAGGCAAAGATAAGTGAAAATGTCTATGAAGAAATTGACCATATTATTGAAGCAACTGACTTCTTCAAAGTATGAGAAAGTAGGAGGTGGTGGCAAACAGTTTTCTTCCAAAAACAATTTTAGCCATAAATCAGTGTGCGATCATTCACTTCCCTCATGAAAAAGGAGCACGCAAACATTTTGCTACCAAAACAGGTTTAGTCATAAATTACTGTGTGAAGAGGCACTCCCCCCTCCCCTTTGCTTCACACGTATACGGTACTATACATATTTCTATCTTTATGGTAATTTTAAGACCTACATACACATGTAAGCTGCATTTATGAGCGAATCAGTTAATGCAAATTTACATGGAGGGAAAATCGCCTTCGTATTTTCGGCTGCATTTGCTTTACTAGACAAACACACTTATATGTAATATTAGGTATTGTATTAATTTTGTAGCCACCCTCTATCACCAATTTACCAAGTACAACTGAAATAAGCGAGGATGTGACCGCCGCTACCTTACTGTACACTGTAGCTGTGACAGACAATTCGCCAGCTGATGTCATATCCTGTTCCGTCACCAACGTTAGTCCTACGTCAACAGATTTCAGTATGACAGGTAATTCTTCTGATTCAAGTATTTTTATAGTCAGTCGTAGATTTAAACAAGTGTTAACTCAAAAGAGTCTATGGAGAAACAGCAAAGACATTGAGTACTTTATACAGTTAAAAACGTTTCTCTGACTAAACAAGCCAATGTATTGGTTAGTGGTTAAATTAATGCGGTTTCTTTGTGTAAAAACACATGCATTGCATACTCGTTAATTTGATAAAATTTCTCCGAGGAACCCACTAAAACATTTCTTACTTGTTAACTTAAAAGAGTCGTTGGAGAATTAAGAAATGCACTGCTTACTTGTTAATTTAATATAGTTTTCTTGAGAAATGTCCAAAAGCATTTGTTACTGGCAACATTGATGCAGTTTGTTTTGTGTGATATCTTGGTTGCTTGATAAATTGATTAAATTTAGTCTGAAGAAATACCAAAAGGTATAGATTGAGATACGAATCTATGATGATCGTTGTCGTTGTTAACCCTTATTTTTCATTTCTTTTACAGCTCTGGGTCTCTATATTAATGCAAATCCAACTTTAAACTATGACACCAATAAAAGGTATACACTTACTATTACCTGTACAGACACAAAAGAATCCACTACCGGTGAATTTATCGTCTTTCTCACAAGAAACCAGCCTCCTTCAATCACAAACCTGGCAAGTGGAGGTAAGATTTACAGGGCGGTACTTTTCCTTTGATTTTACCTTTTATAGATTGATATACCCTAGCTCTATTCATAATTACACGGTTGTAGGTTCGAATGTTGTCAGGTGTTTTATTGTTTGGTTGTTTAGATGAAAACGTGCTTAGGAAAAGTTTTTTTTGTAAACATGCGAAGTTAAATGCAAAATTTATACACTACACTGAAAACACACTTTTGCAACCATGCCATCACTGTCTTCCTTGAATTCAAATGACTGCACTTTCAGCGGGAAATTAAAGGTAATATCAAACATACATCTTGACAGGTTTAGATGTATCCAGTGACGGATTCAGAGGAGTGTTTAAGATGATTTATCCCATGTTCAAACATATGATTTCATAATACTACATGGAATGAAACAAATTCTCTTTTAATTCCCAATTTTTTGCTGCTGTTCTGTAACTGTATAAACGTTAATATTGCGCTGATCAGTGGTGCTTGATTTGCTTATTTTATATGTCATTTCTGAAGACTTTGTATAAAAGGTCATCTAAGAAAAAAAGAAAACAATGATCTTATGTGGGAGTAGCCTCTACATATAGAACCATTTTCCCCAAAAAATGATAGAAATCTGTGACCTTTTTTTCGATAAAGATGTTTTTTTTTCTTTTTACATTTTCTATTATAATTTAGTTAACTTATATTCATTTTCTCTGAGTTGCATTTATTTTATTTGTTGTTGATTTATATGGAATGAAAGCAATGTAATGTACGAAAGTAACTGGTGTCACATGACTATGCTACTACAAACAATGTGCCACAGTGGACATTCACGGACCCCTGAAATTGAGAGGTGGGACCAGATGCCCGGGAGGAATAAACGTCTCCTCCTGTTTGGCTAGACACACCTGCAATGAATGCTCTTAAATACAGACTAAACCAGAGCAACACCAAAGCATATGCCCCCCCCCTCTTTTTTTAATGATTTTTGTATCGACATAAGGGCATAACTCACATGACCACATTAGAGGTCATTTACTCCTCATAATCACCCACAAACACATATATACTGCATAGGAGGATAACCATGACAAAAATTATTGAACAATAACCAAATTTGAACTTGACCGAGATATCCTTGAGATGTATCTGTATAACACATATCAATTCAATATTGGTTCGAGAGATAATGAGGGGAAACTGTAAATGGACTGACCGACCGACTGACAACAGCAAAACTATATGCCCCTCCTTTTTCGAAGGAAGGGGGGGGGGGGCATAACAAATATAAGTCAACACTGTATATATACATGAATGTGAACAAACACTGTGTAGAAAGTGCCACACGACATTAGGAAAATAATAACACTAAAGTCAAACAAAACTCGATATTCTGTCTTTATTCGTTGCACGATTATTTATTTGAAAATATTATGATAGCGTCTATATCTTACCATTCACACCCCTCATTTATGTATATACCATCCATTTTGTACATTAAAAGGGGTAAGTCAAAAAAACCGAAAATCTTTTTAGTGGTAAATCAACAGTGGTAAATCTCAAAAATGAATATTTTCAGTGCTTTTGTACTGACATGTGAATTATATAAACATTTTCAGACATGACATTTTGTAGTTCACTTTAAAACTATAGAGTACTTCCTTCATGCATAGCTCTGTCCTTAGATTGATTCTTTTTTTTTTCTAACTTTTTGTTTGTTTTTGTTTTTGGTTTTAACTTTACTCTACAAATATTTATATATTGTTAAGATCTCAATTATTCGGCCATGAGCATCACTGAAGTGACCCAAGATGTCGAAATGGGCACCTGGTGCCCAAAGTTGTAACCTAGATATGTTCTAATAAATATTTAATCAAAAATATATGTAAAACTATTAATAAATACTTATGTGGATTTTATGCAAAATAATCATTCTGTATATGTTTCAATTCATTGATTGATTGATTTTTGTTTAACGTCACACCACGAATATTTCAAGTATATGGTGACGACATCTGCCTGATGCGGGGCATACACATATTGACCTTTGCAACGGACCCACCCGAAGCAGTCAGAGATCTTAAACGGGCCATGCATACCACGACACAGGGCCTCGGTTTTTACTGTCTCATCTGAAAGACGTAACACCGGCATAACCAGAGCGGGACCTGAACCCCGGTCTCCCGATCAGAAGTCAAACGCGATACCACTAGGCCACGCCGGCTTTATATGTTTCAATAACGAAATTTGTAATTAACTGTTGGTCATTCGCTAATAGGATACTGTGGTATATAATGAACAGAGTACCTCCTTTATTTCTTAGCGAACAAGTAGTATCGTAAATAAATATAGAACATATATACCTTTTAATTTTGTGCACCATATGCGCATTGCTATATAGTGCACATTATATATATATAATAAGATAACGGATAAGATCCAATGCAGCTGTAAGCAAAAACTGGAAACCGAAAGTGCAAACTAAATCAGGAAATAGGCAACAAATTAATCAAAGAGAATATACTTAAGAGCATAAGTAATCCCAGAATGGGAATACGATCAAGTATTAGAAAAGAGCGAGTATCTCCTGGTTGCTAACAATACCCCCATCAGTTATGTTTGGTAGAAATACATGTTGTTGAATTATGTTTTTGTTTATTTAAGAAAGGGATGTTCAGTGTCCGGAGACGTATTGAAGAAATACTGATATCATATTTTAAATTTCACAATGCATAAACTTCTGAGATTCTGGTTGCATAGAGATTATTTATGTACAAACGGTATGATCTGCATACCCCTTTGTTTGAACGTTTGACACTCGAATAAATAATAGTTAAAAATTTAACTTAAGTATTTTTTCTCTATTTTGTGACACAGAATTCCATGTTGGTATGATTTCATTTTTTTTCTTCTTCTTTCCTTTCAGCATCCGTTGCATTATCCACTTCTACGGCTAGTGGCGATACTATATATACTGTTACTGCTACAGATCCTGAGGGTGACTCCTTATTCTACAGCATGACATGTGATCAAAGCTCATGTCCATTTCAAATTACTTCACTCAGTAAGTAAAGAGTATTAACTGATTTGTTTTCTTTCATTGCCTTTTGTTTACAGAGCTAACAGTAAATCTTTATATAAAATAATTATATGACACTGCATGGAAATCAGTACATTGTTTCAGTAAAATCGCAGTTTTTAAATTTTTATTGTTACATGTGTGTCTACAAATGTTATTTTAATATTTTCTATACAAACATATATAACAAGACGCATTTATCAGAATAAAATGTCTGGTACAATTTCAGCAGGTGTAGTGAAAGCGACATCCAATCTTGGGTCATTAACAGTTCCTGCCTATGACCTGTATATATATGTGTATGACAACAAAACTCTTGTAGGACCTAGAACTTTGACTCTGATTGTTACAGGTAAGTGTCCCGATCTCCTTTCGAATGGAATGTCAGTCTCGCTACAATTTATTGATTTTACGTATTACTGTAAATGAACCATGGGTCTTTATTGTGATGGAATCAATGTCCGTAAACGAATAGATATATTTCATGCGTTAGATACTCTGATTATGCACCCATGCGCGACAAATCGTGTTAAAAAGATACATGTATAAAATCTCACCGGAGCATATATTTTAACATGTCCTAGTATAGGAGATTTCATTTATTCTTAAAATGAACACGTATTTCAGCGTGTGGAGATTCATCTCCATGTTGCAAATGCAAGGCCATTTAAACACGTCATAAAGCCTCCGACCTTTCCTTGTATTTATTTCTTAAATTCTAGCACATTGCATATCGAAGTGTGATAATGTCTACTGTAATTAAACGATGTTCATTCAAAGCGAAAGAAATAGAAAACAAAGATGAAAGAGTTATATGTTTGCATCTTGTGTTGTTTAATATGTTACTCGAGGATATTGTTTATGTTATGAACTGTTTGTATGTCCCTGAAAAAAAACAAACAAAAACAATTATTACAACTTGTGATTAGTTTGATATGTCGTATTTGTTTTCCTTTTGATTATTCATTTTCGTAAAAATAGGAAATTGTGACAATGACTATTACACAAGACCTACCTAAAAAAACGGTAACTACCGTTAGGATAATCAGTGTTTCACAAACTTATATAATATGTCTTGGGATCAATTAATATTCATCTTTCAAATCTTTTCGAAGTTCATCAAATTAATCTTCATAATTGCAGATATCAATGTTGCGCCATCCTTTAATAACTTACCACTGAACTCCCCTATTTCCATAGTAGAAAATTTAGCGCTAGGAACGTCCGTTTTTACTGTATCTGCCTCAGATCCTAACAGCCAGGACACTGTGTCCTACTCTCCAGTTTTCACTCCAACTACTGCAGCAGGCTACTTCAGTTTTGATAGAACAAGTAAGTGTACTGAAAAAATCACCAAAAGGCGGCAGCCGTTAATATGTAAACGTGGTGCAAAGTTGAGTTTTGATTAAGATTTGCAAATCTTATGCAGGATGGAATTGAGAATTACTAATTCACTGTAATACGAATGATTACAAAATACTTAAAATGTAGTAAAAGTTCCTCATAAAAGAGAACTTCAATAAGTAAGTAGATGCTCACTCTCCCCGGGCACCTGATCTCACTCCATCACAGGGGTTCACATATGCTCTTCAAGTAGACATATTTTGTTATTTTCCATTTGTTTTTCATTTTCACTGATTTTGTATGTCCTATGGTTTCATGGTTTTTGGACTTGTGGTTTGGATTTATCCATCATCTTTACATTTCACTTATTGTGTTGGTCTAGATTACCCAGTAATATCATATTAATTGTTTATTGAAAGTTTGCTGTATGATAATGTGTGGTATTCCTTGCTTCAGTTTTCAGTGAATGGGATATCAGCAACAGTTATTGTCGGCATCAAGAAAACTTACTTGCTGATACGAAATTGTATATATTAGTTTTCACTGTTTAACAAGCACAAAAGGGCTTAGTTCGCATTTTACTATAATGCATTGTGTACTACTAGTATCCGTGATGTCGGAGATTAAAGTGATATATTGATGGGAATAATTCACATATAAGAACATTCTTCCTTATTCGGTCTATTAATTACTTTCTAATTATCTATCATATTATTATACTTATATATCATCTACATCTACAGTATCCGTGAGTTTTACTGTGAATATATATCAAGACGGACAGTCATCCCCTCCGGAAACCAATCATAAAACTAGATCGCCACTAAATAATGCACGATACATATACAATATCATTGTAGCCGGCTTGCTTAGTACCGCATCCACTTTCCTTAACTACGAGGCTCTTAATAGTGCTGGTAGCACAACTATAACCATAGCTGTAACGGCATCGGATGGGTCCGCATCAGTCACACAGAATCTTGTCTTAGAGGTCATCGACGTAAACGAAGCACCCCAGTTTGACAGACAGACATACACACTAAATACAAACGAGGGTCAGGTGAGACAGTCATTTATATAAAGAGACTCAACTATATATATATATATATATATCGGTTTAATTACTTGATAAAGGCTAGGAGGCAGAACATTTGTGATACTGAGTGTTTATTTTTATTATAAATCCGATTACCATTTTTGACGTAATAACGCATTTTATTTTTTGTAATATAATTATGGAAATTATTTCCCAACCATATCTTTTCTTTCTTGTTTCCTTTTTTTTCTGACCACGTCTAGGTTTCTCCATCGTCTAATCATACCGATGATCTCATCATCGCTTGGTTTCCACTCAACTCTTTTATTGTTACTGCATGTAGGCAACTACAATATCAATTACAATATTTGTCACATAGGTCCAATTTATAGTGTTTATTTCTGGTATTAATCATATCTGAGGTAAATGTATAACTGCGAATAGAGTAACTATCGAGGGTATTTTAGAATTTAAATTTCAGATCACCTACATTTATATCTTAGTCAAAGGCCGGGCATATTTGCTCGATTTAAATACTATGGTTAGCTTGTAGATGGCGAAGTTCAGTCAAAATGTACCAATTCAATTTGAGTCCAGTCATGTTTTATACTGGGCAACGTTTACATGTTATGAATATATTTATAAATATGTACATTTTTTTATATCATATCATTTATACATAGGCCGGTTCGTCCGTTGGAACACCAGGGTTTGTCGTAACCGATCCAGACACCGGTGCTTCTTTTTCATACAGCATAGACTGTGCAACTTTCATCATGAACTCAGCTACTGGGTCAGTAACATTTAGCGCGGAATACGACACTGACGCCGCAGGAGTTGGTTCTACCGTATCATGCACAGTCACTGTCTCTGATGGATCTCTCACAGACACATGTCAGCTTGTTGTGACAATTAATGACGTCAATGACAACACTCCCTCATTCAGTCAACCAACATACGTGTTTTTCGCAGAAGCAATTGCAGTAGGAGGGACTACGATTGGAACTATTTCAGCTCCAGACGGGGACAATGGAGCATATGGTTAGTGTTATTTCTTTATATTAATATTTTACACAATCTTTATCCCGAAATCGATACTTTAAGAGACACTTAGAGATTTTGTTTCTTCTTGATAAAGGCCAGGTGACTGAAAATTTGCGGATACTGAATGTTTCTTACTTAAAATCATTACTGAGTACAGTCAAGAAAATTTATTATGATAAAATTGGAAAGAGAAAATATATTGTACCCATCCACCAATAAGGTATTTGAACTCTCTGCCTTCGCTTACTCATATGATCCATAACAAACAATTAATTCCAACGCACCGTTAACTTTCTGTTTATTGTAAAATGCATTTTCTATTTTCTATTCATTGTTTACGTTGGGAAAATCCGGAATCGGAAACGGGTCCGAACCGGTCGCATTTATATGTATGATCTACAGTTACAGCTAAATTTTTATTCTTTGGATAACTCTTTTTCATATAATAATGTCTATTTAACAGACTTTTTTTGCAGATCTCCCTTTTAATCTGTACATTAAAATATATTCTGCTTTTCAATCTAAGTCAATATTGTGTTTAAAAGTGAAACGTTTATACGATCTGTGAAGAAAAGATAACTCCATTTGGGTTTAAGAAAAGTTATCATCTGAACAAGCTGTATGACACAAATCACCAGAGACATGCACATAAAACATGACCATAGTAAATTTAACACAGAAAACAAAATTACATAAATATTTAATTGTACTGCAGTTACTATATGAACATAGGGCAGTCAATTAAAGTCACAGATGTCACTCAATTGGCATGGTTAACTGGTTTACGGATGCTCACCTTCCCATTCATTGCAAAACCAACACAATCAAAGGCCACATATTTAAATATTTCTAAAAACTCCTCCATACAGAGAACAAGGATCAAAAGATTTCTCAAGACGAGAGGTCATAATGTTTTCACATGAAATATTTATATAACAATATGCCAGTATCAAGCAAATGTAAACCGAGGAAACCGTGCTCTGCCCATCTGTAAGGGAACTCAGATCCTTGATCTGTAGGAATCCCGACCCGTCAGAGGGAACGAGACCTATGGCCTTGTCTCCTCTCAAAAGGTTTGAACAAGGCCCGTCATAGAGTCCCCACCATCCTGTTAGTCAGTGTGCAACGCTAAAGTACAAAGGCTAGGCTCAGTAACAATAGTGCGACGACCTCGAATATAAGGAATTTTCAAGTCTATATAGCCCAGTCTATAAAAAAGAAAATGACTGATTTACATAATACTTATGTTTTCGTACCTGCTGACAAAGAAGCTTAAATATTATCATTGTTTCAAAATTATACTGTATTTCGGTCCTAAAACGGAATTGAACTCTACTTCTACATATATTGAAACCCCATTGTTTAAAGACAAGATTCTATCTGACCACTGTAAAGCTATGGGTGACTTCAATTCAAGCATTGATAAAAATGATCTTCCAACAATGTATTGGCTTCCCAAACTACATAAAAATCCAAATAAAACTCGTTTTATATCAAATTCTAGTCATTGCTCTACAACTGTGCTTTCTAAACATATTACCTCCAAACGAAGTGATTGGAAAATTCCGTTTGATAAATTTTGAGGCTAATAACGTTTTTCCTTTTTAATTTTCGACACTATATACCTCTTTACCTCATGACTTAATCAAAACCAAATTGCTATCTTTCATACGCTGGTGTTTCAACAGAGAGTCTAAATCATACCTCTGTACTTCAGTTATTATATCTGGATTTTTCTCTAACAAACAATATGATAATTATAAATATTGGACTTGTACTGAGTTGTGTAATGCCATCACATTTTGGATGGATAATATTTGTGTACAATTTAGTGGCAAGAATTATCAACAGATCTTTAGGATTCCAATGGGCACTAACTGCACTCCCTTTATAGCAGGTTTATTTTTATACTGTTATGAGAGAGACTTATGCAATCTATTCAAACTTCTTAACGTTTCGACCTTATTGATAAGTTCAATGACACCTCTAGATATCTTGATAATATTTTAGTAATCGATAAAACTGAGTTTGAAAACTATATATCTGACATTTATCCATCTGAACTTCAATTAAACAAAGTCAATACTTCCGACTAGGAAATACTTCTGACCAGGAAACGCCTTTTTTGAATTTAAATATTTAAATTATTAACAACAATATTCATACCACATATATGATAACGTGGTGACTTTGGATTTCCTATCGTAAATTTCCCTTATCTAGATGGTGATGTCCCCACACTCCCATCATATGGTATTTATATTAGTCAATTGGTTCTGTTTGCTAGATCCCGCACTAACGTTTCGTTTTGGATTTTCATGAAAAAAATTCTCAGATTACTTTTAAACTTCTTACTCAGGGTAATAGATATCATAAACTTCGAAAAACGTTTCGTAAATTTTATAGAACTTATTCAGACATTTTATCTAAATTCGGAAATGTTACTTTTCAACAATATGTATCCAGAGGAATTTCCCATCCCAATTTCTACGGTGATCTAGTGTGCAAACTAAGGAGGGTCAAAGGTTCCGATAATTTCATATCGGCTGGTTCTGCAACTATTAAACGCCTTCGACATCGACAGTATGACCCCAAGATCATCGCTAAGACCATAGGTCTTATATTGGGTCCTTCTACAACCCAATGCAGACTTTTACTTTTTGAGCGTTGCACGCTGACTAACAGGGTGGGGACTCTATGACGGGCCATCTCCAAACCTTTTCAGAGCAGACAAGGTTCTGATCCTCGTCCCCTCTGACTGTTAGTCGCGGGTCTGCTATTGATCAAGGATCAGAGCTCGCTTACAGACGGGCAGACACGGTTTATTTGTGTTGATGTCTCCTTACATATTTTTGATAGCAACATATTATTCTATAAATGTTTCGTGTGTAATAAATTCTTATGACACCACTCCTTGAGAAACCTGTTGATCTTTGTTCTCTATATGGAGGATTAATTATAAATTTTTGAACGTGTGTCCTTTCATTGTGCTTCTTTTGCGGTGAGTGGGAAGGTGGGCGCCCTTGAACCGGTTAACCACGCCAACTGAGTGACGTTTGTTACTTCAATTGATCGTACTTAGTCGGTATCGTAACCGCAGCACAATCGAATATTTTTGTAATGTTGTTCCGTGTATATTATGCTGTTGTCATTTTCTGTGTGCAGGTCCTTGGTGATTTGTGTCATACAGCTTTGTGAGATGTCTGTGATCTCTCTCTTTTTTTTTTTTTTTTTAGAAATATCGCGTTTAAGTTTCTGTATTCTCCTGTATTGTGTTGCGCATTATTTTCCTTCTTAATATTTCCAGTGTAGCAGATGAAGATCAAAGTATAGTTGTTATGTTGGAGTCATATTGCTGAAAAGTCACATTTCCGAATTAAGATATCTGTTAATTTTACCAAATTTTTTCGAAGTTTATGGTATCTATAACCTTGAGTTAAAAATTTCAGTAATTTGAGATTTTTCTGCGTAAAAATTCCATAAGGACAAAAAGATGTTTCAAGGAAGAAGGAGGGGCAAATTGTTTTACTGCTGCTGTCGGTCGGTCCGTCTGTCTGTCCATTTACAGTTTCTGTTCATTATCTCTAGAACCAATAAAGATATTGAATTGATATGTGGCATACAGATACCTCTCAAGAATATCTAGGTCCAATTAAAACATAATTACTGTGCAATAATTTTTGTCGTAGTTATCCCCCTTGGACTTGGAATTTCTTAAAATTAGTAGTTTCCGCTCATTATCTCAAAAAAGGATACAGATATTGAATTGATATTTTGCATACAGATACAGCTTAAGTTTATCTAGATCAACTTTAGATTTTGAGTATGGTTTAATAATTTTTGTCAGAGTTATTCCCCTTGGACTTAGGAAATTTCTTAGAATTAGCAATTTCTGCACATTATTTCTGGAACCAATAAAAATATTGAATTTATATTTGATATACTGATACATCTAAAATATATTAAGGGCAAGTTCAAATCTGGGTAATGATTAAATAATTTTGTGAGAGTTATCCCACTTGGACTTGGAGAATTTCTTAAAATTAGCAGTTCTCGTCATCAGCTAGATATATTGAATTCATATTTGGCATACAGATACATATAAAAGATATCTAGCTCAAGTTAATAATTTATAATTTAGATATGATTCAATTATTTTTGTCAGAGTTATCCCCTTTGGATTTTGAAAATTTCTTAAAATATGCAGTTTCAGCTCATTATCCCAGGAATGGATAAAGATATTGAATTGATGTTTGGTATAAACATAATATCATGAAGGTCAATTTATGCAAAGTGATGAGATAATTATCGCCTATGATTGATTGTTGATTATTGAAAATATGCTGATTCTCATAATATGATTCCGATTGAATTCTCAGTAATCGAAAATCACTGATATAGAAAACTTGAAAGGCGTGTCAGTGATTTATGCCCATGAAATTCATAGTATTTATAAAAAGAAAAAAAAAAAGAATTGGTTTTAAGAAGCCCTTTTCGAATTTATAAACTTATATTAAAATATTTATATCTATAAAGGTGTTGTTACGTATAGTCTTGACCAGTCCGGTCTCAGTAAGTCATATTTCGGTGTCCAGTCCAATGGTGTAGTATACGTGAATGAAGATCTTTCGTCTTTTACGGCCGGCCAAACAATTACCGTTACAGCTACGGCCACTGATGCAGGTATGTGTAATAGTTGGTCAACTTCGAGTTATTATTCCATTCCCTTTGCAGTGTGGAGCTCGTAAAAAAAGTTCCCCGCGGAGGGTTTGATTTAAGTGTTATTATACCCTTTTTTCTGATGTTATGTGGCTGTGACACTTTCTACACAGTGTTTGTTCACATTCATGTATATATACAGTGCTGAATTATTTTGTTTCGTCTGTATGTCAGCACATTCACGACGGGTGTGACTAGCCAAACAGGAGACGCTCACGCCTCTCGGGCACCTGGTCTCACCTTTGAATATCAGGGGTCCGTGAATGGCCACTGTGGTACATTACTGTTAGTGCCATAGTCATGTGCCATCATTTATTTTCGTATTTTACTTCAGTATAATTATGAAGTTTCAAAAGAGCAAAGAGAAAGAGAGCGAGTATTACTTGTAACAATACTAGTGAGACAGGCTGTACTAAATATAAAAGTAGGTTTTACCTATTGACTATCGAGACTTCACATCTGAGCAGTTATACTTATGCATCAGTTGAAATGTTACTTTCGAAGATGAGAAAACCAGGTTGTACACGATGGCATTGTGGATTATAGTCTATATGGAAGACAAAAGTTTAACTTCGACTTAATTTGCGAATACTTTACAGCTATCTATTTGTTACAAATAATAAAGGTATTCTGAAATTATATATAATGCAAGCATCATTATTTGGATAAAATCGTTATATATGTATACCAATATTTACTGCAACATAAATTATGTCTCTTCAGTGATGCTGAATGCCAAAAGTGGAAATGAAATGTATAATTATTTTTAAAAAAATCTAGTATCAATATTGAACTAAAAGACAGAGCCACAGAACTCATTTCAGGACAGGTGTATGGATGAGTGAGATACTCCAAAGTTTAAGAAATATTCTAAACTTTTTAATTTGTACAAGTCTATGAATAAAAGATATGTACTTTATCAATTTTCTGGCAACGTAAGCGTACTTCGACAACTTTTGTCTTTTAGTGAAACTCAAGATAAAATAGTGTGAAGGAAGAAAAAAATCTAAAGAGGTAAACTATAGATTATCCATTGATATCTATATTTTTGCATCTGGTACAAATATAATGCCTTATCCAAATAATGTCACTTTTTTATCGATACCGTGTGTCAAACTCATTTTTATTCGATATTCAGGTGGATTATCCGATACGAGCACAGTTATCATTGTGATACCTGAGTATACTACAATCGTATATGCAACATCTTCCGAGAGAATGATCTCATTCATTGAAGACCGACGAAACGTGGCATGGGTTGTTATGGTGGTTTTGACAATGGTAGCAATAATCGGTCTTGTCGGTTTTGTTACATACAGATTCTGCCGATGTGGAGAAGGCTTTAAATGGTGTAGTGAACGGTAAGCAGTTTTAGCAAAGCATTTGATAATTCTAGATGGTAGATTTCTATTTGAATAACACTAATAATGGTGACGTTTTACCAAATATGACTACGCTATTATACCGCCTAATGAATGTGACTTCTAGTTTATGATACTTCGAATTATATTATGGCATCATGATGGATGCGGCATGTGGGCTGGGGATACTTGCTTGTCCATGACACCTAATACCACCATCTTCTGGGGTCCCTGATTGACTTAACTCACTATTTTATCTTTCAAATCGATATTCCGAAGGAGCATCTTATTGTTGTATTTGCAATTAAAATGAAAATCAGAAAATATATACATATATAAATTAGGTACACCATAGGAGCATTTTGACAACTTATGTCTCTTCAGTGATGCTCAGATTTTAAACTGTGGAAATTGAAGATATAGATATTTGAAACCAAAGTGACCTAAAAGTAAGATTCAAACATCCAATCTTAGGACAGGGCTATGCATGAGGGAGATGATACTCGTTAGTTTAAGAATAATATACAAACTTTTCATCACTCACTAAATTGAAGTACATATTTCGAATAATTACACAGGTACTCTACTCTAAAGAAAGAAATGTACATCTTTTATTATAGTTTCGGGGGGGGGGGAGGGGGGGGGGCGAATATAGGATTCTGTCTGTCGGTCTTTCTGTCCGTCCGTCTGTCCACCAAACCTTGTCCAGACCATAACTTCTGACCCTGTACACGGATTTCAATAATTTGTCACAGAATCTGTGTCTGTGTCAAAACGTTAAACCAAGGTCAGAAGTCAAAGGTCAATGTTATAATAGACACAATAACTAAAACCTTGTCTTGGTCATAACTTCTTCCCCTGTGCACATATTTCAATAATATTTCACAGAAATGATGCTTAGGATCCAGAACTGTGTCATGATCTTAAATTAAGGTCATAGGTCTAAGGTCAAGGTCATAAACGACACAATAGATAAAAACTTGTCACGCCATAGTTTCTCATCTTGTACACAGATTTCAATAATTTTTCACAGAATTGTTGCTTAGTATTCAAGGGTGTGCCATGACCTTAAACCAAGGTAATAGGTCAAAGGTCAAGGTTATAATAACTAAAACCTTGTCTGGGCCATCATTTCTTCCCCTTTGCACGAATTTCGATAATATTTCACAGAATTGTTGCTTATTATCCAAAAGCGTGTCCTAACCTCACACCAAGGTCAAAGTCATTATAGACACAATAAATAAAACCTAGGCCGGTCCGTCACTTCTTGCCCTTTGTACGGATTTCAATAATAGTTCACAGAATGTTGTTTAGGGTCCAAGGGTGTGTCATGACCTTGAACCAAGGTCATAGGTCAAAGGTCAAGGTTACAATAAACACAGTGAGTAAAACATTGCTTTCATTGATTATACCTCAAAATGTGCTTGTAAGTGGGACATCCATTACACATACACCAGTGATGTTTCTTGGGATGAATTATTGCATGTTTCATGTTGTTGCCGTGGGGGATATTATCCCATTGGGGCTGCTATAATTTCATTTTGTTGTAAAAATGCCCACATTTTGAAAATCTATTTGTTTGTTTAGTTTTGATTTGATTAGGCTGGGGATTGTCTTATTTCTTTTTTTTTTCGATCATACTGGGAAGCTAGTGTTTCGATTTTTAATGCATGGGGTCAGATAGGAATTTTACAATATGTTTATAGATCCATCTAGGGGTTAATTTCATGCGGTTACAAATCCCATATTCGATTTGACTATTGTTTAGGAAAACCTCATATGTCTTTACAAATTGTACCAACTAACTGTTGACTCCCATCCACTGTACAAACTAATTGGTTCTTCGGAGATAAGAAGCTGAATGTCTACAGAGAGGTTCCGCACAGCACTGTAATTTACTTTGACGGATATATTCACTCCAAATAAGTTTCATAATTATATTATTTTTTGTCTTCGAAGATGTTTTGGGACATGATCATACAAAATAACCATCTTAACTTTTTGACTATACTTGATGTGATATAATATGCATACATTTATATATACAGACATTTGTTCACGTGCGTTTCCGAGAATGGAATTTCAGTTAGGCAGCATTTCTTGTCTTGAATGGGAATATTTGACTTCGTTTTCTTGTCTCCTTCGTGTGTTGGCGCATGTATATTTATATATTAACCTCATCGACTTGAAAAGTTGTTGCAGGACTTTTGCGACGGGTGTTGCATGCAACCAACAGACGCTTACTCCTCCCGGGCACCTGGTCTTACCTCGATTTTATTGGGGTTCGCATTTGTCTGAATATGACACTATTCACGATATTAGCCTTTTTTTCCATGGGCTGTGAGATATGGTTTACTCCTCGGTACTTCTTTGTTTTTTACTCCTAAGGAACAATCTTTGTGATTGTTACAGATTAATTATTTCTTTTCTTCAGGTGCTATGACAATTTCAGCAAACGCAGAAAACTACGCAGCGACGAACTGTCAAGTTACTGATGATAATGGATTTCAAATATATACCAATTATTTGCACAAATACTGAATCCGGGTACCTGTATTAAACATTGCTCACGAAGAAATGGTTTCATAAAAAAAACTATGGTGCATAAAGTATTTTCTTTCAATGATTGATTGGGTACTTATTGATTATTATTAAATTCCAAGCCATTGTAATCTTATTAATATTTTACAATAAAAGTCTCTCTATATATATGTGTGTGTAATTTATACAGCAAAGAGAGGAAAAAAGGTATCAATTAATTTCACCAACAACACCAGCCAACTGCTTGTCAAATGTCCGTCTTTTGTCTAGTTCTAGGTTGTGTTTCTAAGTTATATTCAGTGTAGATATGGAAAGACATCCAGTGAGATCACCTTTCTTCTCGACCGTATTACAAGTAAAGTTAAGGTTAAGAAACTGTAAGATTTTTTTTTTCATTTTTTCTCTTATTCTTAGCAGCAGAAGTAATCGTTTATATAAGAGATTTCCAGAAACAACTTCGAATATGGAATTTGTATCAGAAGTTGCTTCTTAAAATAACTTTTGTTCTCTTGCATACTGGAGGAAGATTCAAACAGGAGCAATGGTTTTGTATGATGGTGTTTTATTCATTTATGAAGATTTATAATGGTAAACTAAGTTTTTAACAGTGTACATCCTATGGTATTAAATTTGCCTGTATACATGTGGGTAAATTTATCTTCGAAAAAAATGTAGCTCAATGGGAAAGATTCATGGCTTGTGTTGTTACCGAACGGCCCCGTGCTCAAGCCCCACCGATGGCTTGTAAGTGTTCCGAGTCTTCGGCAGAAAAAACCGAAGTTTCGTGTCACGTGTCACATGGTACGTAAAATATTCTGCACTACTTCGATGTGTCGACAGCATAGGTCTTAACTATCTGAATCTATGTTCACTGAATCAAGAAGACGCTGTATATATAAATTAGATTTTTCTTGGTGTGACTTAAAGCAAGAATTAAATATTTGTTTTGGAATAAAAAACGATTTTTAAACTTATTTGGCATACCTGTTGTCTATAACATTAAGAAATATAGACCATCAAACATTAGATTTGAAATAATGAAAATATTTCCAATGTTATTTACATTTGGTTGTGTACTTTGCTGGATTGTTCATTCTAGTGAAACAAAAGTGTGTAGTTTAAATAAATCTTCGTAAGTATAAGGTCACATAGCGTTAAGAAATATAGAGTTTATTTTATAATGTTATGCTATGATACATTACACCATCATGTACACTAATATATTTTTTTATTTGATAATTTCATTTTCTATCAAGAGTTGTGTTTCCTAGCTCGCAATTGATTCTCGGCCAACACTTGTAAAACATCGTTACCAATGTTTCATTGGTATATTACGTCTTGAAACATATGGCAAATGGAGTCTCTCTGGTTTTCTTGCGAAATGAATCCATGAAAATTCAATTCTTTGCCTTTCCTTCCATCTTCATTTGCTTACATTGACAATACCTGAACTTATGCACAATAAATAAAGACGGGTTTTGGGTAAAAGTTGCAAGGCGTATAAAGCAAAAGATAAAAGAGCTTAAGACGGATTTGAAAGAATTAAATTAAATGTTACAGGAGATGCTTTCTCTGCCTGGTACATGATCTGGATCCCTGTAAAACGGTTCTGATGATATTTGCTTCTTAGAAATATGTTCTTCGGTTTGTTTTGTTTTATTTGTTTGTTTGTTTTTTATTTGGACTACTGAATAGGTTTTACGTAGCATCATATTATTTTGATAAGTTATTTAAGTATAAAATCGCATATTGTCTATCTGATTAAAATCATATCTTTATTCCGCTTCTCTATTTGTCCCATTGCGGATAAAGATATAGCGAAACCCCGTAAGGGGTCATGTTCTGGTAACCCTGACTTTCAGCCAATCAGTAATCGGCTACAAATTCCTAGAAACGAAATTAAAATCCGCAGTTGTTGTTACATATTGTGTCACTTGCACGTGCCCAGCCAAGTCACTGATTGGCTATGGGAAATAACGGTTTCGGTGACTGAAGTGTCATCAGAGTTCTCCAGAACATAACCTCCTACGGGGTGTCGCCAAATATTTATCCGCAATAGGACAAATAGAGAAGCGGAATTCAGATTTGGTTTTAATCAGATTGGCTTATTGTAAGAAGCAGTCATATATATATATATAAAATATCTTAATTTCATATATCTTCTTTACCACAGTAATTTTTTTTTACATTGCATTGAAATGATTACTTTTAACTAATTACTAAACTCAATGACATAAAAAGTGAATAATATGTACTACAAATATGAATTTAATAATGTATGATATATGACCTTAAATACTTGTAGGCAATATGAACTATAAAATAATGGAAAATGCTTGTTGATAGTTCTCTAAAATCGATACTATTGGTTAAGAAATCCTAGTAGACGAGTACTTCGTTTTACGTCATAGGAAGTTTATTCCACTTAATCATTTCCTTAGTGCATTGCTCAGAAATCTCGACCCACAAAACAGACCTGATCAAAGCGGTACGGGATGATGTGACATGTCGAAGTCTTCCGTGTGGAGTGAGTTTAGCTACTGTGTCATCCAAAATACAAGACACCGTGCAGTTGCTGGTTGGTTCGAGGTTGGGACGTTCTAGTCCAGAGCGAAACATGGAAACAACTAAGGTGTTCAGTAAATGTGTATTACTATGGATATAACTGCAATAACTAAAAGCGATTAGTAATATAATATTAAGTAAAGGGTAAATGTACATTACTTAATTTTAATTAAAACGGAAATGTAAAAAACAAAACGAAATTTAGCAAATATCTGGTCAAAGATACAGCACACTTCATTTTGTGTTCTTGATGTGATGAAATAACGGGGGAAAGACATAATAAGGAATGTTTTCATGTGTATGCTGCTTTTTAGTTTTTTAGAAATGAATCGTAAGTAGACGCATTCTATTGAATTTGTCAAAAAGACAACACAAAATTAGATATTCCAATCTAATGCGTGTTTTATCTCCCTATCTCTATATGAATGACTTTCATTATATTCAAAAAAGCAAATAAGAAGACAAATACAACAAAACAGAGCCCAGAAATCCCCCCACACCAATAGTTTATAAAAAATTTGATATTTAAGTAAAAGGGGTATTTTGCTTAAGGCGACTTAAAAGTATGAAAATTATATTTGATCTTTTCGTTATTAAGAATTACTACCTATTTGGGTCGGTATCTGACATAAATCAATTATGACGTCATAAAATTCTATAGTAATGGAACTTAGGGAAAATATACTCCACAAAAGCATGCATAGGAAATTGATGACTTCATAACTGTTTTAAGTCAGATACCGTCCGAAATGGGAAATAACTCTGTTTAACAAAAATACTCAATGTGTTTCAAACACATATCTCATGTAGTTAGTGTTGTCAATTTTCAAATATGCAGTACACATGTAAATCAACATAATAAACTGCACATGAACAGTCATGAAGATTTGAAAAGTAAAAACAAAAACTAAATACAGTAAAATGCAATGGTTTGTCGTCACAATATTCTACCTCTCTTTAAAGTAAGATTGCTAACAAAACTATTTATCATTATCTCGCCTGCATGATTGGCACACTTTGCGTTATCAAAGTCTGTCTTTGGTACTTTCTCCATCAATACGTTGAAAGTTCATCGCTTCGCAGTTGCCGAGATTCCACCTGTTTACTGCATCTATACGAAAGTGGGGGTATGTTATTAATGCATTATTTATCAGAGAGAAGATAGATGACAAGCTGTTTGAAACAAATCACCAAGGGCATGCATATTAAACATAACAAGAAACAATTTGGAGCAAGCACCAAAGTGTGGGCCGGAATGGGATGTTTGATAAAACTGCAAAGAACTTTTAAAACAGAATAAAATATGTATTGTACAGCCATGATACTGTTAATTAGCAGACATATAAAGACATCGATGATCTACCACAGACATATAAATCTCCAATATCAGTTTCAATATATATTTGCGAATATTTAGACCCATTCAGTACTTGAAGCAATATCGAGTTTATAGTCTTACGGATTAGCATGCATATGAAATGAAAATGTACTTTTAAAATTACTAGCCATATCATTTACTATTTGCTTTAATCCAATATGGGCTTAGTGGATGAAGTGAACGAAAGGCCACGGGTTCGACTCCCGCCGTGTGGACATCGGTGTCCTGTCTTTCCAGATGAGACAGTAGAACCCGAGGTCCCGTGTCACGGTGGGCGAAGCAGGTAAAAGATCCCGAACTTCTTCGGGAGGGTCCGCTACAAAGGTATAAATTTCTATGCAATGCATCAGGCAGATACCTTCACCATGTACGTGAAATAATCATGGAGTGACATAAAACAATAATTCATCATTCTATCTACTATCTATTTTTAACAACAAAACAGCAACTGGCTGTTTGTTGGGGTAACCAACTCTTTACTGGTTAAACTTTTGGTAGTGGTGTAGCCTTCCTTTTTTTTTAATTTTTTTTTTATTCTCGCGTTTTAATTAATTATTAAAAAAATAATTAAGGTTTATTGTCTTGCTAAAAGGAAGAATTGTAGGATATAATTGGTTATGTTGGTACGTCCTTCTTAATGTAGCATTCTTTATTCAGTTTAGTAGGACTTTCATCACGCTATGATTAACCAAAGGTCACTTACACAACCGAATGATTTTTTTGCATTTGAAGAAAGCGTGTCAAATATTCTAAAAAAATGTTAGTTAACACCCCGAAAATATTCCAACAATTTTTTTTTTAAATATTCCTCTGCTGTAACGTAAACCAGCCAAAGATTCGAAGATACTGCGCTTACATAAATCTATCAAACTGAGTCACCGAGGTAACACATGCTCTCTCTGCAGTGAATATAATCATAATTTCATCATTGCTGTAATATCCTGGAGGTGTGGCTTTACTGTACCGCAGAAACGCATGCAACTTTCCCAAACTTATAACAATAGATTGGCCGACTAGTGCCGGCCCAACAATAATATTCAAACACAAAAGGTATTACAAAAATATTTCATTGTATTACACTTATGATACCAAATTTAAGACGGTCAATGGAAATAACAACGTCACGTGGTGCGGTTGACTGGTTTGTCGGCACCCACCACACAAAACGGCACAATCAAAGGAAACAAATTTAAAAATTTATAAATAATCCTCTGTAAAGAGAACGAGGATCTAGACAAAAATAAAAAATGTTCCATGTCATGCCCGTTCATAATTTGTTTTTTGATCGCATTAATTTATCTGAAAGAGTTGTGTAAAGTTTGAGTCTCGTATCATGTGCGACTTCATACCTCATAGACTCCAAAAGTAGGGAAATGTATCCATAAACCGTTTAAACATATCAGTTTATTCAAACTTTCCCCTTCAATTGACCATCACGTATAGACACAAAAGTACAATTGTATAATTAAGTACTTTTTTGTACTATTTGTTGATTAGTTTGCTGTGATAAAAAAGCTCCTACCTTTCATTGCACCACATACAAAGCTCTCCACATCGACACTTTTTATACGTAACAAAAAGCACGAGAGAAGCAATTCCGACAATGGTAATTGCCAATACAACTATCCATGCCACATTCCGAGTGTCCTCTATGAATGTAATGAACCGCTCGGGAGTTGTTGTATATATGACTGTAACGTATTCAGGAATCACTATAACCACATTGCAGTTACCACTCAAGCCACCTGGATTTGTTAAGCAATTAATTATACAATGAAACATATCATATACTTTGAAAAAGGGCCAAATACTAGTATGTTTATTTAATTAATTAAAGTAATGGGATTAAGAATTACTTTCAAAGCATGGATTTTTCGTATAATAAACTCTTATTAGTTATCATAAATCCAAAAGAAGTATGAAGTAATTATAAATAAAAGTTTTCAGTAGCCAACAATAGATCGAAAAGAAGGAAAATTAGATGGTATATAAAATGTTTATAGCATTACAATATTAAATAGACAAAAGCTTTTGTTGTGTAGTTATATCAATACAGAGAACGCATGTTTGTCTTTCACATTTCGATAGGAATATTTCTATAAACCCGTAGAAATAATTTTTTATTGAATATCCAATGTCTAGTTTTGTATGTATCATTTCACAATTCAGTTCAAAGTGCAATGAAATAAGTCCAAATGTTAACAGCTTCATTTGTTTTATTATATGTATGTACATTATTTAATTGTATAGAAAGTTAAGAAGTGATGATAAGAAAGTAGCAAAAATCAAAGTGTATGCCACAGCTTGACATTTGATTCTTAAAGATTTTAAATGACTTCTATCTCGCCTTTATTACATGATATGGAAATGTTAATGAGCAGATACACAAAGAGACAACATTATAGATCGATATGTACATATTCATTTCTATTAAGCGACATCTGTGTAAAAATTCACATGAAATTGGAAATAATGCATACCAAAATCAGTAGCTGTGGTTGGAATGATAAGCGTAGTGCCGGAATAAAAGGAAGAAATATCTTCTTTGATATAAACAGCGCCATTGTGTTGGACACCAAAATACTCCATACTGAGGCTAGATTGGTCAAGACTATAACTGAGGTATCCTATGATTACAATATGATAGTCATGATTTTAATATATATAATTTATGTATAATAATATTATTCTAAAGCACAAGAAGAAAAATTATTTGAATTGCTTATGAAAGCTTTGAGTTTAGTGTCTTGTATATCAATACAACGATCCTAATCATATTATGGATTGGACAGTAATTTAGTGTCAGGGTTAAAGATAAAGTATAAGCGAAAACCAAAGCGTTGAAGTGAATTTTAATGTGGTTTAAAACTTTCACGTGAGATGATAAACTGCGAATAAATGACGTCACGTACCATTAATTCCGGCGTCGCCATCAACAGCTGTAATGGTTCCGATCGTCGCTCCTACTCCCGTGGTGACCTCAGCAAATAAAACATAAGTTGGTTGAGTAAAAACTGGTGTGTTGTCATTTATGTCATTTATCGTGATAACCAGCTGGCATGTGTCCGTTAGAAACCCGTCAGACACTGTCACGGTGCATGTTTCTGATGTGCTAACTCCGGGGGCATCTGTGTCATACTCCGCGCTAAAAGTCACGGCTCCAGTGGCGGAGTTCATTATAAAGTTTGCGCAATCTATACTGTATGATAAAACATCTCCTGCGTCCGGGTCGGTCACAACAAACCTTGGTGATCCAACAGAAGCACCTGCCTAAAGGAATCTTCAGTTATATGAGTTTTTATGTAATTATAAACACCTTTACGTTGTGAGTTGTTTTTCATTAGATATTTTCATATATTATATTTTAAATGTCGATATATACGCTCAAAGGATCTGTTTGAACACCCCCCCCCCCCCCACACACACACACACAATAATAATAATGAAATACTCCTAGTAATGTATAGGTATCCACGATGATTGTGGGATTCTGGCAGACCAAAACGGAGACCCTTACTTCACCGGTGAACTTAATCTTCAATTTGAAAGTCAATTTAAATGCAATCATAAAACAAATATCTTTTGTATAAATGTTCGTCTTACCTGCCCCTCATTACCAGTAATAGTGTACGTCCCTCTGTCAAACTGAGGTGCCTCATTGACATCAACGCATTCAAGTATAAGATTTTGTGTGTTACTTGCAATACCGTCAGATACAGTGATTGCTATGGTAATAGTGGTGCTACTTAGGGCCTCGTAGTTTAGGAGTGTCGAGGCTGTGCTTAATTGTCCCGCTGAAATTATTATTATGAAATCATTATGAACATTGATCACCATAAGTAAATGTGAAGAAGAGTCCAATGACTATTGCGCTCCCCTGAATTTATTGGTTTCAGAATAAAATTTAACTTACAAATTTGATCTTGCCTGAATATAATTATACTCTGCACCATATAACTATCAAAAATATAGAGCTGAAATTCATGAAGCCCATGTCCTTGTCTCTAATTACGTTATACAGCACTATTAGAATATACTACCATGAAAAAATAGGCACCTTTCACAATATTTGAATATGTATGGAAATCAAGTCTTGCCTTTATCACTCCACGAAGTCACCTGGTGCAACAAATGTATATATATCAAGAATAATCGAGATATAATACAAGAAAATGAAACTTGCTCAGTGCGCAGTTTTAGCAACTTTGAACATTTTGGTGCATTATTCTAACTTCGCAAAAATTCTAGGTGCTGTATGAAATATTCTTCACTTGGAACCTATTCGTAGCAATAAAAATGCCAATAAGCGTAAACGTTTAAAAAATTAGAAGGCTGGAAATAGGGTTTATCGATGCTTTGAAACATTTCTACATCTCAAGAATGATATCATGTATTTTTAAAATACGAAGTATTAAGAATTGGTTCTCGTCAGGACAGGGATTTGACATATGAAAAGTAAAAGTAAAAAAAAAAAAGCAAACAAACAACCCCCCCGAAAAAAAAAAAAAAAACCAGCAAGAGTAATTTCAGACGTGACATCGATGTACGGAAGCGGGGTACTACGCTACCTATGGATATGCTACCCAGGGATCGTCGTTACTCAAGGAGGAATGAATTTAGTATTCAACTTTGATGTCGATTATTCTTGATATATAAACATTTGTTGCACCAGATGACTTCGTGGAGTATGACAGTGATAAAAGTAAGACTTGATTTATGGGGGCCCTGGGTATAATTGTACGTCGGGAATTATTTCAGACTTAGATTTGATTTCGATCATCGTAAATTCCCCTTTTTAGCACACGAAGCCACCACTGCCTTACTGTTTTGAGGGTTTCATTAAAGATAAAAACATTTCACCGACTTGTCTATTTCGTCGCATACATAATGTCTTAAGAAACCCATCAACGCGAAATGCTGCCCTTGCACAACAGCAAAATCTATGGTTCTAAATTGACTTTGAACTTTTGACTTCAAAATCAAAAGTGATCTTCCTTCTAGTATACTTTAATAAGGGCCAAAACTGTTACTTGGGGATTGTCTACAATGTTTTGTAACAAATACACGCATACATCCACACATGAATGGTATCGTTACTATCCCCCTCCTCCACCCTTGCAACTCTGTTGTTAGAAGATCATGACTTTGACTGAGCACAGAGCCAAAAAAAAAAAAAAAAAAAAAAAACCAAATACGAACAGTATATTCTAACGCAGCTGCGCAGCTATACTTTTTACCACTGTAAATTATTGTATAATGTTGTATTTTATAAACCATAAAATCATACTGGTATATACGTAAGAGGAAGGGGGCATGTTATTATGGAGGTATAATATGCATGATATTATTACAGGGATTGACTGTTTTAACTGTCGCCGAAAATGATTTGGGACAGATCATAACAAGCTTCAGATTAATATATCTGCACATTTTGATCGATCAAAGTCCATTGAAAAAGAAAACCGCTATTAGCCCAGATAAGACTTGTAGTCGAGTCCATTCTGTGAATTTGAGAATGCAGGTGAAACCTTTGTTATACTGAGCATTTACTAAAAGTTTGATGAAACTCCAATCATGAATAACAGATATATAGACTGGAAGGACAGACAAACCAATTTCTATAGGGTGTCCACGGGACGCATCATGGTTTGATTTTAGTATCTTAAAATTCAGAGAACATATTGACTTACTTGTACTATCAAAATTAAAATAAGCTGCAGCACTTGTTGGACTATACACAGCAGAATATGTAACAATATCTTTGCTATTTGGGTCCGTGGACGATACTTTAAATATTTGAGATCCAAGAGCTAAATTTTCAGCAACAGACAGAGATGAGCTGAAGGGTAGATTTGTAAATGTAGGCGCGACGTTGATATCTGAAAAAAATCAATTTAGTTTGTTTTATTATATGTTGCCAGAAAATACTCACAGAATATCAAACAACGACAACGTTACTTTTTGCAGATCTATAGCGTAAGTGGTTTATTTCATCAGTTTACTATAGATAAAGGTAAGTTATGTCCATCTTGTGATCTTTTCGGTAAAAAAGTAGAATATTGTAATCTTATAATTTACCACATTTTCGTAAAATATTCATGTAAGGTTGTATTTGATTATAGCAAATCTTATTTATAATATAAATCTAGTAGTTCAAGTGGGCCTACATTGCTCATCTGGGTACTTTGAGCACGATGCATCCTTATTAAGGATCAGGATATTCTCTAACGAAAGTATCCTTCTCAGAAATTGCATTTTAAAAATGAACCAAAACATTACATAATTGAAAAACATTCATACATATTGAAACTAAGAAAACACCTGTAAATGTACGAAAGTAACAGAATCCAAAAAGATGTCATAAAAGTATCAAGATTTTATTTTGGAAGCAAAAACTCCAATACTTTTGAAGGCATCTTCTAGATCGTTCTGAAACATTAAGTTTCTTTATCTAAAGTAGTATGTCAAACGACGATACACTCTCAGCCTTATGACACTCTGTCCTGGATTCACCCCTTGACGAATGTGGCAGCAACAACGAAATAAAAACTTGTAGGGAACGCTAAGTACTCCTTCTCCACCAAGATTGATCAAAATCCCTACCGCAGTTTTGGAGAGGAAGTTGAAAGTTCGAAAGGCTGCCAAACGGATCACAATTTCTCACATGAGCTTTTGATGAGGCGAACTAAATACTGATGCGAGTCTATCAGATTTGAGCTGATAGCGCCGAAAGTAAATATATATATATATATATATATATATATATATATATATATATATATATATATATATATATATATATATATATATATATATATATATATATATATATATATATATATATGTGTCAAGAACTTACTTGATACAAGCAGAGTCATTGTCCTAGGTCCTACCAAGGTTTTGTTGTCATACACATACACATAGAGATCATATGCAGGAAAAGCTGTAGAATCCAGATTCGATGTTGCTTTCACAACACCAGCTTGAAATTGAAAATGGATTTTTTTTATCACATTCCTGAAAAATGTCATGCATGAGATGTTTGGTGAAATGATTTATGCGACTAATACTGTTTTTACACTGTGTATAGATAAAGGCAAATGCGTCTAAAGTCAAGGCATTAATGGAAGTTCATTTTAATACTTGTTTTCAGGAGTTCTTCGGTACGACTGATCCACCAGTAGATGCATTAAATGATGTAAGTCTTCTAGACTTGCATCACTTATGCATCGCTATTAGTAGACCAGACTGCGCCAGTAAAACGCCTTATTAAACTCAAACTTATATTAAAGTCTCCGCATAACGATAATAAGTCTTCCTTTCGAAATTTGGCAGCTTTTTGAATTCTTAAAAATATTCACTTACTGAGAGGTGAGATTTGAAATGGACATGGGGTTTGATCACAGGTCATACTATAGAACAAAGAATCACCATCTGGATCTGTACCGGTAACGGTGTATATTGCATCACCGCTAGCCGTAGAGGTGGATAATGCGACTGAAACTAAAACCAAAATACATGTAAACATGAATATCTTTCGATCAGAAAAGGATTGAAATAAATGATAATAACGCAAGAAATATACTTGCTATCGACATTTTGTAATATGATGATTGATTGAATTATGACATTTATGTTTGATTTTTATAGGTACATTTTGACGTAGACTTTATCGATATCATGATAATTTTCATTAAGTGTCATATATGTATATTGAGAATTAATACATATGTCAGACTATCATTTAGTCAGATGGAAGCCGGCGTGGCCTAGTGGTATCGCGCTGGACTCCTGATCGGGAGGCGGGGAATCGATTCCCGCTCTGGTCATGCCGGTGTCATGTCTTTCGGATGAGACAGTAAAAACCGAGGCCCCGTGTCGTGGTATGCATGGCACGTTAAAGATCCCTCACTGCTTCGGTGGCGTAAAACAAGAATCATTCAATCAATCAGATGGCGAAACAAATGCCTGTCAATAGACGTACATGTAGTTAGCTAAATTCACACATATTGCTCTTTGTCCAGTAACACTGAATTAATTGACCCTTCCTTTGTTTGTAAAACAACGAGAATTCGAACAACTTTCATGACGTAATAAAATTATAAACAAATTGCCTAATGGTTGTCGGGCAACAGTAGATGTCATTATAATGCAATACAATTCATTGCCAGAAGTCAATTTCTTTTTGAAATAAGAACAGAAACAGAGGGGGGGGGGGGGGGGGGTTGTATGGTATCATTATCTAAAGTGATTTCATTTTTTAATACTTTTGTCCCTCCTACCTCCATTTGCCAGGTTGGTGATTGAAGGAGGCTGGTTTCGTATGAGGAACACGACAAATTGTCCGGAATCTGATGCCTTGCCATCGGAACAGGATATAGTCAATGTGTACCTTTTAGTGACGTCATAGTTCACAGTTGGATTTGCTTTGATGTATATTCCAGTTGCTTTGAAATAAATTGTAAAAATAAATGTTTAAAAAATTTGACTCATAATGATTTACTTTTTTTCATACTGGTGCCTATGGATGAAATAGACATTTTTCAAATTAATTTCGTCTGTCATTGAATGCCCGACAGTTTGCCGCTCATAGTTGCATCTTAGAGGTCAATGAAAATTTCGAGTAAAACGTAGTTTGTCGAGCATTAGACCCCTTGTATAATGTAAAATATAAAAATCATGAAGTGATAAACTAAGCCGGCGTGGCCTAGTGGTATCGCGTCGGACTCCTGATCGGGAGGCCGGGGTTCGAGTGCCGCTCTGGTCATGCCGGTGTCATGTCTTTCGAATGAGACAGTAAAAACCGAGGCCCCGTGTAGTGGTATGCATCGCACGTTAAAGATCCCTCACTGCTTCGGGTGGGTCCGTTGCAAAGGTCAAAATTTGTATGCCCCGCATCAGGCAGATGCCGTCACCATATACGTAAAATACTCGTGGTGTGACGTAAAACAAAAATTAATCAATCAAGTGATAAACTATATTCATAATAAAACATTTCCTTTGTATTAATCGTCCGACAATGATGATTAGCCACGCAAACCTGTGTCATTCTAATATGCATGACAATTCACACATTGACGACATAGTAAAAACTCGTTATTTTGGCGTGAATCGCGAATTTACGCAAATGATAATAAAAATAACGTTTTGGTAAATAAAAAGTGATTGGCAGTACATACATTCCTATATCTGAGAATAAAACAATATCAAGTTATGTACTGTTTACTTATTTATTGACCAGAATATGATATATATCGCGATGAAACATGGTTAAATGGGAACGTACTTGCTACCCCTCCTGATCCAAGGCCCGTAGTGAAGTCTGATGACGCAGGACTAACGCTGGCCACTGAGCAGGTAATTGTATCGGACGGTGAAATGTCCGTTACAGTCACGGTGTATAGTAAAGTGGAAACCGTAACGTCCTCACTGACATCGGCTGTTCCAGGAAGATTAGTGATTGAAGGAGGCTGAAAAGATAATAAGTGTTTAACATTAGGCGGGAGCGTGGCTGCCATATAAAACCATAGGCCCACACCTGCACTTATTTTATCAGCCAAATAAATTACGAATCATCTACAATAAGAGAGAGAGAGAGAGAGAGAGAGAGAGAGAGAGAGAGAGAGAGAGAGGGCGATTCAATTAGGCATATATCCTTAAATCTTTTCAATAATACGTATCCAGCGGAGTTTCTCATCCCAATTTCTACGGTGATCTAGTGTAGAAAATAAAGACGGTTCAAGGCTCCGATTATTTCATATCAAGTTGTTCTAAAATAATTAAACGCCTTCAAAATCGACAGTATGACCAAAAGATCATCGCAAAGACCATAGATCTTGTATCAGGTCCCTTTATAGCCTTATACAGCCCTTTACTTGAGCGTTGCACGCTGATTTACAGGGCGGTGGGGACTCTGTCGGTTCTTTTGCAAGCATTTTCAGAAGAGACAAGGTCCTGGGCCTTGTCCCTTCTGACCTTTAGTCTGTACTCCTGCAGATCAAGGATCTGAGCACTGTTTACTTATGTTGATGTCGCCTAACATTTTTCTTTTACTAGCAAATAGTTCCATAGTACGTTTCGTGTATTTAATTTTTTTTTTTACCTCTCGTCTTGAGAAACCTGTTGATCCTTGTTTTCTATATGGAGGATTATTTATAAATTTTTAAATGTGTGTCATTTGAATGTGCTGCTTTTACGATGAGTAGGAAGGTGGGCACACGTAAACCGGTTAACTACGCGTTTTTTACTTTAATTGACCGTCCTAAGTCGGCGTCGTAAATGCAGTACAATGAAATAGTTTTGTCATGTCGTTTTTACTATTATAATGTTTAAGTGTATGTTATTGGTGACTTGTGTCATACAGTTTGGTCAGATGTCTCGGTTTTGTCTTTTAAAAATTTATTCCAAAAAAAAAAACAAAACTATCTAACTATCTATAAAATATTTACGATGGCGCGTGATTTATATGTACGTCATCTCATTATACACGCTGTTTCCGGCCTCTACATTCCCTAACGAATTGATGCAAGTAGTGGAAAAGTGACGTATTAGTGCTATACAGACATATTTGCACGTTTTTCCAGTGGGGTGGTGACCTCTTTTGTTCGGTTACAAAATGGGGTAGTGGCGTATTTAGATCTTTATCGACCGTGTCAGTATCAGACGGTTTATTAATGTAAATTACCAAGGTATCTGGTGTCATTTTACATAAGGATTAATACAGAACGACAGCTCTAATCAAAGTGCAATATTTTATTGTTAAAATACAATACATATCGACAGCTCTATCCAAAGTAAGATACATGTATTTTATTGATAGTATGCAATACATGTACATGTACGAATCCAAAAATTAAACTTGAGAGGCCAATAAAATCATTTCACATAATATTGTTTATTAGGTCCAGTTCCTTAAGTCTTTAGAATCTTTTCCACTTTAAATACATCGCCCTCTCGTATGTCCCCTTTCTGCACTTCCTAAGGATAGAGGTTTCCTTTGATGTCTTCATTGGTATAGTCTTTGAGTTTATACACGGGTAATCCCCCACGCAAGCGCCTATCTGCGACGATATATTATATTCACGGAAAAATACAATTTCTCAGGTGACTGATCCGTATGTGGTCCCCGACTTTGAACCTGAAACCTTTTCCGTTCCGTTTGGTCTTGGGTATCTTCTTTGGTCAATACATTTTCCACAGAGTCTCGTTACTTTAGGTTTGGTCACTTTCACAAGTGTCATTCTTACAGTCCTATGGTAGGTGTTATTGTAATTTGTGGAAAACTCTTGTAGGCGATCGACATAGCAATGTGTTTGTTTATAAGCCAAATAGCCGTAAATTTTCGTTTTGATGACCCGTTCTGCATAATTAGATTTCACTTACATGTTTTGGGAATATAAATGTTCTATGTCTAGGTCTTTTAAAGCTGTATACCCTATGTTCGCTGGTAGAATGCATATTATGGGTTGATTTATTCTAAATTATTTTGAATATATAAATAAGCCTAAAACATATTAAAAAAGGACCCTTGCAAATATTGGGATCAAATTCGTCGTATTAAGTGAGATATGGCTGTCTAAAACACGATGTTTGTAAACAGAATGTTTGCAACCAACTTATCACGTGATCTAATTCGGAAGCCGCCGCATCACGGACACTGGTGGAGGGCGAGGTAAATAAACTTGACGAGTAACTTTAAAAATCTGTATTCAAGTCTGCTAAAGTTAGTATTTACTGAAATCGATTTCTTTTGGAGTCTCCCTTCATCGTATTTGTTTTAATTAAACTGCGCATGTGCGAAGTCAGGTCATGATTGTATTTATGGAATACCCACTTTATTTACGAAGTATTTTCTTTTTATTTTGATATCTCCGAGGGTTTGAAGCAACAAAAGATGTTATTAACGCAAAGTTAATAACTTCAGCCATACGAGAAAAATACAGTTTTTGTTTTACATGCGCTAATTTTTGAAATTATACTGAATTGTAGGGTATACAACTTAACAAAGTTTGAATGCCCTCGATCGAAATTCCAGTCCTTTACCCGTACGACTGTTGGTAAGTTTTCTTCTTTCTTCCAGCACGTCTGTGAATGCCCGAGTGACATTTTATCTTTTCTTGTTTCTTAGAGGACGCATCAATAGGTGTTTCGAAAATATGTCAATGACAACTAAAACATATGCCTTATCAATTTTTGAAAGTGTCCCCTTCCCACATCCTTTCGTATATGTGCTAATGCTTCTTGACGGTCATTCTGATGGATCTATCTTTTTCGTAGCCTTCCTGTATTAACCTAATGACATTGCGCATGACCGTTCTAGATCTGTAATATGTACTTAGAGATACCACTAGGCCGGTGTCACTGTTGGTGGACTGATAGTTCTCGAGGGCATCATAAATCTAGTTTTCAGTGCTTTTGTACTGACATGAAATATATACTTCAAATTTGCAGTCATCAAATTAAGTAGATCACTCTAAAACTAAGGAGTATCTCCCTCATGCATAGTGCTGTCCTTAAATAGATTCTTTGGTTCACTTTTCGGTCATTTTAGCTTCAACCCTGCTCTTCATATTCTTATATATTTTCAGAATTCCAATCATTCGGCCTGGAGCATCACTGAAGAGACATAACTTGTCAAACTGCGCATATGGTGCACAAAATTGAAGGGTATATATGTTCTATATTTATATAGTGATCCATGCATTGTCTCGCGTCCTTCTCGGCTTGTTTCTCGTTTGCCTTTTCTATCGCTTCTTCTTCCGTCATGCCTTCTTTTTAGTATTCTTCTACTTTCGTTTATTCCTCTTCGTTGTCTGCTTTAGCCAAATCCATGGTGGTGGCAAAAGCCTTCCCTTCTTTATCCTTCTCAGTTTTGACGTCCATAGACGCGTTGTCACTGCCCGAGCGCATCCATTTTCTGGAAGGGGTGTCATCCTCTTCCCTTTCCCTTTTTCTTGAGCACCATTCCTTCACGTGTCTCTTTAGATCGTGTACATTGTCAAACATTAAACCACAATCGTCGCAAGATGGCATGTCTAGCTGTTGAACACACGGCTGACCCGTAGCTGTCGTTTTCAGAATGAATTCCTTTATATACATGTTCTCTATTTTATAAACAACTTGAAACATTTTCTTTGATTGTTCGAAAGTGTTAATATAAACCATATTTTCGAACAAATGATTTCCTACACACGCCACAGTCAAATTTAATTGGACCTATGATAAACTACAAAGAAAAAGATGTAAAATATCGTCAAACTTTATGAACTATATATAAGTAATTCAAGACTCATAAAAATGTTACATAATAAAATTGCTTACTCTACCGTTAAATCACGCGAACATGTCCGTACCTGACCATTTAAAGTCTAAACCTTAGGTGACCGGTAACTATAATGTAAAATACGAAGGTAATTAAAGTCACGTGACTGCTACACTAACAGCTGAATAAATCTTTTGTTGAATAGTCACCATAAAATATGAATCTCTGTTCCAATTATGTTGGTGGGTCTATCTTCATAAAGATGTATGGTTGGTTTGAAGGGGTAGACATTCACGGTATTTAAGGTGAAGGAGACTGCTACGATCCACTGGTCACGAGGTATAACAAACATAGACATTATGAGAAACAAAAACAGTTGGGAGGGGGGGGGTGTTAATATGTTTCCATATTATTGTGTGATTGACCCCTATATCGAACAATTGTCTTATGAAACATCTGTTGAACAAAAGTTCCCAAAACTGCAGACTCATTCTTTTTCTATAGCTTCCAAAAATAGAAATCTTGACCCTAAATGAATGGTAGAAAAGGGGGTCAGTAGAGAGGTCACGAGGTCAATAGAGAGGCCGTGAGGTAATGGGAGGTCGCGGGTTTATGTATCGGGATTAGGGATGACGTCATCGTTAGCCTACCGCTTGTGAGTCTAACATTCTTCCAGTTTAAGATATCAGGACCAGAAAGAGCACTTTTCCCTACTGATGCACATAAGTCTTTCTCCCTACTTAATGATTTTCCAAGTTTTCTTAAACGCTTGCAATGAAATGTTCCATATATTCATAGGGTCAAAACTTGATCCTAAATGAATGGTAGAAAAGGGGGGTCAGTAGAGAGGTCACGAGGTCAATAGAGAGGCCGTGAGGTAATGGAAGGTCGTGGGTTTATGTTACGGGATTAGGGATGACGTCATCGTTAGCCTCTCGCTCGTGAGTCTAACATTGAGGCTTCCGATTTAAGATATCAGGACCAGAAAGAGCACTTTCCCCTACTGATGCACATAAGTCTTTCCCCCTACTTAAAGATTTTCCAAGTTTTATTAAACGCTTGCAATGAAATGTTCCATATATTCATAGTAACGCGGCATTTTTCTCTACTTTATTCGCTTTTGATAGCCAAATACGTTTTCCGTTTTGGTGTTCTGACCCCCAAACCCGCTTGGGGCTCTGCTTTGGGCATACTGGGGGCTAATAACGTTTACCGCTATGGACTTTCAGTTCCAAACAGGACCAGCTACGTGCCTGTGAAATACTATAAGTATTATCTAATGACAATATTTGGTAAATTAAACACGCATGAATGACATTAAGCACTTTATGCATGTTTTAAATACTCAAATAACAAATAGGTCATAGGGCATATTTAGTCTAAACAATTTAAATTCTCTTTTCCAGAGAAAAAATTATGCCGTTATAAAGTAAAACACTGGACATAACTTGCAGTAGTCGCAGTAGTGCTTCTGATCTAGGGAGTGCCCACTGAGTGAGGAAGCTAATAGCAGGTAGCAGTTCTCTTGAACTAGTTAGACTGAAGATTTTCAGTATCACAATTTGGCAAAATTGTTAAAGTTAATCCTTATAATTTAATATATGCACAACTATTGAAATTGCCCAAGATTAAACTTTCAAGACATATGTTGTTTATTTCTGTATAAATTACGTTGATCGGTGACGTCATAATGCCCCATATTTGATCCACATTTCAGCACGGAAAGCGATGTTCGGCAGACTTTTAATTGTTATGCTTTTGACGTCATAATGAAATGTTCGACATTTCGAACCTTGCTTGCCGTCATCAAAGTAGTATTTTGCGCTTAAGTGCTTGACAGCTGACGAACGTACTTCATTCTGGATAAACGTTACGTTATCGTGGGACACCAGCTGTTTCTTTCAATTTATAATTTCCCTCCGATATGATTTGCTGATGCGGTTTATACATAGGACAAAGACTAAAATTATCAACATTAGATTCTTTTTTAAACAGCAAAAGAAAATGTAACAATAGAGGAGGAAAATATCTGAATAGCTGGTTGCTCCAGCAACCAACCAAACCATTTTATGAAGCTTTAATATGCTTTCTACGGCCAATCAAATATCTTATTTCATAAGAAATTAAATTATATATATATCGACAATCTGTGAAATTGTGCATCTGATGCAGGATAAACAACAATGGCATATATGTAAATTATACGTACATTATTTTTCACTTTGACCTTGAGTTGACCGGTGTCAGAGTTGCCACAATTATCAGATACTCTGAATGATAACGTCGTGGTAGATGTTGTGCTAGATGTAGTAGGAAGATTGCCAGAAGATCGTAATTCTCCTTTATAAAATAGACAGAGAGAAAAATACAGAGAAACAATAATCATCCCAAAATGATCAATTCATGTCATTTGCCTACTTTAATGAAACAATTAACATCATAACAAAAGCGAAAAGGTGTATTTTATCTACATTTAGAATAATTTCCGAAAGAAGTGTGCATTCCTTTGTAAATAAAACTTTGCGGAGTAATTGTACAACCCAAACAAATACCACAAATGACATGTTAAGTCCAATGTTTTACTGTATAATTGCAAAATGACAGTGATGAAAATGTTCCTTTTTTCTCATTCTGATTAAAAACGAATCTATATCGATTATCTGTCCGTCCCATTGTGGCTAACGATCTTGAGAAACCCCGTAAGGAGTCATGTTCTGGTGAACTCTGGTGAATCAATAGAGCGGCTACAAATTCTTGGGAATAAAAATAAAATCCCCAGCATTTCTTACATTTTTTTCAGAGTGACCTTCAAACTGGTTTTGAACAGTGTTTGTTACATATTCCGTCACTTGCTCCTACCTACCCGAGTCATTGATTTGCTATGGGAAATAGGGTTTCGGTGATTGAAACGTCATCTGAGTTTACCAGAACCTGACCTCTCACGGCTTTTCGCAAGATCTTTATCCGCAATGGGACCAATAGAAAAGCAGAATAAAGATATGATTTTAATAAGATTACCTTTTATCTACCTGGGGGGGGGGATAGTTAAATCTATGTTACACTCCATCTGAATTCGCCTATTCATACGTCTATTTAAAATATGATCATAGAGACTGTGTGTACATATACAAATACACTTACGTGTTGCCGCATTGAACGTGAATGATGACGTAGTGGTGGTCATGCTGAAAGTCAAAGTATCCAACGTGTCGGCGTCTGTAGCAGTCACCGTTTTGATAAGGGAACCAGAGGCAGTGTCATCAAAGAATTCTACATCTGTCAAATGACCTGAGAAACTGGGTGAGTTCGCTGTAAAAATAAAAAAAAAAATGGTATAATTAGATTTTTGCGTTATTTTTATCTTTGCTATTTTAGGATCAATTTGAAAACGCGAAATAATGTTTGCGCGAAAAATCGCACATCAGAAAACGTTTCTTATCGGTGTAATAAGCTGCATAGATTTTATAATCGTGCCTTGCTTCACCAATTATAGTGCCTGGAGCAAATTGTACTGGGAATCCAGAATCACCTCGCGTCCCAAACTGAACGATATTACTGAGGGCTCTACATGAAACAGTATTAGAAAATCCCGTTTGCCCGATCAGGGATGAAAATATATGTTTTGTAGTTTACTGATGTTACAAGTATCTCATAATTGTATTTACAAATATGAAAAGTGAATTAAATATACAGGCCGTGTAGGAACTGTATCTACTTTAGGTGCAAATAATTCACCATATAGAAATAGCTTATTGTTGATTGATGATAGTGATAGAGTGCATACTAGATGTATGAATTCTCTAGTACAATCAAACGTATCCAAGGGTGTCTACCCTTGTTCTTTACATGGAGGATTATTTATAAATTTTTAAATGTACGTCCTTTGATTGTTCTGCTGTTACGGTGAGTGGGAAGGTGGGCCCGTAAACCGGTTAACCACACCATTTGTTTGGCTTTTGTCAAATTAAATGACCGTCCTAAGTCGGTATCGTAATTGCACTACAATCAAATATTTTTGTAATGTGATATATGTTCTAGTATATTATTTGTATTCATGTATTGTATAGCTCTATGGTGACTTCTGCCACATAACTGAGCCAGTAACTCCTCTTTTTTCTTTTTCGCCCGGATTGATCCAGATAGATTCTTGTCTAATAAAGGAACGCATTCGTTCAATCTTGTTCAAGTTTCAATTATGTTACTATCTAGACGTGTCCGCTACGTGTTTATATAATGTCCTATTCTTGAATAAGAAAAAGTCCGAAACATTCCGAATGTATTATGTATGACTGATTATATCGTATGCGATAATGCAAAGTTTCAATCATATATTTACTGATATTATTCTGATATATAAATATTAGCATTTTAATTTATTTGGAGAACCAGCATACATGAATGAAATATTCTAAATTATTATCTTTTGTCGGACAACACCTGCAAAATCCCTTGGATTATCTCCGTATTTTGAATGAACACTATTTACATAAAACTGACAATTCTGTGAAAATATTTTCAATATCTGACTCTAAACTCTGAAGTAAAACATGATAGAACTCATAATAATTACATGCAATGTATGTATTTTAATCAAAAGCAACAATTTTAAGGCGGGTGCCGCCATCTTGGATCGTTTGTGTACATGATGCACTAAAAAGAAATTGGTTGATGGAGCTATCCTTCGAAAAGAGGACACAAAACTGTATCATAGCACGTAACTCATAATGCATAATTTTCCGTCATTTTAGGGCGTGGAGTTTGAGCATATGTGCATCCACTTGAATATTGAATTTGTACCTTTATTTGGCACTATCATTTCAATATTGCCAAACATCAGAAATTAAAATCGGATGTCATTATGGAAACTTTCTGTTTTCACAAGAACAAACCCTTGCAAAAGCATAGTGACGGCATAGGAATGTTTGTTTGATGGAGGCAAACCAAAAATCGATAAGCCGATGAAATGCACGATGAAATGCTAAAATTAAATGATTAACGAATCATATTCGCCATTATATGCAAATATTATATGACTTTACGACTCACTTGTTTGAAACGAGTTGATTGCATAGTCTCTGCCACCTTGCTGATTGGTCCAAGCATAGGTGTCCCCTGCTGCACTACTACCAATGGTATAGTCCAAAAAGTACCCACTGTTGGCCCCGCCTTCAAATTTGTAAGGAATTATTGGATTTCCAGGACAGTATCTGAAGATATCAAATAGATAGATTTCATTTACAGTAACTCAGTTGGAGTTACCTCCTATTGTCGGCCATGTTTGTGGTCAAGCCTGATTTTCTCCCTCATATTAACACTAAGTTCAATTATGTTTTTAGAAAGGTGTTAATACTTACACTTCTTTAGAAACTTTCTTTGAGAATGACAATACCTCAATATCTGCGTTGCAAAAACACAGGAATTTTTTCTACTTTGGAGAAATAACTTACATTATTTAGATGAATTTGACGAAATATTCAATTATATACATCAAAGATGGCGGACAATTTCTAACAAGAGGAGTAACACCAATAACAAATTAGGCTAATGAAACTTATTTGTAGTTGGAGCTCGTTCTTTTATTCTTTTCACTTTGTTTTCACTTGCATAATATAGGTATCTGCTTGGTATGTCTGTCTACTTCTGGGAGAGTTGTTAAAACAAGACAACAGATATCTTGTTTTATTTTTTGTATATCCCACTCAAAGTAATCTCAAACATTAAATTTGACACGTAACCCATTATAAACTATGTAAGGAACCTTCCCGAAACAGAAAGGAATGTTCACCTGCATGTTGTGCAGTGACACGAGAGATCGATTTCCCTTACCACATTCAGAGAAGGAGCCACTGTACCTCTGTGCATGAAGCTCTAGGATCACGAATGAAGGATCCCGGGTTCGACTCCTACTGTGGGCATATCTGTATCCTGTCTCTCGGCTGAGACAAGGAAATTCGATATCTGATGTCACAGTAGGCGTGGCACTTAAAAAGATCCCTCACTGCTTCGAGTGGATCAGTTGCAAAGGTAGAAATTTTTTTGCAATACATTAGGCAGATGTCATCCCAGTATACGTGAAATAACCACAGAATGACATCAAACAATAATCAATCAACCAATCCCATTCATTCATTCGAGCAATCAATCAATCAGATTATTAATTATCATACATACAATCCGAAAAATAATGTAAATATACATGATCACCTGTAAATTCACCTTCCGAAAATACACCCGGGGTCTCACCAGAAGGAGTCGTTCGATTTTTTGTATATCGTACGGTGTCCGAACGGATGCTGACCAATGACCTGAGTGGTATGCTATGACATCTACCGATCTTTTCCAGCAAATGGTCGCAAATTTCATTTCATATCGGCTGTATATAGTCCGATCGTCGATGAGGCATCTAGATCGCAACTAAATATTTTCACCAGTCTTTCGCAGTTTCTTGTTGATTCGAAGACATCGGTGAATGCTTCGAAAATCCAAAATTCAACATTGCCCAACTACAGTTGAAAATGTTACCAATTGGAAACGACGTTTACCCTGCGATTTTACACAATTTGTCATTGCTATCACATCTCTCGTGTTTCAAAGTGTAACGTTTGACAGATTTTCTCGAAAATTATCTTAGCTAACAAAGAAATATAAGACACGTTCAGCGTTTGAAGTAATTGAAATCGAAGCATTTTTACTGAACGTTAGATTTTATCGTAGCTTTGTGTTGCGTTACGTAGCGATTTCTTATTTTAATGATGTCTGCATCATTTTAGATCATTTATCCTGTATATCTACGGTCGTAGTACGGACGAAACCGGACTGCGGTAGAAAATTGGTCGTCAAGGAAAACCTTGTATAATTCCTGTTTTACATCACACCGAGATAATTTCTTTTTATTTGATGACAACATTGACCTAATGCGTTGCATGTGACAAGGACGAACCCAAAACGCAGTGGTATTATCTTCGTGAAATCTACGTAAAACATCTACCCTGACAGGGTATGTCGGTTTTCTCTGTCTCAACCAAATGACAGAGCGCTAACGAGCCAAATGTGTGACTCGAACCCGGAACTCCTCGGTTGTTATCAAACACCTTACACCTACTGAGATATGCCGATTAAACTGACCCCTGATCTTTCCATTTTGAAATGCCTACATTGAGCTCGAATCAACTGTAGAATGCAAAGTCATAATTATTTCATAAATAGAACACTGAATGTGCCTTACATTCCGATTACGTCATCATCGTCTGCTAGTATCTGTTCATTGGCGGGCACTGTTACTATTATTTTAGTATCCTTCTCAGCATCTGAAATTCAAATAAATATATCTCTAGCGGAATGCACCAATAACCAATATGAATATTAACAACGTCATATATATGTATTTCACACTGAACCAGTTAGAAAACAGTATACACACTCAATGTGTACATTGATACTCGCAAATGTATATGTTCTATATTTAAAAGTAAATTGTAATAATTATATTCCAGTGTTTTCTGCTGCAAGAAGAAATACATAAAATGTTATACATTGATGCATGTATTGGCATTTGAAATCCGAACAGAGCAATTTCATCGGATGATTTATTTTCAGAAATTATTTGTTGTGTATTACAAGCCCAGCATTTGAACAGCGACTTTTGTTAAGGGTTTGTGTAAGGTATATACCTTTGACATTGTGAATATGATTGGTATTTAATTGTTATTATGTAAGTGTAAAAATAATGGGTTTTTATGTTCTTGTTTTGTTTTTGGGTTAGTTTTTATATTTTTGTTTGTTTTGGGTTTTTTTTCTTATTTTACTTTCTTTCTTTTTTTTGGGGGGGGGGGGGCCCCCGGATTGGTTTGTTTGTATTTTGTTGGGAGGGTGTTTTCTTTTTTGTTTGTATGGGTTTTGATACGTCTATGTTTTTCATTTTCTTATTTTAATTTCTTATTTGTTATTGTTTGTTTTGTTTTGTTTGTGTGTTTGGTTTTTGGGGTTTTTTTTTCGGGGGGGGGGGTGGTTGTTTGTTTGGGTTTTTGCGTTTTGTTTTTATGTGGGCGTGGGTAGGGGAAGAGATTTTTCTTTTTAGATTTTACTTTGCGGGCAGGGTATTTTCTTTTTCATTCATGGATATCCTAGGTAATACCGAAAAGTATATAGAGGACAATGATTATTAAAATATTGTGCAGATGAATGATTACTAATTACAACAATCAAGAATATGCCAGCTACAGTATCGCTGCATTTTTACTTATCGTCAGCCGAGATCCACTTCTTTATGAAGTTCAGTTCAGTCTAAAATCACGTGAAAAGTTTTTTCGATAACCTAATTCAGACATCTAGATTCCAAATGATTGAAAATGTTTTAGAAAATACCATTTATAGACGCTTTTGACAAGAAACATTTGTACTTCCTAACTCAATTTCCCAATATGCGACTTAAAGAATTATGCTATTTAAATTTTAGGAACGCAGAAATATTTAGATATATTTTGAAGATACAGGAATATCAGTGTCCCAAGATCAACAGCTTAAGCAATATAAAGTCAGACAGATGAGGATGTATGATAGATTGATTGATTATTGTTTTACGTCACTCCACAATTATTTCACGTATATTGTGACGGCATCTGCCCGATGCATTGATTACAAATTTAGACCTTTACAGCGGACCCACCTGAAGCAGTGAGGGATCGGTTACGTGCCACACCTATCGTGACACAGGACTTCGGTTTTTACTGTTTCATCCGAAAGACAGAACACCGATGTGCCCTGGGCGGGAGTCGAACCCGGGACCTCACGATCGCAAGCCGAGCACCTTATCCACTAGGCCACACCGGCTTCAGATGACGATTTACATTAGATATTAAATTAAATGTGGTACCTACTTGACACGGTATATAGATTTTGACCTTGTAGTTCCCACGTGGTACCCAAATTTCTCCACACCTGAAGTTGCACGTCGCCTTCATTTTTTGCGTATATTTCCCACGAAGAAACTCTTCCGCAGCATGAATATTGAAATTCTCTGTCATTCCCAGACAATAAAACACCCACATCTGTATCATACGATTTTACAAATGATAATAACCGTGAGATAAATGAAGCATATAAAGATATGCAATGTATCTGTCCATCTGTACTTTAAATCGGCGTCAAGAATACGTATTTTCCGACCTCTTTACAAATCAACATAATTTTCTGACAGATAAGGAATACATTTGACAAATTAAAATACGTTTGAGAAATTAAAATACATTTGACAAATTAGCAATACATTTGAGAAATTAACAATACGTTTGACAAGTCATCATATACTTTTGACAAATCGACATAACATTTGTCTATCTATTGTCTAATTATGGGTGAAGAATATTTGCTTGCATATTGATGGAGTCTGAGGTATATCATTTTCGCATAACAGTGTCCTCCGTAATTTACACAGGAAACTTGACATTCCACCATATATATATAATAAAATGTACAATAAAATTCTGTTGCGAAATTGGCAAAAACCGCGTGTTCTCCTGCAATAAGCAAACTATTACGATTGGTAAATTGGCCCAGTCTTTAATACCTTTAGCACTTTGATTATTATATCGGTGCAAAATTGATGTCAGTTTCCCTCCAGTGAATAATTGTTTAGTCTATTGTATCTTGTATATTTATTATATATTATATTTGTTAAAACACACTGAAGAAGATAATAAATAAATAACATATATAAATAAACAGATAATATATGAATACATTTAAACATAATAATGATGATAATAATAAATAATAGTAAAAAGCGAGTGACAGATATATGGAAATATATAATTCATATTATAATTAATATATACAACGTTTCCTTTTGTAAATTATCAAATATATAGGTATAATGGAGGCACCTTATTGGTGTATATTAAATTTAAATCTATATAACAATCAGAGTAGAACTATTCTGATATGACTGCAAAATCTGCCGTGATGTGGACCTTGTAGTTTTCCAATCTTTTCCGAGAAACAGGAGACCGATCGCATTCTAAGCAATAGATTACCTCCTACATAAATGTCCATGCCGATGAAATTGTTTCCTATGTTATTTTTATATATATCTAGAAACACCCTGCTCGGAAATCGCACTACAGTATGGTATTCCATTTTTAGAGAGAAAAATATTGCACGGAATGATAGTTATATAATCATAAAACATTGCCAGTAATATGAGAAACTGTCATTTCGGATATTTTTTTTTTTTCGGATTCTTCTTATCGCATTCGAAATATGGTTTACGAAATGGGACTATTTCACTGTACGTATCCGTTTTGAGTTTTACATATTTCAGCATCCTTTTATGAGTAAAGGCGGAAGAGATTCCGAATGCATGAGGGGGTATGCCTTCGGTTTTATCCTGGGCCATAAAGCAATTTTTCAGTAATTTTTTACAGATCCTGTTATTAATATTTTGAAATCCCAGTTTGAATTCAATGAAGAAATATACACAGATTATACATATTTCATTACTTTCTCATTTAAGATAATAATCATGGTAAAACAAAAGATTAAGAAATAAGATTTTACTTAGAAATTGAAGATAAATCCCGAGGAGTATAGCTCATAACAAATCTGGATCATCTAAGCGTTTATGAAAATTCCCCATTACAATATTAAATTTACATATTAACAGGTCCATCTTAAGGCTTATTCATAAGACTACCACCGCCAGCACCACCACAATTTTAACAATAACAAGAAATTCCTAAATAATGCGTAAGAAGTACAAAATTTTTATGCGGGGTGGGGTGAGGGTTTTAGGTTCAAAAGGTTTCCTTTGAAATAAAGGCCCAGTTTGTCACATTGTACAATACAAACCGGATCCGGTGTCCAAGTGATCGTCTCTCTTTTCCGGCTCATGTTGCCCGGTATCCTTTCCATCTGTACAAGGACCACCTACGGAAGAGTAAGATGGAAGTTTAACACTTTTGTATATATTCTTTTAGTTTAAACTTACATGTCAGTTTCAAGTACAATATTAAAAAATATACATTTGTTGGAGTGTCATCATATTCAAAAGATAATACACATATATGCGTGTGGGTTTGGTCAGTTGGTGATAATTTTTGACAAGAAAATCTTATTCAGAAAACTATACCGTCTCAACATAGTTGGCAGTATTTCCCGCTATTTTAAGCCCTTCCAATCGGGTAAATAAGCATCGATCCTGACAGACAGAGTCAACTGAAATAAAATTTTCAAAGTATTTTCAGAGTTCGTGGCTGTGCATGTGTGTTGGGGGTGGGGTGGGGGTGGTATTTTTCTTCCTCTCTTATTTATGTACAAAATTATGTACAATGTAATTTTTATATAGCTTTATATAACTTTTATAATAGAAAAAAAAAAGAAAAACTGGGAAGGGGGTTTAATTTATTATTGTTTTACGTCACTCCACGATTACCTCACGTTTATGGTGACGGCATCTGCCTGATGCATTGCATACAATTTTAGACCTTTGCAACAGACCCACCCGAAGCAGTGAGGGATCTTTTACGTGCCACGCCTACTGTGACACAGGACCTCGGTTTTTATTGTCTCATCCGAAAGACAGAACACTGGTGTGCCCAGGGCGGGAATCGAACACGGACCTCTCGATCACGAGCCGAGTACCTTATCCACAAGGTCACACCGGCTTAAAAAAAAGGGGGGGGGGAAGTGCTTTTATACGAATTTACTGATTAAAATGGATCACTCTATTACTTTTCATCATCATCTAAAAGAAATCAGAAGACATCTGACGAAGCTGTATGACACAAATCACCAAGGACACACACAAAAAACATGATAATAGTAGAATATACACGGAAAACGACATTACAGAAATATTCGATTGTGCTGTGGTTACCATACCGACTTAGGACCGTCAATGGAAGTAACAAATGTCACTCAATTGTTGTTGTTAACCGGTTTACGGGCGCTCATCTTCCAATTCGCCGCAAAAGCAACACAATCAAAAGACACATATTTAGAATTTATAAATGATACTCCATTAAGAGAACACGGATCAACAGGTTTCTCAAGAAGAGGGGTCTTAAAAATTCATTAAACACGAAACGTTTATAGAATAATACTTTGCCATCAAAAATTTGTAAGGCAACATCAACAAAAGTAAACCGTGCTCTGCCCGTCTGTAAGCGAGCTTAGATCCTTGAACAATAGGAGTCCCGTATAATAGTCAGAGGGGACGACGATTAGGACCTTGTTTCCTCTGTAAAGGTTTGGACACGCCCCGTCATAGAGTCCTCACCGTCCTGTTAGTCAGCGTGCAACGCTCAAGTAAAACTCTGCATTGGGTTGTAGAGACACCTAATAGAAGACCTATGGTCTTAGCGATGATTTCGAATTTATACTGTCGATGTTGAAGGCGTGTGGTACCCGCCGATATGAAATTATCGGAACCTTTGACCCTCCTTATTTCGTACACTAGATAACTGTGGAAATTGGGAAGGGAAATTCCACTGGATACGTACGGACTTAGATAAAATGTCTGAACAATATCTGTAAAATTTACCAAAAGCATTTTTCAATATTAATGATATCTATAACCCTGAGTAAGTAGTTTAAAAATAATTTGAGAGATTTTTGCCAGAAAATCAAAAACGTTAGTTCAGGCTCTAGCGAACATATGATGAGAGTCTGGGGACATCATCATCTAGATAAGGGATATTTACAATAGGAAATCCCAAGTCGTCACGCTTATCTTAAATGTTGGTATCAATATTGTTGTTAATAATTTTAATATTTAAGCCCAAAAAAGTATGGCTTTGTCTAATTGACGTTCAGATGGATAAATGTCAGTGATATAGCTTTCAAACTCAGGGTTATCGATAATTAAAATATCATCAAGATATCTAGAGGTGTCATTGAACTTATCAATAAAAGAGGTTTGAATAGAATGCATAAAGTCTCTCTAATAACAATATAAAGATAATCTGCTATAAGGGGAGCATAGTTAGTGCCCATAGGAATCCAAATAATCTGTTGATAAGTCTTGTCAATAAATTGTACATATATATCATCCATCAAAAATGCGATGGCATCACACAACTCATTACAAGTCCAATATTTCTGATTATGACATTGTTTGTTAGAGAAAAATCCAGATGTAACTGAAGTACAGAGGTATGAGTTAGACTCTCTGTTGAAACACCAGCGTATGAGAGACAGCAATTTGGTTTTGATTAAGTCAAGAAGTAGAGAGGTATATAGTGTCGAAAAATCAAAAGTAGAAACGTTATAAGCCTCAAAATTTCTCAAACGGAATTACTTCGATGACTTTTGATAGTTGATAGACCGAAAGTAATTGACGTTACTGTTGCGGAAGACAGCATTACAATACTTGATTACATGGTCTTTAACTGCACTAAGAGCGGAGGTAGTATGTTTAGAAAGCATAGTTGTAGGACAATGACTAGAATTTGATGTAAAACGTAATTTGTATGGATTTTAGTATAGTTTGGGAATGCAGTACATTGTTCGAAGATCATTTTAATCAATGTTTAAACTGAAGTCACACATAGCTGAAGAAACATAACTTGTCGAAATGCGCATATGGTGCACAAAATTGAAAGGTATATATGTTCTATATTTTTTACAATGGTCAGATAGGATCTTGCCTTTTAACAATGGGGTTTCAACATACGTAGAAGTAGAGTACAATTCAGTTTTAAGAACTGCAATATAGTAAATTTTTCAAACAATGATAATATTATTAGCTGCTTTGTCAGCAGCTACGAAGACATAAGTAATATGTAAATCAGCCATTTTCTTTTTTATAGACTGGACTGGTATATAATGTGGCTGTTTGAATAAATGAGGATTAATTGTAAAACTATCGATGCGAATATCGATAATTTCTTTTAGTTCACTTTTCCAGTCATTCAAGGCATGTATTTTTACGCCTTCTTTTTTACACTTTCGTCTACAAGAAGAGTTTAATGCTTCTTCAACAATATCCCGGCATCTATCCTAGAAGGTAATCTATACTTTGGCCCTTTATTAAAAAGTGAATATTTGTCCGAAATACAATCAAGATCACCTGTGATATCATAGACTGCAGATTGATAAATGGATTTAGAATTATTGGATGAACAGAACGATGGAATACAGTCAAAAGAATTAAGATTAAATGTGATTACATTGTAATTAAATATAAGGTTTCTAATAGGTTTATTTGTACTGATAGCAAATCAGAGGTTGTTCATTTTCTCGAAATACTGATGAATGTTAGATTTGACTCCATGGTCACGAAAAATATTAAAAATATTATGTAGATCTAAACTCTTTATTTACAAATTTAATCTTGATAAATTTCGATTTATAATGAGGAGGAAGCGATAGTATACATGGAAAAAGTCTGTTATATGAAAATGCTATAATCATTTTAAGTCTAAATTAATCCGTGTAACGTAAACTTCTTAGATCAGTCTTATCCAGGATAGGTTTTAATCTGATGACGAGAACAGATGATAATGGATGTAGAAGTTCGTGACGACCGTTATTTCTGGCTATCCGCGGTAGATCATCTAATGACCTATTTAACCTACCATTTCTTCTGCGGTTGCCATTACGGCGACGGCCGTGCGACCTGTGTTTCTTCTTAACGTGTGGTCATAGTGAAAATATATTGATATTGTTATGGTAAGAGAAAATATTACCTTTTTGAAAAATTTGGTCATTGAGACCAAGGAGATATGGGGTTTGTAGATGTTTAATCCGATAAAATTCAGCAACTAAACGGGTTTTTTACATTTCAGATTTAGTCTCTCCAGGTAGATTTGTAATGCTTTTAACAGGAGTAATAATAACGTTACCAATATTGTGACTATTTGATGAAGTGATTGTAAAGAAAGTTCTTGTATATACATTTAGAATTAAATCTGATTTTAATATTAATGATTACGAAAACGGCTTTTCAATGTTTGGGAAGTTTCACCTACCTACTGAGCCCGATATCCCCTTGCTACTCAGGTAATAACGTATAAAAAATTGGGGGTATTTCAATTGATGCCTTAATTTATTTATCGATTCATCATCATCATCATTATCATCATCATCATCATCATCACCACAGATGTCGTGTGATGGAAGCGTCTCTCTCTCTCTCTCTCTGTCCTTGTGTGTGTGCGTATGGGTGTTTTTTTTTTTTTTTTTTTTTTTTTCGGGGGAAAGGCGAACATCTACTTTACCCGTCTTAATCCGTCATTGGTTAGGATGTAAAGAGTAAATTTCCGGGTTTTTTTCTCTATATATAGGAAATTTAACAAAGCATTAGATATTTTGGGCATGCCTTAAACTAATCACGTGTAAACTACCTTTAAAACCCACCTTCAATGTTCCGAAAATATAAAAGCTGAATAAATTTCGATCTTCATAATTCATTGCGAGCACACTCCAGAATGAATAGGTATTCGTTCTCCAATACATTTTCGCAAAGCCAACCCAAACTTTGGCATAAACATTGATATTAAGACCTTTCTATTCTTATGCACATAAAAACACAATATCTAAAGCATTAAGTCCCCTTTCTTAGAACGGATATAATCCCATTCAAATGGATTTCTTAATGCGTAATTTCTTTACGTGCCACATAATATCGTTATAACGACTTAAGATGCCGTTGTATATGACGGATGCCATTATTACGACTTATTATCTCGTTATAGCGACATATTATCAGGTTATTAAGACTTAATATCTCGTTCTTACGACTTACCATCGAAATTTTCAATCGTTAAAGCGAAATATTAAGTCGAAATAATGACATCCTATCCTTTATGTGTCATAATAACGAGATATAAAGCCGTAATAACGATTAAGTCGTAATAACAAGATAAAATGTCGCAATAACGACATCCTTTATATCCTGTAGTAACGACATAATGTGTCGTTATAACGGGGTAATAAGTCGTTAAAACGACATCCGTTTAAGTCATAATAACGAGATTTTATGTCGTAATAGCGATGATATATGTCTTTACAACAAGATAATAATTAGTAACAAAGACATTCGTTGTATGTCGTAATAACGAGATATTTAGTCGTAATAATAACATATATGTCGTTATAACCACATAATCATTGCTCTTTCATTCACCACATATAGGTTTCCGTAGAAGATTTTGTAAATAAACGTTTGATATCAGATTGGCATTTTGGTAGTGGACAATGCACTCTGGTTATTTTGTTTTTCCTGCAATTTAGCAATATGGCCACCTTGTACCAGAGTCAGCCGTGATACGGTGTTAACAAAAATAAGAAAGCACAGTTTACCAGATTTTGATTAATATCTAAAATGCATTTAAAAATATCATTATCAGTTTTTTTTTTCTAAAATAAGTCAGACAAATTTCTGCTCTGGTGACATATTGTTTTCGAGAAAGAAAGAAAAAAAAAGATATAAAAAAGAAAGAATATGAAGAAACTTTTTCGATTTGAAATTGAAATTCTCAAATTAAAAGATATAAAACATTTGATAAACTTTTAACAAAATTTGACGTTTCAAGAACCGAGTTTCAGTCATTTCCAAATCAAAAAGCAAATTTGAGTAGATATCAATATTTGTGTCAGGGCTTTTTCGCTTGTAATTCTTTTATATTAATAAATTCTAAAGAAAGTTGTGCATGTCACGTGTACACGGACGAATTTTTTCATTAAATATCAACGTTTTTGTCATAACTATGATAGAAAATGGTGAGTTTATACTGAGTAAATTTGTTATTTACAGCACTTACATTTTACTGGTGTTTACTTCTGCGCTGATCTCACTTAGCATTTGTCTTTGGAAGTGATCATCTATATGTATACTTTAGGTCAAATAAAATGACTTTGTTTTCGCGCCGATTCATATTCGTTACATAACTCAAAACATAAAGTGCTCACGAACGTTTTACGTGATATAAAACGAATGGCATACATATTTCAAATATAACTCATAAAATATGAATATATATTATTATTATTATTATTATTATTATTATTATCATCATCACCATCATCATCATTATTATTATTATTATTATTATTATTATTATTATTATTATTATTATCATTATTATTATTATTATCTCAAAATAATACTCACAGTGTATTGATTCCCACAAATTGAAAATAATTATAATAATGAAAATTGAAATCCATGCATAATTCCCCATTCCCGAGTAAAAATATTTTTATTCTAATCAAGGAAAATCTCTCTTCCTATTTTCTTTTCTCGATGTTAATTTCACAAACTGCCTTTCAAAAATATTATAAATTATTAGACTCGAAAGGATGTATAGTAAACACGTTTTAGTAAAGGCAGTTACCGTCATATTCATACGGATTTCTTCAACCAATCATATATGAATGATGTATTAATATTATATATCAATAAATATGAATAGATTTAATAAAGCGAGAAAACTTAAGAGGTTTTACCATTAGCTTTACATTTTGATCTTTAAATTTATATTTACTTAAATGAGTGTTTCAGATCAAATAAAAATGATTTGCTTTAAGCGTTGCTCTGCATCCTGTCAACAGTATTTAGATTTACGGTCAGGAGGTCACAATGCGCGGCCGATATTTGGGATACAACAATTAGGGCAAATTGGGCGAATGCCCGAAATCTTGGACAAGTGCTGATAGGTCATTTATAATAAATAAATCCATTATGGAACACTCAACAACAGAATGGTTGCATAACTTTCTTGTAGAAATCTATTAATGATAATTAAAAGAATCCAAGTACTCAGAGTACTGACAGCCGAGCTATCAGTACCTGATGAAATAGCAAAGTTTACATTGCAATGAAGTAACAGTTAATAACAAATCAAATTCAAGGAAACAAGAAGTTGCAGATGTTACTATGGAAGTCTTCTTAAGTAATATTGAAATGAGGTTTATCGTGGGTTAACTTTGATTACAATGAAAACCATAGATTCACTACTGTTTTAAAAGTTACACTGCACTTGTCATGCTTTTTACAATACAAAATAAAATCACAGGGACTATTTGCGTTTAGAGTATGTTTACTTTGGCAATTGTTACGCAATAAAGCCAAGCTAAAAATGCAAAAAATGGTAATTTAATCTAATATATATTTAATTGTATTTGTCTTCTCTTTATTTGAGTGTAAAGACTGTAATGATTATTTCGTTGGTCATGTTTTGTTTTCCTTGTTGTCATTTGTTATGTCGACTTGACAGATATTATCGACTTGACAACTAATTATGTTTTCTTGACATTAACGAAGTTGAGATGTCGAATATTATGTTGATATAATGACGGCTTGTCAAAATAAATGATGCCTTGTCAGATATCATCTTCATATGCAAGTGGTAGAAATTTGTCAAGTTACGAGAGTGTTCTACATGAAGAAGCATGCTCTTTTATTTAAAAAATTCACATATGTCCTGAATGGTCATGAAGGATAGTAAACACGATTATTTCAACCCGTATACAGATAATGTGATATCCGAGTTTAACGATACAATGTGATTTATATCCATCAATAGTATGCATCATATTTTGTCAAAAAATCAACATTAAACAGTTAGAATATCATAGTCAATCATTATTCTGAGTAAAGCAAATTCCTGACAAGTTGTCATTCAATGATTCAGCATATCAAGTTTCTAAAAAAAAGTATCCATTTGCAATTGCAAATAATCCAATAGGCAGACTCGGTATTAGCTTCAACTGGAAAATTGGTAAAAGGTTGGTGCCCTGTCAAGGATCAAGACTTACATTGGCTTGGAACCATTACAGAAGTGGGGGTAGCGAGGAGGGGGATTTCAAACTTAGAATATTGCTACGTTTCGGAAAGTGATTTAAAGTCGACCCGTGATTGAAAAAAAGTGAAAAGGGGAGAGGTGAGCTTGCCTCTCCCTGAATCCTACGGGTCTGGGAGATATGGAACTAGAGGGGAGACGCAAGATAATATATGCGGCTTGAAAAAAAGTAAGATGTTAACATACAATGAATAGGGTTATAATGCATTTTACTATTATACATAGGACTCTATATCCAATCATTTTTGTATTTACTCGAGTTATCAGCACCATTTCAACATGTACATTTCTATATTATAAACAATGAATAAGACATTGCTTAATCAGAATTAAATATCACTTTCCCCCTTGAAATATCGACAATTTTTTTACTCTCTTGTAATAATCCCATGTTTGTAATGTAGGTTTTATGTATAAATACTGGTTTCACAGCGCAGTCTTTCCTTTATAAATACCGCTTTTATTGTAATGTTTATCTGGTTATTAATTTTCTGTCACCATATTTACAGGGGCATTGTAGTCTGATTATATTGAAGTCTAATAAAACTTCACAGCAGAAATGATTATATGTTCGCCCAGGTAAATACGTAACAATAATACCCTCAAAAATGAAATTAACAAATATGAAATTGGATTTAGATATATTCGCGAAAAATAATTTTAGGAAGAGAAAATATCCCAATTTATTATTTATTATTTAAGAAGTCGAGTAAAAGGGAACGAACATTATTTTTAGCGTGGAGACAGATTTCGTATAAAGTTGGTTGGTTGATTGGAATTTTACGTCGCTTTCAACAATTTATAGCGACATGGAAGCAGGAGGTAACCTACCTCTTAAACATAGTGGTGAAACCCGGGAATAGAACCCGGATCGTCGGCGCCGCAAGCCAAGCATTTAACCACTATACTAAGTCTGCACTTGAAAGTATAAAGTGATGTACAATGATTGGATACTTAAATAGGGAGGGATGGTCAATGCACGTGAAGCTTTAGTATCTATTACGTAGCACGCTAGGTTCGTGACCGAACGGTCAGGGTTCAAGTTTCAGTGACATCAAATTCTTATTTAATCTTTTAAATAGCGCAGAAAAAATCTGAGGTCCTGGATGGGTTTAATCGCGCCATGATTTGAGTTTCTTTGCAATGCATTCGACATTATATTAAAATAATGCTGAGGCTACAAAAGAAATGACGTACGGACAAATCTCTAGAAATGTAGATCTATTAAAGCTTGAAAATTCTGTCTAGCTGGTGTGGCTTAGTGGATGAGGTGCCGGGCTCATGATCGAGAGGCCCCGGGTTCGACTCCAGACGTGGGCACTTGGGTGTTCTGTCTTCCGGAAGAGACAGCAAAACAAGAAATCTGTCTCGTCTCATATTTTTGTAATTTTCTATTTTGGAAGAGATACCGAAAACTCCGCCTTTACGTTCTTCACGTGATCGAGTTTTTGACATGGTCATAAATAGGGAGAAAAAGAATTGATTTGATATATGTATATGGTGTTGAAACAAATCTACCTGAGTACTACTACTACTACTACTACTACTACTACTAATACTACTACTACTACTACTACTACTACTACTACTACTACTACTACTACTACTAATGCTACTACTACTACTACTACTACTACTAATAATAATAATAATAAATCGATATACACATACAAAACAAAATTAGGCAAACAAAAATAAAAAAAAAATAAATAGATAGATTATTAATTAAAAGAATAAAACCTAACCCGAAATGCTATTTATTGTTTTCTCTAAATCCTTGACAATTCGTCTATCCTGATGGAGTAACATCAAACGATTATCAGTCAAACAGTTAATGAAAATTCTACACTATCCTTTGAAGAAATAGCTAAAGCATTTTGTACTGAATTTTTGTCATATACAAGGTCACATTATTCAGACATAACCGATTTATGTACTTTTATTGTAACAAATTCTATTCATTAGATCTGTAGAATTCTTATTTTTCTCCGGTTTTCATGACAAGACCATATTTCAGCTAATAACATAGATAAAGTGCAATTTTTTTTTGCCACTTGTGTCAAAAATCGAAATCAGCCTATTTTTTTAATTATTTTTTTTTGTAATATTTAACATCAAATATGTTAATTTTAAGTTACTTTATACGATTATGAATGCTCAGACAAACAACAAACAAAACGTGGATTTATCTATAACTTTCTCTCTCTCTGTATTATTTTTGATAGGTGTGTAAGGCAGCACTGTTATTTTCGAAATCAACAATTCCAATATATGTATTTAACACTAGGTTATGCGATTTTTACGTTGAGATGAGAGATACCGTAAATTCTCTTTGTTTATGTTAAAATAAAATATACCTTGAAGGTATGACGTAGAATACAAATAAATGGCTTTCGGAATAGAATGTCAAATTATAGATCAACTTCCACATCGCGTTTAAAAGATAATAGAGTAAAGCATCAAATTAAAAGATTAAATAAGGGTTTACCCTCTTGAGAAGACATTACGCTTCAATTCATGATAAATATATTGATCACAAGTCATCACTGTCTGTCTGTCTATCAGGTCTATCAGTCCTTTTTCTATCTGCCTCTCTATCTATCTATCTATCTGTCTATCTGTCTATCTATCTATCTATCTATCTATCCGTCCGTCCGTCAGTCAGTCCGTCCGTTTGTCTGTCTGCCTGTCTATCTATCTATCTATATATATATTTATCTATCCTCTATCTATCTATCTGACATTGTCTGTCTGTCAGGTATATCAGTCCGTTTTTTCTGTCTGCCTCTCTATCTATCTATCTATCTATCTATCTGTCTATCTATCTATCTGTCCGTCCGTCCGTCAGTCAGTCCGTCCGTTTGTCTGTCTGCCGGTCTAACTCTCTATCGATCTATCTATCCTATATCTATCTATCTGACATTATCTGTCTGTCAGGTCTATCAGTCCGTTTTTCTGTCTACCTCTCTATCTATCTATCTATCTATCTATCTATCTATCTATCTATCTATCTATCTATCTATCTATCTATCTATCTATCTATTCATTGAAATATCTATCTATCTATCTATCTATCTATCTATCTATCTATCTATCTATTGATCTATCTACCTGTCTATTTGTCTGTCGCTACCCATCTTTTTGCCCGTCTATCAATCCATCCATCCATGGGGCCGTTCATCTATCCATCCAGCCATTCATATATCAATCTATACATTTAGTGATCAATTGATGAAATTAAATTATCTCTTTATATGGCCCCTGTGATTAAAATAAGAGTTATTTTCAACATTACGAGGACGGTCATTAGTAGGAAAATAAGCTTTGTTCGGGAAATGTAGAAAGATTGCCATACAGGATAAGATTCGATTTGAGTTAAATATTTTCATGATATCACTTTATTTCTGAAGAGTATTGAGACCACTGACTTTCAAGATGAATATGCCCGGTAGACGTTTTTGAATGTATTCTTAAATAATTTTGTGCTTATTACGTCAACGTCTTGCAATTTTCAAACTCATTTCACTATTGTAGTACAAGTATATGCAATGCCGAAATGATTATATACTTAGAGGGGGTTTTATATATAACGTCGGCAATACTCCCAATTAAACAGTTTTCCAGTCTTTTATATACACAACACATGAATAGCACCGAAGTTTTTCTTTATGAATTCTTTTCTGTCTTTTAACAATAATCATTGATATGACAAGCAATTTGTGAAAGTGGATCGAATTACATATATTGATGAATGATAATAAACACTGGTACAACTTCACTAGAGATTTATTGAAAAAAGAGTATCTTTAAATAGACATTTTTTGGGGTTAACATTCGTGTGTGATTTTGAGATCGTGAATTGCATTAATGTAAATAAAGTGCAGCGGTTGGTTGGTTGTTTGATATCTCTGTCAACAATTGTTCAGATTGATTTATTTTTGTTTTACACCATTCCATGATTATTTCACGTTTATGCTGACGGCATATGCCTGATGCATCACATAGAAATATATAACTTTGCAACGGACACACCGGAGCAGTTAGGGATAATCACAGTTAAGCGCCACGGTAACTGTGATACGGGACCTCGGTTTTTACTCTCATCCGAAAGACAGGACATCGGTGTGCCCAGGGAAGTAGTCGAACCCGCGACCTCAGTCACAAGGGAAACATCTCATCCAGTGTGTCGCACCGGCTTCAACAACTGATCAGTTATATTGCGACATAATACCAGAAGGAAACCGACCTCTTAAACACAGTGACGCAATCCGGGTATCGAACCCAGGTCGTCTTTTTCGCAGGTCAAACGCTTATCCATAATACCAAACCTGCCACTGTATATAAATACAATGTGATCGTGGATTTTATTACGGTGAGTGTTGTATGAAACGGCTTAAGATTTGCACACATTTTTTTCTTTTTTCCCTATGACAAATTTGTAATTTGCGAAATTAAACCATGCATTCATGCATGTTTTAATTTCCCAAATTAAAAATTTGTCATAAGACACTATTAATTCCATGTATAATTATTTACATTAATGCTGTGTTCAAAATATAATTTACTTGTACGGACTGCGTAAGTATCTCATATCTCATACATGTATGCAACAAATAAGTATAAATCATACATAATGTTTCTGCCTTGGTTTATGCGATCCTGAACATCTACATCTAGCTGTTTACATTTCTGTATCAGATATTGCAAATAAAGCCTGTCAACGACCAATAAAAGTGAAAATATTACCTACAACTTCTAAATGTCAAATAAACAATTTTAACCAACAAAGATTCAATCTTTTGTAGTAACCTTATATTTGCATTATCATTTTATATATACAAAGTGTATACAGAGAATTTTCTTATCTTTTGGTACATATCGCAAATAGGCTAATGCTTGTCTTGCTGGTTAAAATACCCTCTCCTGGATTTCAGTCACCATGGAAACCCGACTACATTTTGTTTTTAATTCCAGTCAAATTTTTCATTTCAGTAGAGAAGGGTAGGTTTTCTCTCTGTTAAAAAACTTGAAAAGTCCTCATCGAACTACAAAAATCATTGAACCGGTGTAGCTCAATAGGTTGGGTGCTTGGTTCATGACCGAAAGTTCCCCCTGTTCGATTCCCGACGGAGGCACGTCGGCGTCCAGTCTTTTGACGGACACAGTAAATCGAGAGCCTGTGTCACAATTGAAATGGCACTTACAAAATCTCTCAGTGTTTAGGATGGGTTCTTGCGAAAGTCTTAGGTTTTTATTTTTGTTTATGTTTTCGTTTATTCTTCGTTTTTTTTTTTCCTTATTTCTATTCTATTCTTTTATTTATTTTTCTCTTTGTTTGTTGTTTTATTTATTATTTTTGTGTGTGAGAAAAATCGAAGTCAGCCCATTTTTAATCTTATTTTCATTTGTAATATTTAACATCAAATATGTTAATATTTACTTTACACGATTATGAATGCTCAGACAAACCACAAACAAAACTTATTTGAATAGAAAGAAAATGGAATTTTTGGATTTATTTATAACTTTTTCTGTCTCTCTCTCTCTCTCTGTATTATTTTTGATAGGTCTGTAAGGCAGCTTTGTTATTTTCGAAATCAATAATTCTATTATATGAATTTAATACAAGGTTGTGTGATTTCTTTATGTTGAGGTTAGAGATATCGTAAATACTCTTTGTTTACGTTGGAATAAAATGTACCTCCTTGAAGGTATGACGCAAAATAATAAAAAAAAAATCCCGTTACTTTAGGAATATAATGTTAAATTAAAAACCGCCTTCTATATTCCGTTCAATGGATAATAGATTAAAGTATCAAAAGATTAGATAGAAGTTTGTCGCTTCAATTCATGATAAATATATAGATCAGAAGTAAGAACTTTATCTATCTATCTATCTATCTATCTATCTATCTATCTATCTATCTATCTATCTATCTATCTGTCTGTCTGTCTGTCTGTCTGTCTATCTATCTATCTATCTACTATCTGTCTATGTATTTGCATGTCTGTCTATCGTCTGTCTGCCTGCCTGTCTGGGTCTGCTATATATCTTTTCGTCTATCTATCCATCCATCCAGCCAGCGTTCCGTCCATCCATCCAGCCAGCGTTCCATCTATCTTTTCATCAAGTGATCAAGTGATGCGATAAAGTATCTCTTCATATTGCCCCTGTGATTGAAATAAGAGTTATTTAGAATTATGTGGACTTCCTTTAATAGGCAAAAAAAAAAACCCCGTTTGTTCAGGAAATGTTGAAAGATTGCCATACAGTATAAGTCTTGCTTTAAATTTATTATTTTTATGATATCACTTTATTTCTGGAGAGCATTGCGACCCTGGGTCTCTGATACAAATGCCTGGTAGATGTTTTTAAATTCATTCTTAAATAATTTTGTGCTTATTACGTCAAAGTTTGCAATTTGAAACTCATTTCACTATTGTAGTATATGTTATTCCGAAATGATTATATATTTGGAGGGGGTTTAATATATACCGTCGACAATACTCCCAATTAAACAGTTTTCAAAATCTTGCTTTATAAATTCTTTTATGTCTTTTAACAATAATCAGTGACATAGCAAGCATTTTGTGAAAGTGGATCGAATAACATATATTGATGAATTAGGGCAAGCACTGGTGCAATTGCACCAAAGAACTATTGAAAAAAGTGTACCTCTAAATAGGCAAATTGCTGTTAACCTTCTTGTGTTATTTTGAATTCGTGAATAGCATTGACGTATATAAAGGGGTTTATAAATGCAGCGGTTGGTTGGTTGGCTGATGTCGCTGTCAAGAATCGTTTCGATTGAGTTTTAGTTTTTTTTTATCATTTTACGAATATGTAACATATATAGTGACCGCATCTGCCTGATGAATAACATGGAAATGTCTACATTTGCAACAGACCCACCCGGAGCAGTTAGGGATCTTTTACGTGCCAGGCCTACCGTGACATGGAACCTAGGTTTTTATTCTCTCACCCAAAAGACTGGTGTGCCCAAAGTAGGAGTCGAATCCGGGTCTCGAGTCGAGCACTTCATCCACTGAGCCAAACCGGCTTCCATATCTGATTAATCATATTGCAAAATGGAACCCGGAGTATACCGACTTCTTAAACATGGTGGCGCAATCCGGGAATCGAACCTGGATCACCTTTTTCGCAAGTCAATCGCTTTTCATTATACCAAATCTGCCCTTGTATATAAATACAACGTGATCGTCGATTTATTACGGTGAGTGTTGTGTAGAACGGCTTAAGATTTGCACACAATTTTTTCTTATTTTCATATGACAGAATTGCAAATTAAAATATAAATGATTTTTTTTTTATTTCCCAAAATAACAAATATTTCATAAGACAGTATTTAGTCCGTGTATACTTATTAACATAAATGTTGCATGAAAGTGTTCGGAGTGTGTCGATAAATATTTCATACATGTAACCATGTATGCCAAATAATTATAAATCATACTTCATAATATTTCTGCCTTGGTTTATGCTATTCTTTACATCTAACTATTTACATTTCTATATCAGATATTAAAAATAGAGCATTTCACTATCTAACCGTGGTGAAAATATTACCTTCAACTTCTAAATGTCAAACAAACAATTTTTAACCATCAAGGATTCAATCTTTTGTAGTACTTATATTTGCAATATTCATTATGTATACAAAGTGTATACAGAAAACGTTCCTATATTTTGTACATATCGCAAATACGATACTGTTTGTCTTGTTTCTTAAAATATCCTATTGGAGTTTGCATTAGTCTGAATATGACACTGTAGACGATATTACCCTTTTATTCCATTGACTATGACATGGTTGACCCTTCGGTATTTCTTCGTTTTTTACTTCATTGACTATGAGATATGGTTTACCCTTCGGTACTTCTTCGGTTTTTACTTCATTCACAATGTACCAATTCAATTCGAGCCCAGTCATGTTTATATATTATAAATATGTACATTTTTATATCATATCATTTATAAATAGGCCGGTTCGTCCATTTGAACACCAGGGTTTGTCGTCACTGATTCAGGCACAAATGCTTCTTTTTCATACAACATAGACTGTGCAACTTTCATCATGACTCAGCCACTGGATCCGTAACATTTAGCCCGGACTACGGCACTGACGCCGTCGATCAAAAAATAAAACGAAGTCATCGGAAAAATTCGTTTTGAGAAAAGAAAAACCCGTTTGAGGCTAATAACATTTCTACTTTTGATTTTTCGACACAATATACCTCATTACCTCATGACTTAATCAAAACCAAATTGCTGTCTATCACACGCTGGTGTTTCAACAGATAGTCCAATAATACTTCTGTACTTTCTGTACTTTTTCTTTAACAAACAATATGATAACTATAAATATTGGACTTGTACGGAGTTATGTAATGCCATCACAGTTTTGATGGATAATATTTATGTACAATTTAATGGCAGGACTTATCAACACATTATTGGGATTCGTATGGGCACTAACTGCGCTCCCCTTATAGCAGATTTATTTTATACTGTTATGAGAGAGACTTTATTCATTCTATTCAAACTTCTAAACGTTTCGACCTTATTGATAAGTTCAATGAAACCTCTAGATATCTTGATGATATTGTCTTTTTCTAACTTAATTTTTTTTTATTTAAAGTGAGCACATGACTATTAATAGTCATGTGCTCACTTTAAATCATAAAACTTTAAAGTTAGAAAAAGACAATATTTTAGTAATCGATAATCGAGTTTGAAAATTGGGATGAGATATTATGTCAGATACATACTGTTGAAAAGTCACATTTCCGAATTTAATGATAAAATGTCTGAATAAGATCTAAAACATTTACCGAAAGTTTTTAGAAGTTTATGATATGCTTAACCTTGAGTTAGAAATTTAAGTAATCTGAGAGTCTTGCCTGGAAATTCCATTAGAGAAGACATCTGACAAAAATGTTTGACACAAATCACCAAGTACCTGCACACAAAATATGATAATAGTAGAATATACAGGGAACAACATTACAAAAATATTCGATTGTGATATGGTTACGATACCGACTTAACACGGTCAATTGAAATAACAAACCTCGCTCAATTGGTGTGGTTAACCGGTTTATGGCCGCCCACCTTCCCAATCACCACAAAAGCAGTACAGTCAAAGGACACACATTTAAAAAATTTTAATCCTCCATATAGAGAACAAGGACCTACAGGTTTCTCAAGGGGAGAGGTAAGACAATACGATGTTTCAAATTTTGTTAACTAACCGCTGTTGCATTCATATTATATACATTTCGAAAAAAAATGAAATATCTATACATGATTTTCATAATATAGAATTATTATCAATTCTTTGTCAAACACATGCATGAGTAAATAACTACATTAAAACGACTTTTAACACTGCTGCAACATTCCTTATGTGTTATAGATTTAAACATACTTGGAGTGAATTTGATTACGTTTTCAAAGTGCTTCTGACATAAAATACACATGAACTTATTTCTAGTCTATCCAGCAATTCAATCTACAGAGTCACTTACAGTTACTTAGCTGTAAAATTCTAAGTATTGATAATATTTTGAAAAAAACAAAAAAAACAAAAATGACAAGACATTCGTAGTAATTATAAAAAGAAAAAATGAATTGATATTAATAAGTCCTTGACGAATTTATAAACCTACATGTAGATAAAAATATTTATGTCTATAAAAATGTTGTTACCTATAGTCTTGACCTGTCCGGTCTCAGTAAGGCATATTTCGGTGTTCAATCCAATTGCGTAGTATACGTGAATGAAAATCGTTCATATTTTACGGCCTATCACACATCTACCGTTACAGCCACGGCCACTGATGCAGATATGTGTAATAGTTGGTCAAATTCGACTTATTGTCCTGCAGTATAATTATGAAGCTGCACGAAAACAAAGAGAAAGAGAGCGAGTATAACCTGTACCATTACAGGAGATACATGTTGTACTAAATATAAATTAGGTTTTCGCTATTAACTATCGAGACTTCACACCTGTCAGATATGCTTATGCATCATTTGAATTGTTACTTTCGGAGATGAGAAATCCAGGTTGCACACGGTAGCACTTTGGTTAATAGTCTATATGGAAAAAAGGTTTCATTTCAGGACTGTAAGAAAAGTTTAACTTTAACTTCTGCGAATACGTAACAGCTTTTTACAAATTATCAAGGTACTCTGTCTTTGTAGATATAGAGTTCTTTTTTTAATATTAAATGTTATGCTATGATTAAAATGATCAACACTAATGCATTTTCTATAATTCCATTCTCTATCAAGAGTTGTCTTTCCTCGCTCGCAATTCAATCCCGGCCAACACTTGTAGAAAGTATTAACACTTTGTCACTCATGTTTTACTGGTATTTTAAGTCGTGCAAAATATGGCAAATGGATTCTCTCTGATTTTTTTGCAAAATGAATTCATTTCAAATTAACTCCCCTCCCCCCCCCCCCCCCGGCAACAAAGTGGAGACATGCAGAATTCCCTTCCTTAATAAAAACACATTAGGCATCCATATAGCAGGTGTAATAATCCTAGGTGATATTTACTATCATTAAGATCAAAGGTAAAAGTCAAATTACTTTTTGTGTGTATTATGACCTTGGTCTTTGACCTATGACCTTGGTTCAAGATCCTGACACACCCTTAGATCCTAAGCAAACATCTCGGCACTGCTTCGCCCTATGGATACAATGACAATATTAGTAGTATTGGTAACCTAACTAGTCCTGCGTGTCAATCAGTTAACGTACCCGGTTTATTCAACAAAAGCCAGTGGAGACATCGAAGTCATGGTACATGCAAATACAAGAAACCTGAAATACATAATATTTTCTTTGATACTCTTTTGCCATTTATAATAAACGTTTGGGCCTTCATCACATTCGTACAAACTTTATTCTATTTCACTCAGAAAATTACACGAGTTGTACGTATCGTCCAGACACCGTATATATACTGATATAAGCTCTGCAGAGTATAGACTAGATGGCATTATTATGGACATATCGACCGCTAGACTTTTTCGTCCCGTCATGTCAGATATATCTATGGAAAAATCTAATCGCCCTTTGATCAAAATTAAATTTGCAATTAAAGGCATTAATTATTTAAATATTGACCAAATTTTAAATCATAAGTCTGTTTTAGAGAAAATACCTCCATATTTCAAAAACAAAGATCCGCCATGTATTTCCTATAGCTACACACCAACCGTTTTATCCAAAATTTATAATTACAAAGGGTTTCTATAGTGTCTTGATCTTAGCAATTCTCAACCGTGTGCATGTTCCTCATCTAATTTTGTATATTCTCCTTGTGGCCATGTCATTACTGGTGAACTTGATATTGTTAAAACACTAAATTAAGAGAACTTTTACTTAAAGATCCAAAATACAGAGAACCCAGATCATTCACATGGAGCCAAAATTTTAAGAACATTATGAACTGCTGCGAGGAATATGCCACACGATGGACAAAAAGAGAGGAAGTACAAGTCGACACTTTTTCGGAATGGATAAAATCTATTGCAGTACTGCTGAGATCAAAAATTAAAAAAAATTACAAGGCTCTGTAAACACTAGATTCGAATCTATTTTTAAAGAATCTGATGTTGTCAGAGAACTTACTTTCCTCCAAGAACATTAAATCATTACACCAGCAGATAAAGCGTCTAATAATTATACATTTACTTGTAAGAAATATTACTTTGACAGCATAGTGAAAGAATTAGGATTAAATTTAGCTCCAGGAAATTCTACTTATATTCTCACGAACTTTTCGGTTTCGGAAGTACTTGAGAATCATAAATCTATCCTCAATCCGTTTGGTATTGACACAAATAAATTAAATTTAGAACTTCCATATTTGTGCTGCATTCCAAAAATGGACAAATATCCTTACAAACAACTCTTTATCGCTGGTTCCTCGAAGTGTTCCACAAAATCTGTATCGATGCTACTCACAAAAATATTATCAGAAATTAAATCTGGCCTTCATAGATTTCGCGAAACAGTATCTTCCAGAAGTGGAATTAATCAAATGTGGATCCTTAAAAATTCAAAAAAGTTGTCAAAAAGTTTTACTAAAATTCACTCAATCAAGTCTTTTGACTTTTCGACTCTTTATACAACGATCCCTTATCAGAAATTAAAAGACAGATTAGCGGAAATTATTCAAAATGCATTTACTAGTGAAAACGAAAGCTGCAAATTCGAATATATAGTTATAGGCCATGATAAAACTTACTTTGCTAGGGAAAATTCTGATTCCAAAAATAAATACACTGAAACAGCTGTCATCCAGATGTTGAACTTTCTTATCGATAACATTTTTGTGGTGTTTAGAGGAAAGGTGTTTTCAACAAATTGTCGGCATTCCAATGGGCACTAACTGTGCTCCGCTTCTGGCTGACATATTCCTTTACTCATACGAAGATGACTTGCTTTCAATTAATAATCATTCATTCGCAGATTACCTTAGCATAATCTATCCAAGTGAACTGGAGGTCAAAGAAACCACAGAAAGTAGTAATTCTACTTCGTATTTAGACATTATGTTGTCTTTCGACATTAATGGTCAATTGAAGACCATACTCTATGACAAACGTGACGATTTCAATTTTGCTATCACAAACTTTCCTTTCATAAATAGCAACATTCCATCATCGCATATTCATATCTCAGTTAATACGTTATTCCAGAGCATGTTCAAATTACAATGACTCTGTTCTGAGGGCTAGGCGACTTTCAGTTAAGCTGCTCAACCAGGGTTATATATGTGGTAGACTAGCAACGACACTAAGGAAGTTTACGGTCGTTACGAGACTCTTATTGCTCCATATGATATCTCGTTATCCAGACTTTTAAATAATATTCTGGACTGAGACCGATTCCAATCCTTTAACACAGATTTGACACCTTCTATAACTAGAAGGTTACCTACTTTGACTTCTTCATATATAAATACATATGGAATTTACACGATTTGACTCTTTCTACTGGGTATATGTGACGGGTGTTGCTAGCAAGCAGGAGATGCTCACTCTCCCCGGACACCTGTTCTCACTCCATCACAGGAGTTCACATATGCTCTTCAAGTAGACATATTTTGTTATTTTCCACTTGTTTTTCATTTTTACTGATTTTGTATGTCCTCTGATTTCATGATTTTTAGACTTATGGTTTGGATTTATCCATCATCTTTACATTCTGTGAAATATTATTGAAATCGGTGCACAGGGAAAAAGATATGGCCCGGCCAAGGTTTTACTTATTGTATCTATTATAACCTTGACCTTTGACCTATGACCTGGGTTTAAGGTCTTGACACACCCTTGAATCCTGAACAAACATTCTGTGAAATATCGAAATCCCTGCACAGAGGAAGAAGAAGTGGCCCGGAAAACGTTTTAATGATTGAGTCCATCATGACCTTGACCTTTGACCTTGGTTAAAGGTTACGAAAACCATTGGATCCTAAGCAACAATTCTGTCAAATATTATTGACATACGTGCACAGGGTGAGAAGTTATGTCCCAGGCAAGGTTGGTGGACAGACAGACAGACGGACAGACAGAGTGATTCCTATATATAAGTATAATTTAGAAAAGTGAAAAAGCTGAAGACAGATTTTGAAAGAATTAAATTAAATGTTGCAGGAGATGCTTTCTCTTCCTGGTACATGATCTGTATCCCTATAAAACGGTTCTGATGATACATGCTCCTTAGGTATATGTTCTTCGGTTTGTTTTTGTTTTGTTTGTTTGTTTTTGTTTTTTTGGTTCTTTTTTTATTTTAATTTTAATTACTGGATTGCTTTTACTGAGCATCATATTATTTTATTAATAATTCATGTGTAAAATCGCGCATTGTAAGTAGCAGTCATATATATGGAATATGTAAATTCCATTAACTATTTTACTACAGTAATTAGGGTTTATTATTTTGTTTTGTTTTGTTTTGGTTTTTTTTCTTGGTGGGGGGGGGGGGTTCTTATGTTTTTGTAAATTTTATTGAAACCCTTACCACTAACACATTCTTATTCTCCTTGTATCTGGATATAAAAGGAATGTATCAGTGCGTGTTACTGCATTAGAATAAATGGCTATAAATCTAATAAATCACTTAGAAAGTCAAATAGGTAAAAAGTGGATAATCTGTACTACAAATGTGAATTTTATTATGTATGATATATGAAGTATTTGGAGAAAGTGGCCTTATTGAAATTAATATGAAGGCTAGAATAGAAAATAGTTAATAGTTCTCTAAAATGGGAGATACCGCCATTAACTGCGGTCCTAATATTTAGGGAGGAAATAAAACATATTCCAGTACAAATGACGTAAAGAATGGTGAGTTATGTGACGTCATAAGGTTACTAACTCTAATCGATGTTACTAACTGATAGTACAGAAGCGCCGCCTAACGGACGGTACCTACCTCCCATTGATACTATTGGTTAAGAAGTCCTAGTAGATGAGTATTTTGTTTTACGTCATAGCAAGTTTATTCCACTTAATCATTTCATTAATGCATTGCTCAGAAATCTCGACCCACAGAACAGACCTGATAGAAGCAGTGAGGGATGATTCGACATGTCGAAGTCTACCGTGTCGAATGAGTTTAGCTACTGTGTAATCCAAAAATACAGGACACCGTAGAGTCGCTGGTTGGGCTCGAGATTGGGACGTCCTAATCGCGAGCGCAACACGGAAACAACTGATCTGTTCAGTGGGTGTTTATTACTATGGACATAATTGCGATAACTAAAAGCAATTAGTGATACCCTATTTAGTATTAACTAAATGTACACTATTGTATTTTGACTAAAACGGAAATAAAAAAACAAAACCAAATTTGGCAAATTAATCAGGCACAGAACACTTCATTTTATGTTCTTGATGTGATGAAATAACGGGAAAAAGACGTAATAAGCAATGTTTTCATGTGTATGCTGCTTTTAAATTTTGCAGAAGTGAATCTTAGGTAGACGACTATTATTAAATTTTGCAAAAAAGACAACATAAGTTAACTTTTAAAATTATATATTCTAAGATTTAAAAACAGCGTCATATTTGTTTAACGTAAGATAACGTCTCCAATGGGAAGTAAAGAAACGAAAAAACACAATCTGTTTCAAACACATTTCTCATCTATTTAATGGTGTTGATTCTAAATATGCGATACATATATAAATAAATTCAATAAACTGCACATCATGAACAGTTATGAAATTGTGAAAATTTATAAAAATACATACAGTAAAATGCAAATGCATGTCGTCATCATAGTCTATCACTCTTTAAAGTAATACTACTAACAGAAATACTTATTATTATAGTGCTTGCATGATTGGCACATAATGCAATATTAAAATCTTTGGTACTTTCTCCATCAGTACGTTGAAAGTTCATCGCTTCGCAGTTGCCGAGAATCCACCTGTTTACTGCATCTATACAAAAGTGGGATATGGTATTAATGCATTAGTTATCAAAGGGAAGACAGAGGACAAGTTGTATGAAACAAGTCACCAAGGACATACATATAAAACATATTAGTATTCAAACAAACACAAAAAGCATTACAAAAATATGTGATTGTATTACATTTATGATACCGAATTCAAGACAGTCAATGGAAATAACAACGTCACGAGGTGTGGTTGACTGGTTTGTTGGCGCCCACCACAAAAAGCGGCACAATCAGAGGACACAAATTTAAAAATTTGTAAATAATCCTTCGTAAAGAGAACAAGGATTTGGACAAAAAATATCCTATGTTATGCCCGTCCATAATTTTTTTCTGATCGCATTAATCTATCTGAAAGAATTGTGTAAATTTTGAGTCTCGTATCATGTGCAGCTTCATGCCTCATAGAAGAGAAAACAGAAAACACCTGACAAAGCTGTATGACACAAATTACCAAGGACCTGCACACAAAAAATGGCAATAGCATAATATACACAGAACGACATTACAAAAATATTCGATATTGCTGCGGTTACGATACCGACTTAGGACGGTCAATTGAAGTAACAAATGCCACTCAGTTGGTGTGGTTAAGTAGGGAAATGGTTCCATAAACTGTTTAACGTACCAGTTTATTCAAAATTTCCCTTTTATTTGGCGATCATGCATTGACACAGATGTACAATTGTAGAATTAATTACTTTTGTTTCATTATTTACTAATCAGTTTGATGTGATAAAAAAGCTCTGACCTTTTACTGCACCGCATGCAAAGCTCTCCACATCGACACTTTTTATACGTAACAAAAAGCACGAGGGAAGCGATTCCGACAATGGTAATTGTCAATATAACTATCCATGCCACATTTCGAGTGTCCTCTATGAATGTAATAAACCGCTCGGGAGTTGTTGTATATGTGACTGTAACGTATTCAGGAATCACTATAACCACATTGCAGCTACCACTCAAGCCACCTGGATTTATTAAGCATTTAATTATACAATGAAACATATATACTTTGAAAAGGGGCCAAAATGAGTATGTTCATTTTATTATTTAACGTAATGAAATTTCAATAGTGAAGCGCGCAAATACAATAGAAATACAATAAAATCACTTTCAAAGCATGGTTTTTTTGTGTAATCAACCCTAATTAGTTATCATAAATCCAAACCCAAATGAGGTATGAAGTAATTTTGAATAAAATATTTCAGTAGCCCACAATGGATCGAAAAGAGGGAAAAATCAGTAGAATGGTATATAAAATATTTATTGTATTACAATATTAAAAAAATGAAAATTTTTGTTGTATAGTTATATGATAATTGAGTGTGCTTAGCATATCTTTCTTTTACATATCGATAGGAATATTTCTATTAACGTGTACAAATTTTTTATTGAATATCCAATGTTGAGTTTTGTATGTATCATTACAAAATTCATATATTCAGTTTAAAATTTAATGAATTAATTTTTAGTGTTTACAGCGTCGTTTGTTTTTATTATATACATTATTTCAATGTATGGAAAGTTTTGAAATGATGATAATGAAAGTAGCGAAAATCAAAGTGTATAGCATATCTTAAAGATAAAAAAAAACACATTTGTCTCATCTTTCCCACTACAAGATATAGAAATGTAAATAAACAGACACACAGATAGACAGCATTATTGATCAATATTTACTTATTAATTTCTAATTAATTGTGTGAAAATTCACATGAATATGGAAATAATGCATACCAAAATCAGTGGCTGTGGTTGGAATGATAAGCGTGGTGCCAGAAAAAAAGGAAGAAATATCTTCTTTGATATAAACAGCGCCATTGTGTTGGACACCAAAATACTCCATATTGAGGCTAGATTGGTCAAGACTATAACTCAAATATCCTATGATTACAATATGAACGTCATGATTTTAATATAAGCATATAAGCATAAAAAGAAAAATCATTAAATTATCCATGCTCATCAACAATCAAGACAAAAACGTGCCAAAATATTTGCATGATATTTATCAATTAGAAACTGCATGACACTATATTTGATTCATATAATGAATCACATTGAATCCTATGCTTATGATTCATTGATTGAGTATTGTTTTACGTCACTCCACGATTATTTCATGTATATGGTGACGGCATCTGCCTGATGCATTGCATAGAAATTTAGACGTTTGCAACCGACCCACCTGAAGCAGTAAGGAATTATTTACGATCAAAGTATACCGTGACACGAGACCTCGGTTTTTACTATCTTATCCGAAAGACAGAACACCGGTGCGCCCAGGGCGGGGATCGAACCCGGGACCTTTCGATCACGGGCAAAGCACCTTTTCCACTAGGCCACAACAGCTTTCTATGCTTATGACAGTTTTGTATTTAGTGTCTTGTATATCGAATCAATACTTTTGACCTAATCATGTTATGAATCGGACAGTAATTTAGTGTCAGTATTAACAGTAAAGAATAAGTGAAATCCAAACCGTTGGAGTGAATTTTAATGTGGTTTTAAAACTTTCAAGTGAGGTGATATGACGTCACCTACCATTAATTCCGGCGTCGCCATCAACAGCTGTAATGGTTCCGATCGTAGCTCCTACTCCCGTGGTTACCTCAGTAAAGAAAACATAAGAGGGTTGAGTGAAAACTGGTGTGTTGTCATTTATGTCGTTTATCGTGATAACCAGCTGGCATGTGTCCGTTAGAAATCCGTCAGACACTGTCACGGTGCATGTTTCCGATGTGCTAACTCCGGGGGCATCTGTGTCATAATCCGCACTAAACGTCACGGCTCCAGTGGCGGAGTTCATTATGAAGTTTGCGCAATCTATACTGTATGATAAAACATCTCCTGCGTCCGGGTCGGTCACAACAAACCCTGGTGATCCAACAGAAGCACCTGCCTAAAGGAATCTTCAGTTATAATATATTTTTGCATATTACATTTTTAATATCCATATATAAGTTTAAAGGATCTGTTTGAAATACACCCCCTTCCCCCAGTGTACTTAATCTTTAATTTGAATTTCAGGGGCCATTGCTGGACATTTGTTAAGTGCCAAAGTCAGAAAACAAATATCTTTCGTAAAGACGTTTTGTTTTTTTAACATTCGTATTACCCCTAATTAAAATTTATCTTATTTGTCCCTCATTAATATCCATCTTACCTGTCCCTCATTACCAGTAATAGTGTAGGTCCCTCTGTCAAATTGAGGTGCCTCATTCACATCAACGCATTCAAGAATAAGATTTTGTGTTGTAGTTGCAATACCGTCGGATGCAGTGATTGCTAGGGTTATAGTGGTGCTACTAAGGGCCTCGTAGTTTAGGAGTGTCGATGCTGTGCTTAATTGTCCAGCTGAAATTATGAGTATGAAATAATTGTGAATATTGTTCACCAGTAGTATCTGTGGAGAAGATGTCCAATGGTTATTGCTCTTCTCTGAACTAATTGATTAGAGAATGAAAATTTGACTTACAAATTTAATATTACTTGACTATAATTATACTCTGCATCATATTACTATCATAAATATAGAGTGAAAATTCATAAAACCCATGACTTTGTTTAAAGTTTGATGAAAATCCAGTCATGAATAACAGATATATAGCCTGGATGGACAGACATTTTCAACAGATTGACCAAAGTGACGCGTCACTTTATGATTTCAGTACCTTAAAATTCAAAGAACATGTTGACTTACTTGCACCATCAAAACTGAAATAAGCTGCAGCACTTGTTGGACCATACACAGCAGAATATGTAACAGTATCTTTGCTATTTGGGTCCGTAGAGGATACTTTAAATATTTGGGATCCAAGAGCTAAATTTTCAGCGACCGACAGAGATGAGCTCAACGGAAGATTTGTAAATGTAGGTGCAACGTTGATATCTAAAAAAAAAATTAATTTGTTTAAATCATATGTTGAGAGAAAATCTTCTATGAATACCAAACAACGACAGCATTACTTTTTGCAGATCTATACCTTAATTGGTATATTTTACTATAGATAAAGGTAAGGTAAGTTTACCTACCGATTTTTCGGAAAAAAGTAGAGTATTGTCATTTTATAATTTACCGCATTTTCGCAAATCCTTTCAAGTAAGTTTGTGTTCGATTATAACAAATTTTATTTATAATATAAAACTAATAGTTCAAGTTGGCCAGCATTGCTCAGTTGCATAATTTGATCACATGAAATCCTTATAAAGTATCAGGATGTTCTCTAACGACAGTATTCTTCTCAGAAACTGCATTTCAAAGATGAACTCAAACATTAAATAAATGTAAATGGAAAACAATTATACATATTGAAACTATGAAAACACCTGTAAATGTGCAAAAGTAATAGAATCCAAAAAGATGTCATAAAAGTATGAAGACTTGTTTTTTAACAAAAAAAAATCACAATACTTCTGAAGTATCCTCTAGATCGTTCTGATACATGCATTTTGTTGATCTGAAGTAGAAGTATTTCAAGCGACGATACACTCTGAGCCTTATGACGCCCTGCTCTGGGTTAAAACCTTGACCAATCTGGCAGCAACAACAAAATACAAATTTGTAGGTCAGGAATAGAACTCCTTCTCTACCAAGATTGATCAAAATCCATCCAGCAGTTTTGGAGAAGAAGAGAAAACAGAGGACATCTGACAAAGCTGTATGACACAAATCACCAAGGACATGCACACAAAACATGACAATAGTAGAAAAAAAATTGTAAATGATCATTCATATGTACAAGAAGAATCAACAGATTTCTAAAGAAAAGAGGTAATAGAAATTTTATTACACACGAAACATTCATAGAATAATATGTTGCTATCAAAAATATATAAAGTGACATCAACGTAAGTGAACCGTGATCTGCCCGTCTGTAAGCGAGCACAGATCCTTCATCAATAGGAGTAACGATTAACAAAAGATGGGACGAGGATCAGGACCTTGTCTCCAATGAAAAGGAGATTAAAAAGGCCCGTCAAAGAGTCCCCACCGCCCTGCTCAAGCTGATGTTTGCATTGGGTTTAGAGGACCCAATACAAGACCTATGGTCTTGTATTAAAAAGTTGAAAGTTCGACGTTTAAACAATTGAAAGTTCAGAAAGACTTATAAGCGGGCGGACACCAGACAAAATGTGATCACAATATCCCACACGAGATTATTATTTAGGTGAAGCGAACATTGATGTGAATATATCAGAATTGAACAGATAGAGTCAGTAACTGTATGTCAAGAACTTACTTGATACAAGAAGAGTCAACGTCCTAGGTCCTACCAAAGTTTTATTGTCATACACATACACATAGAGATCATATGCAGGAAAAGCTGTAGAATCCAGATTCGATGTTGCTTTCACAACACCCGCTTTGGAAAAGAAAATGAATTTTTTATCACATTTCTGAAAAATGTCATGCATGAGATGTTTTGTTGAATGATTTATGTGACTAACGCTTCATTTTTCACACTGTATATAAATATGTATATAAAGACAAAAGATGCTAGAATTAAGGCATTAATGGAAGTTCATTTTAATACTTGTTTTCAGGAGTTCTTTGGTACGACTGATCCGTCAGTAGCGATGCAGAAAGTGAGGCAAGGCATATAGACTCGCATCACGTTATACATCGCTACTGGTAGAATAGACTGCGCCAGTAAAATATCTTATTAAACTGAAATTTATATGAAAAGCCTACACCTAACGATAATAAGTCTTCCTTTTGAAATTTGGCAACGTTTTTCTAGTCTTGAAAATATTTACTTACTCAGAGGTGAGATTTGAAATGGACATGGGGTTTGATCACAGGTCATACTATAGAACAATGAATCACCCTCTGGATCCGTACCGGTAACGGTGTATATTGTATCACCGCTAGCCGTAGATGTGGATAATGCAACTGAAACTAAAACCAAAACAAACAGATTTTTTTTTCAAAAGAGGATTGAAATCGATGTAAGTAAAACAAGAAATATACGTGCTATCGACATTTTGTAATATGATGGTTGATTAAATTATTGCATTTATGTTGGATTTTTATAAGTATATTTAAAGTTGATTTTATCGATTTCATGATAATTTTCATGAAATGCCATACATGTATAGTGACACTTAATATTAGACTATCACTTAGTTACGTGATAAAAGAAATGCATGTCAATAGATGCAGTTAGCTACTTTACACATATTGCTCTTAGTCGAGGAATTAATTGACCCTTACTCTGTTTGTAATAGAATGAGATATTCGAACATTTTTCATGTGGTAAAAAGCTTGTAAAGCGATTGTCTAATGGTTGCTGGGTAACAGTAACCCAATTCATTGTGGAAAGTCAATTTCTTTCTGAAATAATATTAAAAAAAGAAATATAAGAAAATGGAAAAAAAAAATAGTACGGTATCATTATCTAAGGTGATTTCATTTCTTAATACTTTTTTCCTCTTACCTCCATTTGCCAGGTTGGTGATGGAAGGAGGTTGGTTTCTTATGAGGAACACGACGAATTGCCCGGAATCTGATTCCTTGCCATCGGAACAGGATATAGTCAATGTGTACCTTTTAGTGACGTCATAGTTCACAGTTGGATTTGCTTTGATGTATATTCCCATTGCTTTGAAATAAATTGTAAAAATTAGTGTAACAAGATTTTAATCATAATGATTTATTTATATTATACAAGTGTATATAGATAAAATAGAGGTTTTTCATATTAATTTCGTCTCACATTAAATGCCCGACAGTTTGCCGCTTTTAGATGTCAATAACAGTTTCGTGCAAAAAGTAGTTTGTCAAGCGTTAGACCCCTTGTATAATGTAAAATATAAAATTCATAAAATTCAAGTTGACTCATTCTATTATGCGTGATAATTCACACATTGACGTCATAGTGAAAACTCTCGCATAAAGCATGAAAAATATGAACTTCACGTATTGCTGAAGGAAAATAGCGATCGACAATGTTTACAAAACTCTTTATTATTATGCCGTTTAAAAGAAAAAAGAGGAGTTACTGGCTCAATTATGTGGCAGAAGTCACCATGGAGCTATACAATACATGAATATAAATAATATACTAGCAAATATAACACATTACAAAAATATGTGATTGTAGTGCAATTACGATACCGACTTAGGATGGTCATTTACTTTGCCAAAAGCCAAACAAATGGTGTAGTTAACCGGTTTACGGGCCCACCTTCTCACTCACCGTAATAACAGAACAATCAAAGGACGTACACTTAAAAATTTATAAATAATCCTCCATGTAAAGGACAAGGGTCAACAGGTATCGCATATTGAGAGGTCACAAAAATATAAACACGTAAGGTATTGTAAAAAACATAATGATATAAAAATAAATGCGACATCAACATGATAAACCATGCTCTGCAAGTCTGAAAGCGAACTAAGACCCTAGATCTGTAGGAGTCCCGACTAACAGTCAGAGGGGACGAGGTTCAGGGTCATGTCTCCTCTGAAAGAGGTTTGCACAAGGCCCGTCAGCGTGCAACGTTCAAGTAAAGTCTGCATAAGGCTGTATAGGGGCCAAATACAAGACCTATAGTCTTTTTGATAATCTCAATGTCATATTGTCTATTTAGAAGACGTTTGACTATTTTATCACATGATAAAATAACGTTATCGGAGCCTTTTACTTTCTTTAGTTTATATACGAGATCACCGTAAAAATTAAGAAACGGTATTCAGGGGTTACCACGCGAGTGGTTTACAAAAACTGACAGTGCATCGGCGAATACCCTGTCAGAAATTGAGTTTCACTGTGAGAAGTTATCCGAGCTGTGAAACGGAAATTTCTGACAGCTTATTCGCCGATATATCCTGTCAGTGTTTGTAAAACACAGCATGATAAAACTATTCTAATGCATTTGACAAAAATTATTACAACTAGAGGCTATACAAAGTCGCTAAACACAACGAGGTCGCAAATCAAATACTGCATGGTATTATGGCGTCACATCAAACACTGCCGGATATCGTAAATGTCCTTACAGTTTTAAATCGGGCAGCCAATAAGATCCCGTGTTACAAACAAAAATGCATTAGAAATACAGTTCTAAGTATTGTTTAAAAATGTATACAATTATATTTTTTGCGCTACTATATTTTCGAGAGGATCTGATTTTTGCTATACTCGTGAGATATAATTTCAGCGAAAAGCAACATAACTGTAATATCTAAATGGTCGAATCAAGGGAAGCGATGACTTTTGTTTTTCGTGAATTCACAATCGCGAATTTACGCAAAGTATGATACTAATAAAACACAATTTTGGTAAATAAAAATTGGCAGTAAATATATTCCTATATCTGTGAATAAAACAATATCAAGTTACGTACTGTTTACTGATTTTTTGATTGGAGTGAACATAAAATAATATATATCGTGATGAAATTTGGTGGACTGGCAGCCGTTCTCGATTTTCTCCTTTACGTTTCATTTCATCCGTTAGGTAAAAAAGGAAAAACGGAACAGCTCTGCCAGTCTAGAAAATTGGTTAAAAGGGAACGTACTTGCTACTCCTCCTGATCCAAGGCCCGTACTGAAGTCTGATGACGCAGGACTAACGCTGGCCACTGAGCAGGTAATTGTATCGGACGGTGAGTTGTCCGTTGCAGTCACGGTGTATAGTAAAGTGGAAACCGTAACGTCCTCACTGACATCGGCTGTTCTGGGAAGATTAGTAATTGAAGGAGGCTGAAAAGTGTTTAAAGTTAAGCGGGAGCGTAGCTACCATGTAAGCCCATAAATTAGAGAGAGAGAGAGAGAGAGAGAGAGAGAGAGAGAGAGAGAGAGAGAGAGAGAGAGAGAGAGAGAGAGAGACAGAGGTGATTCTATTAAAGATATATTCTTGACAATTTATTCCAACAAACTTGATTGGATCTAAGACTATAAAATATTGACGACCGCGCGCCATAATTTTTTTTTTGTACTTAACTACTTAATTTTAACAAAAGCTTGCAGTGAAATGTGCGGTATATTTCATAAACAAGAGACATTTTTCAGTGTTGTTTTTTTTTTTTTTTTTTAGCTTTTGATTGCTAAAACTGAAAAGTTGTCAAATTGTGCATCTGGTACAAGATAACTAACATTGGTATGAATGTTATACCTACATTATTTTTCACCTTGACCTTGAGTTGACCGGTGCCAGAGTTGCCACAATTATCGGTTACTCGGAAGGCTAACGTCGTGGTAGATGTTGTGCTAGATGTCGTAGGAAGATTGCCAGAAGATCGCAGTTCTCCTTTATAAAATAGACAGAGTGAAGAATAGAGAGAAACAATCATCATCCCAAAATAATCAATACATGTCCATTACCAATTAATACAAACGAAAAGATGTCTTTTAATTATATAGCAAATTCCGAAAGACGTGTGCATTCCTTTGTAAATAAAAAGAAGCCAAATAAACGAAATAACAAAATACTAAAATGATAGTGATGAATATTTTTTTTCACTCAATCTAATTAAGGACAAATCTTTATTCCCTTGTCTGATTTTCAACCAATCAGCGGATCAGCTACAAATTCTAAATATGAAATTAACATCCCCAGCATTCGTATGTATCACTTCAGTGTGACCTACAGGGTAGTTTTGAATTTGAACAGTGTATGTTACGTATTGCGTCACTTGCACGTACCTACCCAAATCATTGATCTATGAGAAGTAACGGTATCGGTGAATGAAACGTCATCTGAGTTCACCATAACATGACCCCTTACGGGGTTTCGCCAGATCTTTATCCCCAATGGGACATAGAAAAGTGGAATAAAGATATGGTTTTAATCAAATTGCATTTTCACTACGGGTAGGGAGTGGATATACCGAGGTTACACTCCCTCTGAATTCGCATATTCATTCGTCTATTAAAATACGATCATGGAAACTGTGTGTAGATATACATGTACTAATACACTTACGTGTTGCCGCATTGAACGTGAATGATGACGTAGTGGTTGTCATGCTGAAAGTCAAAGTATCCAACGTATCGGCGTCTGTAGCAGTGATTGTATTGATAAGGGAACCAGAGGCAGTGTCATCGAAGAATTCTACATCTGTCAAGTGACCGGAGAAACTAGGTGAGTTCGCTGTAAAAGAAAAATAAAAAACCCAAAAATTCAGTATAATTAGATTTTTTTTTTTTTTTTTTTTTTTTGATAAAATTTAAAATTTCAGCTATTTGAGGATTGATTTGAAAACGCTACAGTATGTTTGCGCGAAAAAATGCATATTAGAAAACGCTTCTAATCGGTGTGTTAAGCTGCATAGATTGTGTAACGTAACCGTGCCTTGCTTCACCAATTATAATACCTGGGGCAAATTGTACTGAGTACACTTATCAGTTAAGGATAGCGTTCGCAAAGGAATAGTTAGTGAGTATGAGAATCTTAGTCATCTCAAGTCGCAGATGGAAAGATAGCAGTCGAAAGTTCTATGTGGGACGGTATTAGAAAAAAAAATCCCGTTTGCCCAATAAGAGATGAAAATAGTTTGCTGACCTTATCTCACAATTGAATTTACAATGAAAAGTGAGTAAGATGTACAGGCCGTGTAGAAACTACATCTACTTCAGGTGCAAATAATTCACTATGTAGAAATAGCTTATTGTTGATTGATAATAGTGATAGATCTGGAAGCCCTTTAGCTTCACACACAAAAATTAATTTATTGCGAATATACGCAATACTATTGTGAGTATTCGCAATAACATTGCGAATATTCGCAATACTATTGCAAATATTGGCAATAATATTGTGAATAATCGCAATAATTTTCACATAATCGTTAGAATTCATGTAAGTAAATGACATGTTGGCGGGTTAGATATGTCTTCGGATGACACAACTTATTTAATTAAGTTTTATTCAAGGTCAAGAGGCATAAAACCTTAAGAACTCGTCGGCATTTTCGATTTTTTATTAAAATAATTCAACAAGATGCTCATGGTACATACTGTTTCAAATTTGCCGGTTTCTGTGTCAGCCATTCGGTCTCGCGAGATCTCGTTAAAAGAAACCTCACAAAAAGAGGCCGAGCTTACGAATAACACGTGGTTATTGTTATTTTTATGTCATTTCTCTGTTTGCATTTTATCTATTGGCTAGTTACCGCATTTCTGATCATTTCAATTTAGTTTTCTTCTTCATAAATAAGTAAGCGATAAATAAAATGTAAACAGAGAAATGATATAAAAATTGTGAGGTTTCTTTTAACGATATCTCGCGAGACCGAATGGCTGACACAGAAACCGGCAAATTTGAAACAGGTCGGGAAAAAATGTGTGTAGAGCCTTCAGACGACAGATCTGGGTAAGTTATTATTGCCGATCGCCTGCTTTATGTTTGTATATGTTAGATATTTGCTCCATTTGATGCCGAAATGTGTAGAATCGTGCCGGCCATTCCGTTTATCAAAAATGCAAGGTTACGCAACGTAAGAAATTGTGGCCCTATCATTCATATAGGGCCACTACTTGCGGCTAACGTAAAACATGGTAAATCCCATAATACTTACATGCAGTTTTTGTATTTTAATCAAAAGTAACAATTAATTTCACAACGGGTGCCACCATCTTTGAACGTTTGTGTATGCTGCGCTAAAAAGAAATCGATGGGGGAAGTGTCGTCCAAAACAAGAGGGAGAGACAATACTGCATCATAGCGCTAACACATGATGCATAACTTTCCGTCATTTAATATTTGGGTGGGGGGAAGCATTCGTCTGTCCACCGAAGAATTAAATTTGTTTCTTTATTTGGATCTTTCCTTTTAATATTGTCAAACATCAACAATTAAACGTTAATTTCATTCTGAGAACTTTCTGTTTTGAAAACAAGTACAAAACCCTCAAAAAACTTTTTGAAGTGACCTCATAGGAAATTTTTTGGTATACTGAATATCGATTAGTCGATCAAATGTGCCATAAAATGATAAAATGAAATGATTAACGAATCAAATTCGTCATTATATGCGAAAATAAAATTACTTGACGACTCACTTGTTTGATACGAGTTAACTGCATAGTCTCTGCCACCTTGTTGATTGCTCCAAGCATAGGTGTCCCCTGCTGTACTACTGCCGATGGTATAGTCCAAATAGTACCCACTGTTGCCCCAGCCTTCAAATTTGTAAGGAATTATTGGATTTCCAGGACAGTATCTGAAGATATCAAATGGTTACATTAACAGTAATTCAGTTGGAGTTATCTCCCGCCGTTGTCGGCCGTGTTTGTGGTCAATCATTATTTTCCCCCTTATATTAATACCAGAGACACACATATATATATATATATATATATATATATATATATATATATATATATATATATATATATATATATATATATATATATATATATATATATATATATATATATATATATATATATATATATATATATATATATATAATATATATATATATATATATATATAATATATATATATATATATATATATATATATATATATATATATGTGTGTGTGTGTGTGTGTGTGTGTGTGTGTGTGTGTGTGTGTCTGATTAATACTAAGTTTAATTATTTTTATTTTAGAAAGTAGTTACTACTTACACTTCTTTAGAAAGTTTTTATACCTCAGAAGCCGGTGTGGCTTAGTGAATAAGGTGCTCGGCTTGTGATCAAGAGGTCCCGGGTTCGACTCCCGCCCTGGACACACCGGTGTTCTGTCTTTCGAATTAGACAGTAAAAACCGAGGTCCGTGTCACGGTAGGCGTGGCACGTAAAAGATCCCTCACTGCTTCGGGTGGGTCCCTTGCAAAGGTCTAAATTTGTATGCAATGCATCAGGCAGATGCCGTCACCATATACGTGAAATAATCGTGGAGTGACGTAAAACAATAATCAATCAATCAATCAATCAATCAATCAATCAATCAATCAATCAATCTTAACCTCAGAATTTGCATATGTATGCATAGTAATAACACAGAAATTATTCTTAGTTTGTAGAAATTACCTACATCATTTGGATGAGTTATGAACAAATATTCAATTATATACCTCAAAGATGGCGGACAATTCCTAACAAGGGAAGTAACTCCAATAAAAACATTAGGCTACTGAAACCTATCAGTAGTGAGAACACGTTATTTTTTTTTTTTTTATTCTTTTCATTTTCTTTTCACTTGCATAGTATAGGTTTCTGTTTGGTATGTCTGTTTACATCCGGGGGAGTTGTGAAAACAAGACAATAGATATTTTTTTATCATTATTATTGTTTTTGTATATCCCACTCAAAGTAATCTCAAATATTGAATTTGACACATTACCCATCATAAGCTATATAAGGAACCTTCCCGAAGCAGAAAAGATGTTTACCTGTAAGTTTTCCAATGATACAAGAGATCGATTTTCCTTACCACATTCAAAAAAGGAGCCAGTGTACCTCTGTGAATGAAGCTCGAGGCTCAAGACCGAGATGCCCCGGATTCGAGTCCCGCTCTGTGCACACAGGTGTCATATCTCTCGAGTGAGACAGTGAAAATCGATGTCTGATATCACAGTAGGCGTGGCACGTAAGAAGATCTCTCGTTACTTCGGGTGGGTCCGTTGCAAAGGTTGAGATTTCTTTGCAATACATTAAGCAGATGTCATCACAGTATACGTGAAATAACCGCAGAATGACGTAATACAATAACCCATCAACGAATCCCGTCCATTCATTGGAGCAATCAATCAATCCGATTATTAATTACCATACATACAATCCGAAAAATAATGTAAACATACATGTTCACCTGTAATTATACTTTCCGGGAATACAAACGATATGTAAACCGGAAAGAGTCGTTTCGGTCACCGTACAATTATTGTATATCTTACGGTGTCCGTATGGATGCTAACCAATGATCAGAGTGACATGCTATGACATATACCGATCTTTTCTAGCAAAAAAATTCATACATTTCGACCGTATATTGTCCGATAACCGATTAGGCATCTACTGTCCGCGCCACTCACTCTGGAAACTGGAAAATCTGGATTTTCAGTTATTCATCTTCAGAATAATTTCAAAAAGGCAAAACCATTCGATAGATCTTGTTTAGTCGTAACTTTTGGTGTATGCTATATGTTTGTATATAGAAACGTTCATATTTTATAGAAAAAAATCAATTTTAGATAGGGCGATTTCCATGTTAAATTTTGACGTGACGTCGTCTACTGAACGGTAGATTTTATCTTGCGTTACGTCGCGATTTCTTCAGTTTCTTTCAGTTGTAGTACGGACCAAACCGGACTGCGGTAGAAATCTCTTTTGTTTGATGACAGCATTGGCCTGATGCGTTGCATGCGACAAGGACGAACCCAAAAAGCTGTGGGGTATGTTCTACGTGAAAAATACGTGAAGCATCTACTCTGACAAGGGACGTCGATTTGCATTGTCTCAAACGAATGACAGGGCGCCACCGAACCTACGGTGTGATTCGAACCCGGAACCTCTCGGTCGTTAATCAAACACCTTACACCAACTGAGAAATGCCGATCCCAAACTGACCCATGATCTTTCCATTTTGACATACCTATATTAAGTTTCAACCGACGGTAGAGTGAAAAATCATAATTTTTTTCATGAATAGAACATTCAATGTGCCTTACATTCCGATTACGTCACCATCGTCTGCTAGTATCTGTTCATTGGCGGGCACTGTTACTATTATTTTAGTATCCTTCTCAGCATCTGAAATTGAAATAAATGTCTCTTTAGCGGAGTGCACCAAAAACCAATATGAATAACAACGTTATACATGTATATAGATCTATATATATTTCCAATGGAACCAATCAAAAAACAGTTACCAAGCTTATCGTATACATTTAAATACGTTAATGTGTACAGTACAGCCTACGCGGATTACACATTTTCCGCTCTGCCGCCGCGGACAGTTTAAGTTTATAGTGGAAAATCACCGCAACCGTTGCGGTGATTTTTCGCGGCGAACCACCGCAATCTATCTCTCTTTCCATATCCGAGAGCCATAGCAAATGCTCTGACCCGCACTTAACCATCGTGACCCATCGCAATCGCCGCAACCCACCGCAATCCCACCGCGACCCATCGCAATCGTCGAGTCTGGTATTAAAATCATCGCTACTCATTGCAATTATTAGGCTTTGTATTGCATTGAAAATTTAGACATTGATTATTGTAAACTTATTTATAAACATAGTTTGCAAAAATAAATATTTTAAACTTTCAATTAAACATTGTATTGATATGCGATATCGTCATGTCTTTTTATCGCCGTATATCATGGAAATTGCATGTATAGCAATGCCCTCATTTGCATTTTCTTATAGAAGCACATAAATAAGAGCACTTTTTATCAGGGAAGCTTGCTTTTTAATATATATATATATTGTTAGCGGAGACCATATTTTGCACAGAAGGCCTCGCCTTATAACACCAGAGACATAGAGTCCCTGTATATACCATTATATAAGATGTCCCAGTGCCAGTATATACAGTCTCCCCCATGCCAGTACATATACAATCTTCCCCGTGCCTCTATATACCTTTATATATGTCTCTGATAACATTTTTATAGATTCAGGGGCGGCTCCAGCCTGGGGACACGGGGGCACGTGCCCCCCCCCCCGGCAGTGCCCGCCGAAGGGGGCACCATAGTCTGTTTTAGGACCTATTTACTGCATTTCTGTCTAAAATTTCCAAAATTTCGCTTGCTTGCTTCGCTCGCCAGTTATTCTCTCGTATTTCTTTAAATTTGCAGTTGAAAAAAATTGTTGACTCGCTTCACTCACGATTAATTTCATGATAAATCTCCCCTGATCCCCGTTTATGATCCATAATATTTTCCAGAGGGAAGCGAAATATATGTGCAATCCAAATTAATATCCAGCACACAAATGTTTGGTCACTTGGCCTCAGGCGAGTAAAATCGTATGGCTACTTGTACATCGTGTAGCAAATGTTACAAATGTTCGAAGCTACGCGCTGTACAAGATGGATTTTACTTATCCATACTATTTTACTCAAATACGTCTTGTACATCGTGTAGCTTCAGTACAAATTTTTGAAACGCTTGTACTGAAGCTACGCGATGTACAAGATGGATTTCACTTCTAGGGCTCATTTCTAGAATAGTTTATTTTCACAACGTATTTTGTATCTCCAAAAGTCTCAAATACAGGAGCTCCCGTGGAGTGGGACTTTGCACCTTGTTCCCCTACCAAGGATCTACCCTACATCCACCGGGGACCTATAGGCAGTCCCTAGACCCTGTGCCGAGTTTTACGCCTCCTCCAACTGAAAATCTGGGTCCATGCCTGATAAAATTTCCGTGAATTAGAACAAAAGGGGCCTAATATGGCACACACGATTTTGCAAGATTTTTGTCATATCTTCTCAGGAAAACCCCATCCCCACCTATGGGAGAGAGGGAGGGGTGAACATGATAATTCTTGATCGAAAATATTACGACAGTTTTCTTCCGATTTCAGAGTTTTTGCGGAATATTTGAAGTCAAGAAAATGTTGATGAATACTGCAAAAAAGAACGCCAGATTGCACCATTTTGCCTCATTTTTGCCAAATTTTTTCGGGGGAGGCCCCCCGAACCCCCACCTATGGGAGGTGCGGACCCCTCCCCATTCGGTCCTTCGGGCCTCAATTGTGAGGTGCCCCCCCCCCCTTTTCGGCACATGAAGTTCTGGATCCGCCCCTGAGACTCCTGCGCAAATCGTATACGTACTCTTTCTCTGAGCAAGGAGTCAAAATTCATCCAAAGGAGTAAAATTTCAATAAACGGATATTCGTCAAAATTAACATTTTAAGTGTCATATTCATTACGTTTTGTTACACTATCTTTAATTTCAAAATATTTTCCCAAGAAGGACATATACTAAAGTTTTATAAATCGGCATACATCAACTGTAATTTACTCAAATATAATGGTGGCACTGTTGATATGATATAAAGATTCTGTTGATGTATTTCCTCCGAATATATATAACTTTCTCTTATTTTCAGTTTAGCTCGCATTATAGCACTGAATCTAGACTCTTATCCAATCCATCATAAGTGAGATATGAGACTCATATTTTTATTGTAATGCAGTTCATATCTTTACTTACGACAAACTGGTAATACCCTGTTGGGGATAAATTTAGAATCATGAAAATAATAGCAATGTTTCGGATGCAAGTATTTAACGTCGAGGACAGTTAGAAATTTTATTATTCCTCTCCCCCAATTGGAACATCTCGCTCTTTATCTCTTAAAACTTTAAAGTGTCCGACCCCTTTCCTTTACTTCATTCAGGTATGTTGCCAATGGTAACTACCACCCAATACCTGTGTGTAAAACCCACAAGGGTTTCGCTTCCCATGTCAACAACCTTTCCGCTTCGCAATGACTCGAGGTACATTCGTCTCGCTGCGGGTATCCGGGTATTCTCCAACATGCAGTGACTTCGGCGATCAGGTAGCACGTCCCCAAGTGTAATCACGTGACCTGACCGTACTGCCAAAAAGTGTGGAAATCTTTAGTCAAGACAGAGACATAATATTATATACACAAATGTGTATATATGTCTCTGGTCAAGAGTTGTAACAATTCACTCCCGGTCTACGGCATCAACTTCAGTTTTGAGTTTAATAGTTAGATGCAGGTTATGTCATTGAGCTGTGATTCTCATCCTTAAAACTTGGAATGTTTATACAAATTGTCAGATATACCTGAGACATATATACTTTGAAAGTATAAATGTCTCTGGGTATACGTACTACATAAAGTATATATGCATATTTAATAATGAACTTGTTAATATTATAAAAAGTTGAGAACCTATACGTAAATACTATCTATGTAATTTCAGGAAGAGATGGCCCTGAATCTGCTAGTTGGCGTCTGCCGACCGTTGCCACTGTTTTTCTATATTTTTCATTTTATGTTGCCCTATTCTTGATGTCGGACTGGTTAAATGACCTAATTTGTATCATATTTGTTGGGGGATAAGTCTCGGGATTTATCATCGCTGTCTACGAAGAATCCGATATTTTGAATCTTATTTTTGCAAAGTGCGGTCATATAAAATTCGAGGAATGAAAGAGAGTCATCATATAGTTCATCAAAGTTGCATTACGGTCTATGATAAACACCGAGTTTATCTCTCAGGTCATCCTCGGAATGTTTCAGGATTATCTTCATTTAGATCTTAGTGTGATGTCATGCCGACTTCGAGAATAAAAAAGAAAAGCTAGCGTGCTAGACCATATATATGTCTCTGGCTAGACTATCCAGTGTTTTACCACTAGATCAGGACCCTTTCGGTTTAAATATACCACCTCAGGCGCTAAATAGTGAACAGGGTATTGTCATATCTAATCCTAATGAATTAACAGGGTATTCAATTTCCGCCAGGAAAACGGGAGTTATTCCCAGGACAGCATCAAGTACCCTCAAGTCTGTATATGATTTTCTTGTATCAAAATCCATCTCTACTACATTTTCCCGGCTGAAAATATAATCAGGAACTTATACATGATTGATTGATTAATTTTTGTTTAACGTCACACTATAAATATTTCACGTATATGGTGACGGCATCTGCCTGATGCAAGGCATACAAATTTTGACATTTGCAACGGACCCACCCGAAGCAGTGAGGGATCTTTAACGTGCCATGCATACTACGACACGGGGCCTCGGTTTTACTGTCTCATCCGAAAGACAGGACACCGACATGACCGGGACTCAAACCCCGGCCTCCCGACCAGGAGGAGAGCGCGATACCACTAGGCCACGCCGGCTTCGGACAATATCTAATATAAGGCCCTGATCAAACTGAACAAAAGAACTAAATATCTAGGAAACACCACGTACGTGATAGACTATCAGGTGTTACTGCCATGTTCCAATTTTTTAATTTACTTGGAGGTGTTAAACACAAAAATTAAAGCATGACAACTAGTCTGTTACACGACTGAAATCATGCGTCGATCCAGAATTTTTTGTCAGAGGGGGTCCAGCCAAAAAAATTTTTCTCTTAGACGAGGGGGGTCCAACCCCAAAAATGCCCAAATATTACCTTTTTTGGGTAAAATTTTCGGATTCCCGGGGGGGGGGGGTTCCAGACCCCCCTAACCCCCCCCCCCTCTGTATCCGCGCATGGAAATAACGAGTGACACTATGTCGATGCATGACACCAGAGACATAGACTACTTTCAAAGTAGTCTATGTCTCTGATGACACATCAAACACAACAACTTAATTTCTAAGAAACAAAACGCGCTTGATAGAACATCGCGTATTAATTACCAGAAAGATAGACTACTTTCAAAGTAAAGTAGTCTATGTCTCTGTCACCATTCGATTGGGTAGTTACTTAATAGTTATCTGCCCTTTACCGGTAGGTATCCCGATCGTATCCGCCATTACGGTACTGAAAAAAGTTATCGAGATAGAAAAAAAAAGACCTATGAGCGTAGTTTATTATTGTTTAGTTAAATGATCTGATCGGTGACTGTGATTGAAAATTAATAAACGTGTTTGTTTTTATAGTCTATCATGAATTTCAGTTTTAAATTAAGATATAAAAAACCAGACATACATATGTCTCTGAAAAAACAGAAAAGGAACTTTCCTAACTTGGTCACCCAAGCTAAGTAATGAATTATGTATTTATGTATTACAGATTAATTAGATAATAAGTATCAGAGACATAGACTACTATCAAAACCTAGTCTATGTTTCGGCAAATATCAATATCAATAATATCTTCTTGTTATCCATATCAGATTCTCGATTCGACTCTAAGTCGAAATGGTATATATCTTTGCAAATTAATTAAATCTTTAATACTTACATTAAATATTCAACAAAATATTTCATATATATATTATATATGACAGAAACCAGCACACCATATCATAAACGAGGATTTTTCGTAACTTTCACTCAGATGGAATATGACTTTAAATTTCAGTATTTCAGAATTGTTGTTTTCGGGGATGAGAAACATCATCATCTACTTAACTATTTCCAAATTGAGACTACTCTATTATGCAAAACCTGGAGTTGAAAGTTTCAGAAAATCCTTTAAAAATTTCGTATATGATCTCTAAGGTAATAAACTGCAGTATTAGGGCTGTGAAAATTGAATACAACTCTACTTCGTAACCGAAATCAACTTGTCAAAAATAACTTAATTAAACAATGGCGGATTTAGGAGGAGCGGAGGGGTGCTCCCCCCCCCCGCCCCCCAAAAGTGACCCAAATTCTACCAAAACCCTGTAATTTAGTCCATTTTCGGCTAAAATTGACAACATTCGTCCTTTGATCCCTAGGCAAAGGGAGTGATGGATCCGCCACCGGATAAAGAACGAAGATCAATTCACTATGCTTTACTTCCCTCGTGTATGCAATGTTAATTGATTTGCTCCAATCAACATACACGTGTATCAATTATAGTCTTACGGAAGATGGGGTTTAACAGCTGACATAAATCCTGTAAGTTTATTGCGTAATACGGACGACAGTTTCTGGAAAGTCGCTTTCACTTTTGCCAAGGATACCTGGACTGAGATATTATTTACCACAGGTGACAACCTGGTTTTACACCTATTACACAATCCATTTTTTGTCAGTACAAGCTTAAAGGAAAGTGTTTTAATATATCTGAATCTCTTCTACATATCATCATTCTGTTTCTAAAACCCAACAATGAACACCGTAACTTTGAATCTATCACCTGATAAACTTCAAGCGTAACAAGCATTTTTTTGCACACAATGACTGGGACTAGACAAATACTTCGCCAGTACTTTGACAGAGGACCTTGAGGACACCGAGTCGCCTGGCAATGAAGCCTCTCAGTCCACAATTTGAAGGGGAACACGAATGCCCAGACTGCTTTTCATGACCCTGCGTGATAGATGATCGCAACCGACAGATGTGGTGACCAGAATCAGACGTCCCTCCTCACCATCGTAATCCGGCATAGCAAGACAGAGGACCTATACAAGAAGTGCTGGACAATGCTATGCCATCGTGTTGTGTGGGATGATTCTCGATATTTAGATAGAAAGACTCGGAAAGTCAGTCTGAACAGAAGGCGAAACAGATTTGTATGGCAGTCCCATGGATATTGGGAGGATATTATGCCCAATTGTGTATTTCGTAAAGTACAGGAGAAATATCAGCTTATGTCCTCAAACTCCTTCAAAATAAAACTCTCCAAATAGAGATCAAAACAAACAAATACATCAAACACCCCACCCCCTAAAAAGTAATAAAACCAATTAAAATGAAAAAATAAAATACAACTAGAATCTTCATTACTGTACTAAAGAATGTACTTTCTATTACCAATTCAAATCCCACACATTGTTTACATCAAACTATAGCATGTTCACACCTCCCGATTACCATGCGCTTCCAGGCATACCCAATACCCCGATTACCAAGCGCCTCTAGGCAAATACCCCGAGCTGGAGACAAGCAGTGATTTCGGCGACCAGTTAAACAACGTCCCCAGCTTAATCACGTGACTTCAACCGTACGGTCAAAAAGTTTCCCCTTTAAACTCGATATCATGGGAATAATCAGAGACTTCTGTCTCTGGAATAATTTAATTTTAATAGATCAGTACTAAACAGTCAGTTATTCCAGGAATATGCGTCCCTGATTATTCATAAAAAACTCACATTATTAGCAGTAAGATTGGATATATCTCCATTTGCGTTAGGTTTTGTAAAGTAATGTTATCAAGGCAATGGCAAATAGTCTGTATTTCAGTCATAATTGCAGTCAAGACCGCAAAAATGCATAACGACTTATTAAAGATACAAATGATGAAAAAAAAAGATACCAGTAGATTGTGTAATCTGATGGAAGGACTTATAAATTTGTGTAAAAGTCCTTGGCTGATGATATGAGACTAGGCTGATGATAGCTACCGTAATAGTCACGTGATCAGAAGATGACCGCGTATGTGTATTATGCGTAGGAATGGTCTATATTTAAAGTAAACTTTAAAAGCACAAATTCAAGAGATAGATAAGAACAGTTATATAAAGCGATCACGATTGATCAAGTTGTTTGCGACAATAATTCAGATTCATATAGGTCGGTTTCAACCAGAGACATACATACACATGTATGTCTCTGTTTTCAACCATGTAAACCAATAAGACAATCACGTTTCAATTACTGATTTTTTTTTTTTTTTTTTTGTAAAGAACGTATAAACAAGATAGGTCCTTGTTTTTCTTTTTTTCCTTGAAATCAATTTGTTTAATTTAATTCTAAAGAATTTCTTTCATATCGCGTGCCTACGGACATACTGGTAGTAGTTACCGGCTAAGATCAGTTACCGGCTACTACTTTTTTTTTTTGTCTTTTGAAACGTGATTTTATGAGATTTTTTTCACGTGATTGTCTGCAATACACAGAATACATATGAATTCATGGTTTGAATACCATTGATAACGTAGTAGCCGGAAACTGGTCTTAATCGGGGACTGGTCCTTCGACAGTATACTTCTACATAAATTCTAAGATTTTATTATAAATAAAGGAAAATCGGAAATGACCTATTCTATAAATTACTTGTCAAATTAATGAACACTACTTTTGTACATTATTCATAAGACATACCCGCTGTGCGAAATACGATTTCAGCTTTCCTTTTTTGCTAAGATAGCATTTCCAAATTAATCACAATAAAAGATATGTTCATTAATTCATATACAAGTAACATTTAATAAGAGCGATAGTGTTCGAACCGTTGTAACACATTACCCTTTTAAAGTTAATGCAATTGCGTATAATATTCTATTTTACTAACGAATAACTTTTAGATGTATTGTTTATAGAGAGCATTTCACATCAAAATATAAGATACTTAAGTCAAAGTACATTAAATTTAATAGACCCTTAGCTCCCGTAAGTGGAATATAAATAGGACCTGGACGAATTTTAAAGTATGGCTATTGAAACATTACAAAGTATCGCAGGTATCCCAATACAAGATTCTGCAACGATGATAACGATTGCGGTGGCCCGCCGCGTTTTTGTCTTCAAGTGCCTGCGGCGATATGACCAACTGCGGTGACCCGCGATGGACTATTCAATCTCCTGTCACGACAGTAAAAATTGCGGTGGGTTGCGATGGATTTGAACGTCCACCGCAATCTTATTTTGCGGTGGGTTGCGGTGATTTCCCACCCAAAAATCGGTTGCGGTGATGGGTGGAAAGTGAGGAATCCGCGTAGGCTGTACTGTATGTAAAAGCGAATGATAACGGGGTTTGTTTTACATATTTTCATATTATATTCTGCTACACAAAGAATAAAATGAAATGCTATGAATGAATGCATATATTTCATTGGATGATTTATTTTCAGGAATTATTTGTTGCGTATTTCAACAAACCGAGCAATTGAACAGCGAGTTCTGTCAATTGAATTGATTGATTGAATATTGTTCTATGTCACTCCACGATTATTTCACGTATATGGTGACACCATCTGCCTGATGCATTGCAACGGACCCACCCAAAGCAGTGAGCGATCTTTTATGTGTCATGCCTTCCGAAAGACAGAATACCGGTGCGCCCAGAGCGGTAGTCGATCCCGGGACCTCTCGATCACGAGCCGAGCACCTTATCCACTAGGCCACACCGGCTTCCACTTTTGTCAAGAGTTTGTGTTAGGGATATAGCTTTGACATTGTGAAGATGATTGGTACATTTAAAATGTTATTATGTAAGTGTAAAAAATACTAGGAGTATTATTTTCTTGTTTCGTTTTGTTGTTTTTTCCCTCTTATTTCTCTGATGTGATTTGGGGGGGGGGGGGGGGGGGTTATTGGGGTTTGTGTGTGTGTGTGTTGGGGAGAAGAGGTTTTTGTGTAGATTTTACTTTGCGAGAGGATATCCAAGATAATACCAAAAGTATTATAGACGACAAAGATATTAAACTTCTGTGCACATGAATGATTGCTAACAATCAAGAATATGCCAGCTACAGTATTGCTGCATCTTTTACTTGTCGTCAGTGGAGATCTTTTGAAGATCAATTCAGTCTAAAATCACGTGAAAAGTTTTTTCGATAATCTAATTCAGTCATCTAGATTCCAAATGATCCAGATGTGTTAGAAAAAGCCATTTATAGACATTTTTGACAAAGTACATAATTACTACCAAGTCAATTTCCAAATATGCGACTTAAGGGGCATTATGCTAATTTTAAAACCATCGGACTGCAGAAACTTTCAGATATATTTTGAAGATACAGAAAAATCAATGTCCCAAGATCAACAGCTTAAGCAATATAAGACAGACAGGTAACGATGAACAGTAAATACTGAATTAAATGTGGTACCTACTTGACACGGTATATAGATTTTGACCTTGTAGTTCCCACGTGGTACCCAAATTTCTCCATACCTGAAGTAGCACGTCGCCTTCATTTTTTGCGTATATTTCCCATGAAGAAACTCTTCCGCAGCATGAATATTGAAATTCTCTGTCATTCCCAGACAATAGGACACCGACATCTGTATCATACGATTTCAAAAAAGTGTTACTAGCCATGATAGAAATGCAGCGTATAAATATATACAATGTATCTGTATATCTGTGCTTTAAATCTGTGTCAACAATACGTGCTTTCTGACCTCTTTACAAATCAAAATAATTTTACATCTGGCAATTTAACTATACATTTGATAAATTAACTATACATTTGACAAATTAACAATGCATTTGACAAATTAGCAATATATTTAACAAATTAACAATTGTACATGTGACAAATTAACAATGTATTTGACAAATTTGACAACATTTGCTTGTAGATTTTGGATGTCTTAGGTACATCATTTTTGCAGTGTGCAGTGTGTTCAGTAATTAACAGGAAACTTGACATTCTACCATACATGTATGTATGATAATGTGTATAATATAAAATACTGTCATGTTCTCCTGCAATACGCAAACAATTACTGTTGGTAAATTGGCCCAGTTGATAAATACTTTTGGTACTATGATAATGATATCGATACAATGAATTCAGTGACAGATTTAGAGGGGGACTGGGCCCGCTTTTCGTCATACATTAACAAGTAAAAACCAGATTTGGCACCAAAAAAGGCCGAGTAGTTTGGGTAATACACATGCGCTACCCCCTTTTTTCGGACATCCTGGATCTGCCGCTGGAATTGATGTCATTTTCCCTCCAGTGAATAATTTTAGTCTATTGTATCTTGTATATTTGTAACGTATTATATTTGTTGAATTCGCACTAAATAAATAAATAAATAAATAAATAAATAAATAAATAAATCTAAACATTCTCAATCATTCACATCATAATTGAACTATACAACTTTTCTTTTTGTAAATTACTATATATAGGTGTAATGGCGGCACCGTATTGGTGTATATTAAATTCATGTTTATATAATGGACCCAGACCCAGTGGAAACAGAACTTTTCTGACATGACTGCAAAATCTACCGTGATGTAGATCCCGAGTTCTCCGAGAAACAGGAGACCGATCGCATTCAAATCAGGAGATAACCTCGTTCATAAATGTGCCATGCCGATGAAACTGTTTCCTATGTTATTTTTGTTCTATATAGAAATCCTTCTGATAATTTCGTTTCGGATTCTTTAACCGGCATTTCACAATATGGTTTCCAAAATTATACTGTTAAGTTTACATATTGATAGGTCCATCTTAAGGCTTATTTATAAGACCACCACCACCACCACAACCACAACAACAAATTTAACAATAACGAGAAATTCCAAACCAATACATTGGAAATAGAACATTTGTATGCGGAAGGCTGGGGTGGTGAAGGCTTAGGTCTCAGGGTCCCTCCCTTAAAATACGGCCCAGTTTGTCACATTGTACTATACAAACCGGATCCGGTGTCCAAGTGATCGTCTCTCTTTTCCGGATCATGTTGTCCGGTATCCTTTCCATCTGTACAAGGACCACCTAAAGCAGAGTATAATGGAAGTTTAACACTTTTGTACAGATCTATGTTCATTTAGTTTAAACTTATATATAAGTCACAAGTACAATATACAAAACGAAAAGATATATTAATAAAGCATAAGAAAACTGAAAACAAGCCGTTTAGTATTTGAAAAAAGGGGTTGCATGCAATCTGCAAGGAATGCTTTTCAGCAAGGAAAGAAGGTTTAGTGTTGAAGCCCTAAATCTAACCAAAATGACCTCGAGAAGTCAAGTAGGTTATCGATTATCGGATTCAGACTTTTTTCGAGATGGGGGAAGAACATCTTCTATACCCCTCTTAATCCATCACTGGTTAGGATGTAAAGGTAAATTTCCAAAGTTTTTTTTTTCTATTTATACAAGAAATTTACCTTGGCATTATCTTGCGTGTGCCTTTAACTTATCATGTGTAAACTACCTATAAAAACGGAGATGTTCCGATTATATTAAAGTTGAGTAAATTTCGATCTTCATAACTGATTGCGAGCACACTCCAGAATGAAAAGATATCCGTTCTCCAATTCATTTTCGCAAAGCCAACAGAAACGTTGGCAGAAACATTGTTAACAATACCTGCTCTTTCTTAAGCACATGCGAACACAAGATCTAAAGCACAAAGTCTCATTTTTGAGGACGAATATAATTCCATTCAAATGGATTTCTTAATGCGTAATTTATATACGTGCCACGTAATATAGTTATAACGACGTATATGTTATTGTTGAGACTTACTATGCCGTTATTACGACATACGACGGATGTTATTATTACGACTTCTGTCGTTATAACGACATCTTATCTCCTTATTTCGACTTAATATCTCGTTATTACGACTTATCTACGGAAACGTTTTGCTGTCTGGTGCTGTTGTCTGATAAGTAGGTATCATGACAAAAATAAAATTGACTGGCCGAGATTAATAAAACTTGATGACGTAATGAAGTCCAAAAGTTGCCGTAAACTGTCCTTAAACGAGTTCTTTTGGCAACTTGTCATCTATAAAACACTTAGTTGATTTTCTTTAAATCAAGATAAATTTATGCGATTTCCCTTATGTCAAATTTAAAATGAATTGTCGTAATTAAGTCGCATTGCCATGAAAAGCAAGAATTATTGACATCATTTTGTAGATATGTTGCCACAAACATGCTAATAACGAGAATTCTATGTTGAGTTACTGTTTTAAAATTACCATCTCGAGATTTCGTAAGTCAATTTCTCTTCGAAATCGACTTATCAAACTCGCATTTGTATGAAAATCTCGAAATACTGACTTCGTTGAAGTCGTCATGATGCGATAAAGTAATATACTGATATTCTTTTTGACGACCATTATTTATATGCTGAATACCTTGTATAAATGTAATTTTTTATGTACTGAACTGACGTTACATTTCGCTGGTGTTTATTTTTGCGCTGATCACACTTTGTACTTCTCAGGGGGACAAATGTTGGGAAGGAATCATATACATGTATACTTTAAGTCAAATAAGGCCACAAAAAATTAATGTCTTGTACGACGGAATCGCCGCTCCGATTTTTCCGATTTCCATATTTGTTTTCAATTTTGTATTCCGCGCCCGGTTCCGGTTTTCGCCAATTCTAGGCAGCATTCGGCGGCAGTTTGTCTACCGGTGGATGATGAACGGTAACAGTCCATTAACTTACTGTCCGCGCCACTCACTCTGGAAACTGGAAAATCTGGATTTTCAGCTACTCATCTTCAGAATAATTTCAAAAAGGCAAAACCATTCGATAGATCTTGTTTTGTCGTAACTTTTCGTGTATGCTATATGTTTGTATGAAGAAGTGTTCATATTCTTAGAAAAAAAATCAATTTTAGATAGGGCGATTTCCATGTTAAATTTTGACGTGACGTCGCCAAGTTTCCCATAGACTCAATGTTAAACATCGGCGACGTCACGTCAAAATTAACATAGAAAACGCCCTATCTAAAATGATTTTTTCCCTATAAGATACGAATGCTTCTTCGTAGAAACATATAACATACACCAAAAGTTACGACTAAACAAGATCTGTCGATTGATATTAATTTTGTAAAACTATTTTAAAGATAAATAAGTGAAAATCCAGATTTTTCGATTTACAAAGTGAGTGGCGCGGACAGTAAGGGATATGTTGTAAAGTGCGGAAAATTTAACGTCTACAGGAAAACTGACAAACAACTTTATTAAAAGTATATTACCGCGGTTATTTTTGCGTGGACAAAAATATTTAAAATGTATTCTTTTTTCATTACATATGACAATAGTTTCATAAAAAGGTAGATATTTGAACTGTAATTGTCTGATGGTAAAGTCATCGACTATTGCTGTGATAGTTAAAAAAAACACCAAGGACGTTCTTTATTGAAGTTCAGTCTTACAAGTTTAATTTCTATCGTTTGCTGAAATGGATTAGCGATTTGTTACGTTGTACCTATTATGCCACATTTATTTATATTCTTTTGCAAGCGTATATCAAAAGTTGATAGTGCCATCACAGCCCAGATTTCGGGGATCACGTTACCTGCAATCCGGTGAATATTTTAATAACTTAATGGAATTCTCCGTGTATTCGTGAAATGGTCATATGCTGGAGTTGTAAACATGTAAATTAAACAATCCTATTATATATGAAGGTACAGTTTTTATAAAAATATTTTTCGCTCGATAAAAATATTGAAAAAAAATCGATCGCTCCCTCTCTATTGCCATCATAAAAGTCCGAAAAACGAGAATTTTTTTGGTGTGGCCTAAAGGGATTTTATTTTCGGAATCATACTCATCACATGACGCAAAAATAAAACCTTTACGAATTAAAACTTTTTACGTTATATAAAACGAATATCCTTCCTGTTTTAAATATAACTAATAAATAATAGATAATAAGTGAATCTCTATTATAAATCCACAATATTTAGTTTCACACAATGCATTCAAAATTTTTGGGGCTTAATTTTCTCATCGCAAAATAATACTCACACTGTACTGGTTCCCACACGTGTAAAGTAATAATGACAAAAATCAAAATCCATGCATGATTTCCCATTCCCGAGTAAGAACACTTTTTATTCTAATCAAGGAAAATCTGTCTTCGTATTTTCTTTTCTCGATATTAATTGCACAAACTGCCTTTTAAAAATATTATAAATCATTATACTCTAAAGCATGTACAGTAAATAGGTATTAGAAAAGGCAGTAACCGTCATATTCATACGGATTTCTTCAACCAATCAAATGCGAATGAATGAATATCACATATCTTTAAACATGAATAGCTTTTAATAAAGCGAAAAAACTTTTTTTTTTTTTATATATTTTTATATTTTGTTATAAGCTTTGCATTTGATCTTTAAATTTATATTTACATATATGTGAATTTCGGATCAAATAAAAATGATTTGCTTTAAACATTGTTCTGGGTCCAGTCAACTGTATTTTGATTTACGGTCAGGAGGTGACAATGCGTGGCCGATATTTGGGATACAACAATTGGGCCTTATTGGGTGAATGTCCGAAGTCTTGGACAAGTGCAGATAGGTCAGTTTTGATAAATAGATCCATTATGAAACACTCATTAACAAGACGTTTGTGTAATTTTCTTGTAGAAATCTGTTAATAATAATTAAAAGAAAATGCATGGAATGGTAATTTTATCTAATAAACGTTTAATTTGATTTGTCTTTTCTTTATTTGACTGTAAAGCTTGTAAAGATTATTTGGTTGGTCATGTTTTGTGTTTCTTCTTCTTCTTCTTCTTCTTCTTCTTCTTCTTCTTGTGTTAACTTGTCACTCTGTATGTCGACAGACAATTTTATCGACTTGACAGCTAATTATATCAACTTGACATCTATAATGTTGAGCTATCGAATATTATGCTGATATGCTTTCGGCTTGTCAAAAACTTGATGGTTTGTCAAATATCACGGCATGAGAGTGGTAGAAATTTGTCAAATTACGAGAGTGTTTGAATGAAAAAAGAAGAAGCATGCTGTTTTTTTTTTTTTTTTTTTTTTTTTTGGAATTGCACAAATGTCCTGAATGGTCATGAAGGATAGTAAACACGATTATTTCAACCTGTATACAGAAAATGTGATATCAGAATTTATACGATAAAATGTGATTTATATCCATCAATAGTATGCATCATATTTAGTTAAAATATCAAAATTAATCAATTAGGATATTATATTCCATCGTTGCTCCTAGTAAAGCAAGTACATAACAAGTTGTCATTCTTGAAACAATTCAACATATTAAATTTCTAAAAAAAAAATCTGCAATTAATCCAATAGGCACAGTATAAATCAGCTTCAACTGGAAAATTGGTAAAAGGTTGGTGCCCTGTCAATGCTCCCGACTTATATTGATTCTATTTTCAGAGTATAGTGTTGTTTAAAAAAAAGGGGGGGGGGATTGGTTGGTTGATTAATTGGTGTTATACGTCGCTTTCAATTTGTCAGTTTTATCACAATTTTGAAGCAGACGGAAACTAACCTCTTAAACGTAGTGAAGCAATTCGTGAATCGCACCCAAATCGTCTGCGCCGCAAGCCAGGCGCTAAACCACTACGCCAAATTTGACTCTTTAATGGGGAGGCATGAGAGATCTAGGTAGGAGTAGGGAAAGTGGAAGGGAGAAAACCGATGGGTTACTTTGGTAGTTTGATTTTATTTGATTATTCTCGTACTTTTATGGCGACGGCAACTGTCAAATGCAGAGCAAAGATCTTTGCAGTGGACCAACCCGACCGATGCAGAGAGAGATCTGTTACATGCCTCGTCAACCGAAACAATGGTAACAGTATAATTACTGCCTTATCCGAAGGAGAGAGAACATCGAGATGCCGCAAAGTAGACTTGATCTCTAAACCTCTCGGTCAAGTACCTAACCAGCTGAGCAACACAGACTTGGATTCATTACAAAAGTGGGGATAGTTGGGGGGGGGGGGAGGGGGGAGGTGGGGTGCAAACCTTGAATTTCGTTACGTTTCGTAATCCGTAATTGACCAAAAAAAAAATGAGAAAGGGAGGGGGTTGAGCTCGCCCCTCCCGAGTCCTACGGGTCTGGGAGATATGAAACGAGAGGAGAGAGGCAGGATAAGATATGCAGTTTGGAAGGGGGTGAATGTCTTCTTCATCCAAAACAAAAAGTAAGAGGTTAACATACAAGGAATGGGATTTTAATGCATTTCACTATAATACATATACCTATATACCCGATCATTTCCATATTTACTCGAGTTATAAGCACCATCCCAACATGTAGATTTCTATATCACAAAGATGAATAGGACCTCACCATGTTGACTTGGCATTGTAGACTGATTATATTGAACTAGAATGTTCAATAGGTGTTTATTTTTTCCGGATGAGACAGCAAAACCCGAAGTCTGTCCCCTTTAATATTTTTGTGATTTTCTATATTGGTAGAGAAACCGAAGACTCCGCTTTTCTGCTCTTCACGTGATTCAATGAGCCCCTCCCCCTTTTAGGCATGGAGATTTTAAGGAGGAAGGAGACAATCTTCATTAATGGAAAACCAGCAATACTTTGGCGCATATTTACATGCAGTATCTTGTGTGGCGATGTATGGAGTTTGATCGAATAGATTCAGCCTTAACATTTGATAAAAACTCTAAAAAATGAAAAAAAAAAATGAATAAAAATAAGAAAAAAATGATAGTAATGAAATAAAATAAATAATAATAGTATTAATAATAATAATAACAACAACAACAACAACAATAATAATAATAATAATAATAATAATAATAATAATAATAATAATAATAATAATAATAATAATAATAATATAAAAAATAAATAATAATAATAATATAAAAAATAAATAATAATAAAAAAAAAAAAAAATAATAATAATAATAATAATTACTGAATTTCATGTTCATAATAGAAGACCTGCTCTTTGATAATATTTGTGTAGGTGATGCTTTTCTGAAATGCGAATCATTTTATTTATTGCTCCAAGTTTTCTGCTTTGCATGGTAAAAAAGATTGATTTAATAGATGTAGATGGTGTTAAAACAAAACTGTATGAATAATAATAATTATTTTTTTTACTCAGTTGTAGTCAAATACAAGTTCACATTATTCAAAAACCGCCGATTCATGTACTTTCATTGTAACAAATTCTATTCATTTGATCTGTAGAATTCTTATTATTCCCAGTTGTTCATTGCAAGGCTATGTATGAGCTAACAATATGGTTAAAGTGCAGTTTTATTCTTCCTTTTTTCCAATTGTGACAAAAGTCGAAGTCGGCCTATTTTTTTTTTTTTATCTTATTTTCATTTGTAATATGTTCATATTTACTTTACACGATTATGAATGCTCAGAAAAACTACAAACAAAACTTATTTGAATAGAAACAAAATGGGATTTTTGGATTTATAACTTTCTTTCTCTGTATCATCTTTGATAGGTCTATAAGGCAGCATTGTTATTTTCGAAATCAATAATTCTAACGTATAAATAAGGTTATGTGATTTCTTTACGTTGAGGTAAAAGATACCGTAAATACTCTTTGTTTACGTTAGAATAGAAATATACATCCTTACAGATATGACGTATATTCAAAATAAATTGCTTTTGGGAATAGAATGCCAAATTATATACCACCGTCGTATATGGCGTTCAACAGATAATAGAGCAAAGTATCAAAAGATTGAATAAGATTTCGTCCTTTTGAGAAAAAAAAGTTACGCTTCAATTCTTGATAAATATATTGACAAGTAAGGTGATGCAAGAACTTGTCTATCTATCTATCTATCTATCTATCTATCTATCTATCTATCTATCTATCTATCTATCTATCTATCTATCCGTCTATCTATCTATCTATCTATCTATCTATCTATCTATCTATCTATCTATCTATCTATCTTTCTATCTGTCTATCTATCTATCTATCTATCTATCTATCTATCTATCTATCTATCTATCTATCTATCTATCTATCTGTCTGTCTGACAGTGTCTGTCTGTTCGTCTGTCTGTCTCTATGTCCTTCTCTTGCTGTCTCTATCTATCTATGAATATCTGTCTATCTCTCGCTATAGATCTATCTGTCCGTCCGTCTATCCATCCATCCAGCCGTCCGTACATCCATCCAGTCAGCTAGCCAGCTATCTATGCATTTAGTGATCAAGTGATGAAATGTCTTAATATTGCCCCTGTGATTAAAATTAGAGTTAATTAGCATTATGCGGACGGCCCTTAATAATTTAAACAATTAACCTTTTTTTTCGGGAAAAATAGAAAGATTGACATACAGGATAAGATTCGATTTGAATTTATTATTTTAATGATATCATTTCATTTCTGAATAGCATTGAGACTACTGACTCTCTGATGTAAATGCCCGGTAGATGTTTTTTTTTTTTTTTTTTTTGTTAATTTATTCTTAAATAATTTTGTGCTTATTACGTCAAAGTCTTGCAATTTCAAACTAATTTCACTATTGTAGTATATGTTATGCCGAAATGATTATATATATAGAGAGGGTTTTATATATAACGTTGACAATTCTCTCAGTTAAGAAGTTTTCAAGTGTTATATACACAACACATAAATAGCACCGAGGTCGGGCTTTATGAATTCTTTAATGTCTTTTAACAATAATCATTGACATGACAAGCAAGTTTTTAAGGTGATCGAATCACATGTATCGATGAATGATGGTAAGCACTGGTGCAATTGCACTAAAGAACCATTAAAAAGTGTATCTCTAAATAGGCATATTGTAGTTAACGTTCTTGTGTAATTTTGAGATCGTGAATAGTATAAAACATATAAGGGTTTTATAAATGCAGCGGTTGATGGGTTGGTTGATGTCGCTGTCAACATTTGTTCAGATTGATTCTATTTTGTTTTATATCATTCCTCGAATATTTCACCTATAAAGTGACCGCATCATGCCTGATGAATCACATAGAAACTCACATCTTTCCAACGAACCAAACCGAAGCAGTGAGACGGGACTTCGGTTTTTACGGTCTCATCCGAAAGACAGGTGTGCCAACACGGGACTCGAACCGGTGACCTCTCGGTCACGAGTCGAGCACTTTACTCACTGAGCCACACGTCAACATCTTATCAATCATATCGCTACATGGAACCGGTGTGGGGGTTGACCTATAAAACACAGTGGCGAACTCCCGGAATCGAACCCGGATAGCTTGTCTTGCAAGTCAATCGCTTTTTATAATACCAAATCTGCCCTTGTATACTGGTTACGGTGACTGGTGAGAGTAGTCTGTGACATCTCTATAGGTAATTTTTCGACCGGTTTTAGCCGGTTCTGACCGGTTTTGTCCTCCCGTACGTATATACTTCCTAATAGAAAAATCTCACCTTTTAGTCTCCCGGGGAATGAAACCTGACAACAGGAAGAAGTTTATGAATTGGTATGAGAACCATTGTAACGATAGATTCAATTTTCAAGTCGAGCTTCCTAAATATTGTAGATTTGATGTTGATATCTTTCGTTGATGTTGCTTAGAATTCCAACAGATTTTCATGACAGTCACCGAAATGGACGATAAACCAGGTATAGATCCCTCTGAGAAAATTTCACTATAGCATCAGCATGCCAGCGGGTGTTCAGGATGAACTTTTTGGATGAAAATACAATCGGATTAATACCTATTCACGGCTACATTCCAGAACATAAACACTCGATTAAGGCTTGCATGGATTAGGTATATGTCAACAAAGTTAAGAAGTCCACATTCAACATGCAAAAAATTGTGGCGAAAAAATTATCGGACCTTACAAAGTTATGGTTATTACGAAACGACAAAGTAGTACTGGAATTCCATGGAGACTTTTGGCACGGGGATCCCCAAACTTATTCCTCATCCACAATCAATCCAGTAAGAGGATTGACATGGGAGAGTTGTACTAACAGACGATGGACAAAAAACGATACCTGGAAAATCTAGGTTACAAATACGTATGCATGTGGGAGAAAGAATTTTAGGAATTGTCCACTAATAAAGAAATGCAGCATTTCATAAATACTTTGGATAATGTTACACCTCTTGAACCTAGAGAGGCATTCTTTGGTGGTAGACCTTAAGCTTACACGTTGTATGCAAAAGAGGACGAAAATACAAAATTAAAATACTATGATGTTACTTCATTGTAACCATTCATTAACAAAATTGGTAAAATTCCTGTGGGACACCCTCAGATTATCACTGAAAATTTCAAAAGTATTCATGAATACGAAGGATTAGTGAAATGTAAGGTTTTGCCACCACGAGGGTTATTTATGCCTGTCCTCCCAGTAAAATGCAATGACAAATTGCTATTTGGTCCTTGCAATAAATGTATGGAGATACAGCAATCAGAGAAATGCGAACATAGTGACGATAACGGATATATAACCGGTACATGGGTGACGGATGAATTTGAGAAAGCCTTAAGTAAAGGCTATAAAGTCATAAAAATTTACGAAGTTTGTCATTTTGATTCAGTGTCTGAATACGATCAAGTTGCAAAAAAACAGGAGGAATTTTCACTGAGTATGTCAATACATTTTTAAAGATGAAACAAGAAGCAAGTGGATGGCCTTAATGGTGTAAAACGAAAGAGGATAATCAAAAATACATCTATGACTATGAAATGAAGGAAGGCATCAAACTGGACTATGGCAAAATAAAAGAGAATCCATGACTAAGCGCTCTTGCAAAATTGATGCTGAACAGTTTCTGGGGTAAATTTGGTCAGTGTCCTAATCTTCCCCGGACGGAGTATGTTGAGTACAAATCCAAGATATTGTTCCGATATCCACAACTCGAAATCGTAGAAACACGACAATACATATGTAAACATAATATAAACAATCACGAACATCTGTCAAAACAGAGGTGGGATCAGGTGCCATGGAGGAGTAAGCATCCCCTGCTGACCGGTCATACCCGTCGTGATGCCATGAGTATAAGCGAAATAGTATTATTAAACCTGACAAACCTGATAGATATTTTGATATACTCACAAGCGATGGACAGAAAGTTACCGATGTCAGTTTTGTCAATGATGATATATTAATGATACAATGGATTAACGATTCTAAATTCATAGAGCATTTTTCTGGTAATAATGTAATCATAGCAGCATATACAACGGCACAGCCAGACTAGAGCTTTATTCATATTTGGATTTCTTGGACAAGAGAGCCCTCTATGCTGATACTGACTCTGTCATCTTTTTATTACGACCTGGCGATTGGAGCCAGAGTTAGGAGATTACCTTGGGGATATGACGGACGAAGTGTCTGATAACGAAATCAAAGTTTTTGTCACAGGAGGACCAGAAAGTTATGCCTATCATTTGCAGAAACCAAACAAAGAAGGACATTTGACATGTTGTAAGTTAGGGGGATCACGCTGAAACAGAAAAATCTTTGTACCATCAATTTTTGAATTAATTACAGAAATTGTCAAAAGTGATGAACATTACCATATTACCGCGACTGATGAGCATAAGATAAGGCGGAACAAAACAGACATGAAAATTATTACAACTACGGAGGAGAAGGACTATATGATCGTATTTAACAAACGTGTTCTGTGTGAAAATTTCGTTTCTTATCGTTATGGAATGTAAATAAATCATAATCCATTGATGAAAATGTTTTTTATCATGCTTATATTAGTTATCGTGGAATAAATATCAAATTTGTAAAAGATTATTGTTGTGTTTATCATACTTCTGCAGTCAACGAGTACATACCAATCATAGCTAAATACTTTCAGACAGAGACAAGTTACATGCATCTTAATAACCCATACAACAATTGCTTTGAAACTCAAGTGTATAATTTACACAGATTATTATGCGAAAGTACCGAATGAAACACAGGATCAGGTGAACTCTGTTTACTTATTAAAATTTAAGATGGCGGAACAATATCGATGTTCTACCCGGATTGAACCGGTTTAAGGTGAATCAATCTGATATTAGATTATAATTAATTATAACAATGTCTATTGTTTCAAACGATTTAGAAAGAATAGATTTTATATTAACAAATACATGGACTGATAGGTACCAGGCATGCGGTTTGTGCTGTATACATACTGAATTAGTTACATTACGTAATGTAGATGTTACGTCATATGGGTCAAAATCTAAATGAAATCTAATAAATACATTCGACATTGATGATCGTGTTATTCATAGTGTCTTATGAGATGATATCCACACTACTGGAGACTAAAAGGGGGAATTTTTCTATTAGGAAGTATTTATGTACAGGAGGACAGAACCGGTTAAAAACGGTCGAAAAATTACCTATGGAGATGTCACAGACTACTGTTGAGTGGAACGGCTTAAGGTTTACACACAATTTTTTATTATTGTCATATCAGATATTTGTAATGTGGGAAATTAAAACATGCATGAAAATTTTTTCTCCACAAATAACAAATATGTCATATGACACTATTCATTCCGTGTATAGTTATCTAAATTAATGTTGTGTTCAAAATATAAGTTGTTTGAAAATGTAAGCACTGTGTCGGTAATTATTTGATACATATATATATGCCAAATAGATTTAAACCATACATAATATTTCTACCTTGGTTTATGCGATTCTTTACATCTAACTATTTACATTTCTATATCACATATTGAAAAAAAAAGAATATTTCAACTTTGAAAATATTACCTTCCACATATAAATGTCAAATAAACAATTATAAAATTCAAGAATTCAGTCTTTTGTTATAATCTTATATTTGCAATATTCATTTTATATATACAAAGGGTATACAGAATATTTTCCCATCTTTTGTACATATCGCAAATACGATAATGTTTGTTTTGCTTGTTAGAATACCCTGTCCTCGATTTCAGCCACCATGTAAACCCGACTACTCTAGCATATGAGAGTTTTCGTTTACGGAAGGTCAAGTCAGTGTGACTCGGTGAATGAGGTGCTCGACTTGTGACCGACACGTCCCGGGTTCGACTCTGCCGTAAGCACACGGGTTTCATGTCTTTCGAAGGAGACAGTGAAACACAAAGTCCAGAGTCAAAGAAGCTATTTCATATAAAAGATCTCTCACTGCTTTGAGTGGGACCATTACAAAAGTGTAATTTCCTATGTGTATCGGGCAGATGCCTTCACCGTATACGTGAAAAAGTCGTGGAGTTACATGTTTCGACTGGGAGGGTTGAATTTCAGTACAGCATATCCTACAGATGTGGTCGTCATGCCGGAGAAATTAACGTGTTCGAACAGACACATTTTATGTCAATCTGTAAAACTTTTCGAACTTTGTGTCGGCTTACAACACAGGTATTGCCAATTTTCACATGTTTATCTAGGACTTCGTGTTTTCGACCTAAAACAAACAAGGTGTATCTACTCTGACCATACAACTTTTATACATATATTTATAACAACATTTTAGTTTTGGGTTTTATTTCTTCTTCTCAATCTTTTTTCTTTTATTTTTTCCCATCTTTTCTTTTTTACTTTCTTTTTTTCTTTTTTCTTTCTTTCTTTCTTTCTTTCTTTCTTTCTTTCTGCTTTCCCCATTATTTGAGGGGGGAGGGTGAGGGAGTGAGGGCACAATAACAAATTTACAAAATATTAGCAAGTATGTACATGATTGGTTTGTATAACTATATTTGGGGTAGACTGAATTGATATGTTAGATTGTCGTCCATGTTCATACTGGTCATGAGGAGGAGAAACAAATTAGATAATCAAATTCAGATTATGTAAGCAGCTCTGCTGATGGACATTGAAATAAAAAGGGTGACCATATTACTACTACTACTACTACCACTACTACAACTATTATTACTACTCCTACTACGACTATACTACTACTACCACTACAACTACTATTACTACTGCTGCTGCTACTACTTCTACCAATGCAATTACTACTACTACTACTACTACTACTACTACTACTACTACTACTACTACTACTACTACTACTACTACTACTAATACTACTACTACTACTGCTGCTGCTGCTACTACTTCTACTAATGCACCTTCTACTAACTACTACTACTACCTACTACTAACTAATACTACTACTACTATTACTACTACTACTACTACTACTACTGCTCCTACTATTACTACTACTACTATTGCTAATGTTACTACTATTACTACTACTACTACTAAATCAACAGCAATTTCTTATCTGTGTTATCTACTTCTACTACCACTACCACCACCAGAACTACTACTACTACTACTACTACTACTACTAATACTACTACTACTACTACTACAATATATCTAAACTGCATTAACTACTTCTACTACCACTACCAGTACTACTACTACTACTGCTACTACTACTCCTACTACTACTACTATTACTACTACTACTACTACTACTACTAATAATAAGAATAATAATAATAATAATAATAATAATAATATTAATTATAATAGTAGTAGTAATACTAGTATTAATAATAATAATAATAATAGTTGCTGATATAGTTGTTGTTGCTGTTGTTGTTGTTGTTACTGTTGTAGTAGTAGTAGAAGATGATTTATCTTTTTTTTTTTTTTCTTTCAGTTTTTCAAAAATTGTTGAAAAGTTTTATTCTCCTAAACCTGTTTATTTCACAGCTGCAATAATGTTTTGCCCTACATTCTTTAATTGACTACCCAGCCATGCACAAGAAAGTATACATGATATATGTACAAGATTTGATTTTTTTTTGTACATATTTTTTTTCAAGTACAAAACAATGTACAATATTCAAGTGGCAAGGTTTAAGTACATTTGTTTTACTGAATTTTCATTCACCTAAATTCTGATTATTCACAGTTATTTGTTCATTACAAGGTCACATAAATTGATGATATATTCCTTTCTTCATCTGTGACAAAAGAGAATAATTATTTCACTTAATTTCTTTCTTAAAATGTAACATTGAATATGTTGATGTTTACTTAAACCGATTTTAAAATGCTTAAACTATAACTGTAAACAAACCTCAGTCGAACAGAAACATAATGGGAATTTGACATTTATTCACTATTTTCTGTCATCTTAAATATATCGGTGAGACAAAATTGTTGTGGTTGGATGAATGTTTGTTTTGCGCGTAAATTTAATAGTAGTTTAACTGAATTCTTAACGTTGACTGAAAGGCTATTGTGAGAACATATGAATATACATTGTATTCGACAAAGGTGAAATGTACCGACTTGAAGGTATGACGACGATTTGGGTGAAAATTGCTTGTGAGAAATTATTATTGAAAACGAGAATGTAGTAAAAGATTAAAAGTTTTGATAAGATAAGATTAGAGTTTTCCACTCGCGATATAAGGATAGGCGCCAGTGAAGTCACTTTGTATCGGGTACGTTATACGGTCCTATTTACGATAGCATTTAGTACAAAGGGTTATAAAGGAATGATTCAAGAGTGTAAATAATTATCACAGCTCATTCAAAACATTTTGGAAATACCTTCTATTCAATAATTCAACCGTCCGTCAATCTCACCCTCTTCCATCCACCCGTCTATCCACCTATCATCCATCGAACCATCATTGATCTATCCATCCATCCAACTGTCCATCCATCTATCCACTTACCTACCAATCTTCCATCCATACGCTTACCCACTATCCATCCATCCATCCATCCATCTATCCTTCCATCCATCCATTTACCCATTGTCCACCCATCCATCCACCCGTCCATCCATCCATCCATCCATCACTGAATGTATTTGAAAATATATTTTGGATATTATTCCGCATAGTACTATAATGACATTTTACACTCGTGGCAATTCCTATGCCGATAGAGTGCAGTTTTTGGTATAATGTTTAAGTGCTTGGCTCGCAGCGCCGACGATCTAGGTTCGATTCCCGCATTGTGCTACTGTGTTTAAGAGGTTGGTCACCTCCCGCTTCCATGATAACTGACAAATTGTAGAAAGCGACGTAAAACACCGATCAATCAAGCAAATAAGCAATCAACAAATGCCAACATGGTTATAATTAATATAAAATTGGAAATATGCTGTCTTAATTAATTGATTAATTAAACACAATCATCTTTAAATTCAAATACAAATGAAATTTCTATTCAAAATTTGAAAACCATGTATATTTACTTTGTGTAAGGAAATTGCATTGCATTATGATCGTAAATTTACTTTTATTGGCAACAGCTCTTTGATGAAGCGTTGTTTTGCACAAATCCTTTTTCTATTCAATCTGTGCATTGTTATTTATATGGATGCAGTTATTTAAATATGATCCGCACAAATATGCATTGAATACGACTGCGAGGAGACTGTACACTTCAGGGGGCGGACCCAAAAACGAAATTAAGATGGGGGTGGAGTTTGGAGGAAGATTCTAACTAGCATTTTGCTTTACAAGAAAGAAAAATCCAAAATGTGTTAAAATTTGTGAAATACTATGCCATCGGCGGAAACAATGGTAGAAAAACTGTCATTTGAAAGGGCTTCATTAGTTGAGTACGCAAGTGAAATATGAAGTCTCTATCCCTCAAAGTTCAAATGTTATGGCCAAGGTTAAAGTTGTTTAACAGATATATAAACAAATAGACATAAAAAATAGACCGACAGACCAATAAACAGACTAAAAGACGAACAAACAGACAGACAGGACAAAAACAATATGCCCCGATCTCTCTATCAGAGAGAGAGAGAGAGAGAGAGAGAGATAACGGCAAGAGAAGCGTATGACGCGATACACACTTACAAAATTCCATGTATATACAGTCCAGAATCGTTTCAAAACTAATTAATCCCGAAAAAAGTTGAAGAGGAGTTTAATTACTAATACGGAAAATGCCGAAAGTACATAAATATATTCTGAGAGATTGTAGTCTAAAGTAGGTACATATGTGAGGTTGGTGACTGCCCTCCGCCATGTTGCGTTATGACCGAAAAATTGTTGAAAGCAAAAATAAAAAGCCGATCAACTAACTAATTAACATGTATTGTTCATGAATGATAGATAATTTGTCCATGTACAATATGTGCTCACTTGTTTATAAACAAATATAGTTGAGAAATTATAAAGCATAAATGTAGATTTATTGAATATTTTGTAAATGACACAGAGACAAACGTTTTAATAAATTTATATATTTTCTCGTTAAATATTTTGACGTGCATTTATTTTTCACGAGTTATCCCCCGTCTAGTGTAATGCGCCATAATGTTGAAATTTTTGTGCCAGTTACGAAACATGAGTTATCTGGAAAAACACATATCGGTGAAAATTAGTCCATCTCCCCATTTCTGTTGTTCCATTTGACTGCGCAAGTAAAATGTAAAGATGATCCGATTGATTTCGGTAGCTGACACTAACCAATGAGGAAATACAGAGGAGGTTCAGAGACATATTACGCCCCCCCCCCCCCCCCCTCCCTGCCCCCACTGGCGGAAAATGTTATTTTCGATTTTCGACCAGTTTAGGGTCGCACCCCCGCTCCCTAATTTCCGGACCGAATAGTGCAAAACACTAGTCATGGAAAGCTTCAACCCCACCCCTTTTCAAATAAATTCTACTTCTGCCTATGCCCCCTTTCCCCTTGAATTCTTATAAAATTTATACATATCTAAGCCGTTTATCTCTCTCTTTTTTGCTTTGTATTTACTATAAATTGTTGATTTTTATTTTGCCGGAAAGAGGGGGGGGGTGTTTTAGTGTTTTAGTTGCATGCCAGTGGTAACAAAACCCTTCTGCCCGAGCAAAATGTTTTGGATCCGAGTCATCTTCCTTTATAATGAGGCTTGTTCCGAGGTTGTAAAATATTTTATAGCACTGAGAGTGCTGTTAAAAGTGTCACACTGTGTAAACGTAGATAACGCCGAAGTCCTGTTATAATGTGAATTTAATATTCACAGATCCGGCCTCCAATACATTTGAAGTCTTGAATATCACTTGGTAAATATTGGACAGTCAGTCAGCATAGATAGTAATATTTTAATATATTTCATACATGCATTTGTACTGCATAAAGTTAGTCAACTGGCTAGTCTGACCCTTACGTACGTACACACTTACACCGGTTGATGAAACGCACATTTCGTTGAACTAAGAATGTACGTAAGTAGATTTAGTTAGTCGAAAATTTACACATGTTGATGAAACGGGCTCCAGCTGGATCCCAGACTGACCACAACATTTTCACTGCTTAAAAACAATGAAATGTCTAAATTTCACAATCCCCCCTCCCAAAGTTTCCTAAGATTTTTTTATTTGACCTCTTTTGGACAAACCCATATAAACCGGGTCCTGTTTCAGAGTATAGTTTGATAATTAAATACCTCTTTAAATCGATCTTGACCTTGCTGTTGACAAAACAAATCCTAGTATGAATTTTTCGACCTCTTTTGGACGATGTCGTATATACCGAGGCTCTGTTACACAATATAGGTTGACACTTAAATACCCGTTTGATTTGGTTGTGTCTGGTGCCTAAGGATGGGGGATCCAGTGAAGACGATATGACTGGATTAGAACCTGCCATTAAAATCATGCTGCCGTGATATCTAGATCATTGTGATCTGGTTTTACAATTCTGATATCGAAAGTAAAATTCAAATTTCAAAAAAATTATATCACATACAACGTCTTTCTTGGTTTTGAAGTCACTTAATTACTTAACCTTTAAATGTAGGCCATACCAACATAATTATTTTGAAATCATAAGTGCAGGTCAAAGGATTTTGTGGATATCATTAATCAATACCGTAAGCCGGTGTGGTTCATTTGATGAGGTGCTCGGCTCATGACCGAAATGTCCCGGGTTCGACTCCCGCTGTGGATGCACACGTGTCCTGTTTTTCAGATAAGACATTAAAAACCGAGGTCACGGTGTCACGGTAAGCGTGGCACGCAAAAGATCCCTCATTTCTTCGGGAGGGTTCCTTTTGAAAGGTCTAAATTTCTATGCAATGCATCAGGCGGATGCCGTCACCATATACGTGATTTAATCGTGGGGTAATGGAATTCAGTATTCCATTTACATCTATCTATCTATCTATCTATCTATCTATCTATCTATCTATCTATCTGTCTGTCTGTCTGTCTGTCTGTCTGTCTGTCTGTCTGTCTGTCTGTTTGTCTGTCTGTCTGCCTATCTATCTGTCTGTCTGTCAGTCTCTCTGTCAGTCTGTCTGTCTGTCTGTCTATCTATCTATCTATCTATCTATCTATCTATCTATCTATCTATCTATCTATCTATCTATCTATCTATCTATCTATCTGTCTGTCTGTCTATCTATTTATCCATCCATCCATCCAGCCAGCCAGCCAGCCAGCCAGCCATCCATAACATTGCTTTCCATTCCGGTAATAATTTTGAGCGATTTTACACGAGGCGGATGCCGTCACCATATACGTGATTTAATCGTGGGGTAATGGAATTCAGTATTCCATTTACATCTATTTATCTATCTATCTATCTATCTATCTATCTATCTATCTATCTATCTATCTATCTGTCTGTCTGTCTGTCTGTCTGTCTGTCTGTCTGTCTGTCTGTCTGTTTGTCTGTCTGTCTGTCTGCCTATCTATCTGTCTGTCTGTCAGTCTCTCTGTCAGTCTGTCTGCTTGTCTGTCATCCACCCATCCACCCATCTATCCATCCATCCATCTGTCTGTCCGTCCGTCCGCCCTCCCGCCTATTTGTCTGTCTGTCTGTCTATCCATCAATTCATCCATCCATCCATCCATCTGTTCATCTATCTATCTATCTATCTATCTATCTATCTATCTATCTATCTATCTATCTATTTATCCATCCATCCATCCAGCCAGCCAGCCAGCCAGCCATCCATAACATTGCTTTCCATTCCGGTAATAATTTTGAGCGATTTTACACGAGACAGGTGCTGAAACCGCATAATTCATATGGCCTTGCTGTGGCGTTACACAATGACTTGAATAGAAAACTAAAGAAAGATAACTCTTTAAAGTAATCGTGCTGGAAGCAGACAGGATAACTGACAACAGACATGTGTATCTGTACCATTTAAACGTTTTTGTATAAATCATTGATTATGAAATTGAATAGCACTAGTTTGATAGGGTAACATGAAACATGAAAACACGAAAATTCAATCATAAGTGAACTGTTTTTATGAACATGCGCATCTTTACTGGAAACGACAGATCGAAATGAAAAAAAGTATTATCAAAACATTTTAGGTTTATTTAAGTAACCTCTTTCTATTGCTATTTTATGTTTTCATATGCATTCGTTTGTGTTTTCACTCGTTTGTGTTTTCATTATTTGAACACTGCCGACAACATAATGGCATACATATGTAATACTAGTTAGAGAGCAACTAAAATAAGTCTCAGAGTATTAGTCAAAAATGAACATCTATTATACAAGACAAAATAGAGATATTGGCTATCACATACCGCTGGAAGAACTAGAGATAGGATCAGGTGTCATGAATGAGTAAACATCGCCCCCCCCCCCCCCCCAAAAAAAACCCAGACACACCAACTGTTATGGCCATAGGATTATGCGAGCTGGTACAGCTTGGATGGTATTCCATTGCCATAACAATGTGTCATCTGGTTCCATGAGCGATAACCGATTGGCAAGAGAACGGTTATTATTTACTTTGGGTTGAGCTAATTCTTACAGTCTAGGTTGAAATTTGAAGCACTGCAGTAAGTAAATAGTATTCCTGTACCTGATGTACGTCATAAAACAAGTTAATGAAGTTAATAAAACTATCCCAACACTGTATTAAGATACTTATTTATCCGTAAAGTCAAAATACCACTTTTAAACACCATCTTGGGAACACCATTAATATACTAAGTAATCTACATGTGAAATGCAGGATTCAAAGTGTACGAAAAAAGAGGAGTTACTGGCTCAGTTATGTGGCAGAAGTCACCATGCAGCTATACAATACATGAATATCAATAATATACTAGCACATATTACACATTACTAAAATATTTGATTGTAGTGCAATTACGATACCGACTTAGAAAGGTCATTTAATTTGACAAAAGCCAAACAAATGGTGTGGTTAACCGGTTTACGGGCACACCTTCCCACTCACCATAGCAGCAGAACAATCAAAGGATGTACATTTAAAAATAATCCTTCATGTAAAGAACAAGGGTCAACAGGTATCGCATATTGAGAGGTCATAAAAATAAAATTAAATATAATATGAATGACACGAAACAAACTGAAACAAAATTTTCACAAAAGAGGTTGCCAAATGATTGGATACTCTGACATCCTCAATTCAAGGTTTCAAGGGAGAAATATTGATTCAAAATGAAAATTTATGTAATGTCCTATCTTTACTCAAGCAGAATGAGAATGAAAGTCTGAGTACACCAATCTGGTAAGTCTCTCATACAAAATTGTCTTTTGGAATAAAATAATATTAGAACATATATACTTTTGTTATAATTTTGTGTACCAGATGCGCATTTCGACAACTTAAGTCTCTTCAGTGAATAGATTTTATCTGCAGCAGTAACCTTTTGTAAAAGGTATGTTTCTGATCATCAAATTCTATTACATTGCTAGTTCGTAAAAATGCCTTCCCGATTCGATTGTTAACATTCGACGTTTCAAGTAAATCAAAATTTATGGGTATCAAATTAAGTCCAGACACTGTACTGTATCTTTGCCAAATTTCTCTCCATTCAAAAGTGGTCCATATGCTATTCCCGTCGAAATAGTTCTCAGAAAACACCACTAGGAAAGTATTAGAACGACTAATAATATTTAGTGTTTCCTCTGATCTAACTGAAGACGGAAGCATCGATATTTCTGGGAGGTATGTTGTGCAACCATTTTTTATTAAGACGGGGAGCAATTTGATTAGTAGCCATTTACGAATATCATTCCTACGTTCGTCGTATGAAATAAATACTTCCACTGCAAATGATTTGGTATTTGAATGTTGTGTTCGGAAAAAAGAGGGATGCTTTCGCTTCAATATGAAAATTTCGTATTTAAAATACGAAACTATGGATACAACAGCTATCAGTGTCAATACGCAAATTGTTATCAGCAATAGTGATGTTTGCAAATACGTGTTGGATTGTTGGCATTGAAAGTAGTTAAGGTTGACATTTTTCGTAATTATATGCGTCGTTGCCACTTTGCAGAATATACCGTTGGAATAACAGCATGTGTACATTCCTTTTGTATTTCTGGGTTGCGTCCCTTCTTTTACAAACATTCCGCACGTGCAATTAATGGATTCAATTTTAAACTTGAATACGCATTGATTTAGTGTTTTGAAAGATGCTGATGACGGGTCTGTAATATTATCATTTCTGGTGAATATTATTTCCTTCATTTGAAGCAACTTATTTATGGCGCCAAGTTTTATTTTTGTTATATTTTTGTAAGAGACGCTTAGATGTTGAGTCGTATTTAGATAACTGTAGCCCTCAGTGATGGTGAAGCATAATTCGCGGAGGCCCGACAACTACTCCAACTAAAATGTAAGAGATAGGGTATAAATTCGACCCTATATTCCAACCCTTTTTCCAATTTCGAACTATTGAGATACACAAAGTCTCGAAATTGTGATAAATTTAAACTTTTTATTTCCTGGTTGTTATTTACTAAGCTAGGTGTGTCTAACCACTTCAAATCCGACAAATTTTGCAAATATCTGAGGTTAAACAAATGAAAATTTCCAAGACGTTTGAATGAATATTTCTTCATAACTGATGTTTTGAATTTTTTCTCAGTGAACGTAACTATGTTCAGTTCATCATATTTTGACGGTACAAAGATTTTGCGAAAGAAACAATGTTTACTTGAAGTTTGGGGAAATTGTAGCTTTCCTGAAGTCAATGTAAATGTTTTTAAATGTTTCTTCTTGTAGGTAACTGCTCCAGATCTGAAATGTTCGAAGCGTTTATGAATCATATAGATTTTCTGGACTTGTAACTTTCCCAAAGCCAAATAATAATACCTCAAATCTGGAAAATAATAAGAGGAACAACGACTCACTCTGCCTTTCGATTGGTAAACACACTTCTCTAGTGGACAATATGGTGTCTTGGAATTGTGACCTTTATGTATTGTCCCTTCACTATATCCATCTTTCCATTTAACTCTTGAAATAATGGCAAAAAATACACATAACATAATCAAAGCAATCACTGCTATTTTTTCCATCGATATTGTAACGCTAAATTTGGAATAAACATTTACCAGGGAAGAGAATATCAGTAAAAAGGCAGTTCAAATAAGGAAGTTGAAGTGAAAGTCAACAAACGACAGTAAAATACGTATGGTTCACTCCTTTGGTAAATAAGAACACTCCTTTAGCAAATAAGAGCGAATACATATTACGCATATTTTCATCCAATCAAATTTAAAAGGAACTTAGGGTCGTCAGTTTAGCCAGCTCTATAGGTACACTGTATCTGTGATGTCTTATTTCCTTTGTTGTACATCAGCAGTGTAATTGTAAGGTTCAGGTCCGAATTACATTCAGGCCACATCCTCGTCTGCTTGTTATCTGTAGGATATATTACTAAGCACTCTAGAAATTACTATTTATGTTTTGTTTTGGGCATACAGACCCTTGCTTGATTTTTTTTTTTTTTTCGGTTTTTTTTTTGGGGGGGGGAGGGGGGGGGGTTGGGAGGGGTGTTCATGAATATAAATATTTCAAATGGTTTCACAGTCTGAGGCACCTGCCCAGAAAAATGAATTAGTAAAGTATATGCATGATGGATAGTCCTGTGCATGTGTTAGCGTTTATATCTGGCAACATTTTGTCCGTGTCGTTACGGTATAGACAAGTATGTAGATAATATTGCCTTGATTATGCCCAATATGATTCAAAGCCATGGTTATATAACCAGGAAGGATAAGCATTTTATCTCATCTATTCGATGTACATCTGACATGGGGAGATTGAAGTTATAAACAGGTTACTTTGCATTTTTATTTTTGTTTGTTTGCATTTATTGTGGTTTTCAGAGGGGGGGGGGTTGAGTATATCAATATGGCAATGCAGCAATGAAATTATATGTACGAACAGGCATTGCAATGGTTAATTTATCTCATCCGAGTCTGGTCCGAATTGTAAATAATTTATCTCCTGTTTCATTATCAAATTTCGGGGGAGCATGTAGTCGCTGTCGTGTCCGTGTGTCTGTCCGTCTGTCTGTCTGTCTGTCCGAATTCATATCTCCTACATTTTTCATCAGAATATGATCATAATTCACCAAATATAATTTAGATTAAGGACTTTGGGACAAAGGTCACTGAAAAGTCATAGTCACTTATAAACTATGACTTAAAACACCATGCAGTACTTATATCTCTTACACTTTTCATCAAAACTTTATTATACTTCACCAAAATGTTAATTTGGTAAACTGCATTTGACAAAGGTTTCACAAGGTCATTTCTGAAAAGTCAAGGTCACTTATTTACTATGATTTTAGATACAATGAAGTACTTATATCTCCTACACCTTTCATCAGAATTTGATCATACTTCATAGAAATGTTATTTAGGCAAAGGGTTTTTGGACAGAGGTTTCTCAAGGTCATTTCTGAAAGGTCAATTTCACTTATTAACTATGACTTAAAACATTCCATGAAGTACTTTATCTCCTACACCTTTCATCAGAATTACTTCACCAAAATATTATTTAGGTAAATGGACAAAGCTCACTCAAGGTCACTTCTGAAAGGTCAAGGTCACGATATTTCATACCTATAGGTCAAGCTTACTCATTTTAATTTAAGATACTGTGATCACTTGTTGTTCTACAGTTGACTCAATTGAATATCCATATGATACATTGAGATTTGAAAACGTTATCATTTAATACAATGATTTCCGATATATTGAGTCTTTCATTTCCTTCATTGTTGCTCTGCGTTTTGGAGCATCCATCAGTTTTACCGATACTCTTGTTTTTCACTAATATTGAACAATAAGGAAAGTATGTTTCACAAGAACGTAGATAGTTTTAAAATACAATCTGTATCTAAGTTCCTTAGTAAGAAATTTGCACATTGTCGTGTTGGGAAATCAAAAATGGTACTTTGGAGGCTTTTTGACATTTTATCTTATCTGTCATTATATGACAAACATATAATGTTTTGCTATACAAATATACAATATTATTCTGTAACTACAATTCAAACATCAACGCAAGATTGATAATTTGGATAAGAGTATACTGTTGTCTATCGGACATTATGATTTCTTACATCAATAATAGTTTCTAATTTGTTTATTGATGAACTGTGCTTTCGACATACAGTATATTTCCAGTCTCATACCCGTTCATTTCAGTTCTTTTCTTTCTTTCTTGTTTTTTTTTTTTTTTTTTTTGTTTTTTCTCTTCCTTTTCCATTTTCTTTTTATGCCCCGGGTCGATATATTGAAGGGATACTGTTTTTGACCTTTCTGTCGATCTGTTTGTTTTCTGGTGTCAACTGTATCCTTGGCCATACCTTTTGAACCGTGAGGGATAGAAACTTCATATTCCTATTATTAATATATTTCATACTCAACTAATGAAGCCCTCTCAAATAACATCAAGGTCGATGAACTTTTGACCTTGACAATGACCCTCACGCTAAAAATTATGCCTTTTATTTTAAAGAAGTTCTTATTAATCATGATGATTTGCATTATTTGTGATTACATGTTCCGATTTCACTTGCTTTATTTATTTTATCTGTCACTGCTATGATTATCTTTGTTATTAGCAGTTTACTACCGTAATTATGAGAGTAAGCTGCGATATCGTAATTATTAGGAATTCACGTAGTCATTTTACAGAACCCTGTTTGTATTTAGCATTATTTAAATGATTGAAAACTTGTGAAAGGATGTTCATTGTGTATGTTTTATCATATAAATGTATTTCGTTCTCATAGAAAGTCCCTGGGGAGAATAGCTGTGGCTAACTAGGCATCCTTCTTTAAATAAAGCATTATTATTATTATTATTATTATTATTATTATTATTATTATTATTATTATTATTAGATAAGGGCCAGTATAGTTTATGATCATAATAACATATACCGCAACAAATTAATAAATGTCTATATATCCAAATAATGAAATGTTTAACTGAAATGCACATGAACAAATGTCTGCATACATACGTATTATGTAAAATCAAGCATAGTCAAAAAGTTATGATGGTTAGTGTGTATGGCCAGGTCTCTAAATACCGGTTAACATTCTCGGAAGAGGAATGTGAAATTGCACTAGATACCTATATCGACCATAGAACTTCCTCGGTGAAAATTTCAAACGTTCCTCCATATACCTTGTGAGAGCAGTTTCGTGGCAAGCAGCCTCGCTCTCAGGACGACATTTTCGTATTTAGAGCATGCCCTGGCATAGCGTATAAGTTGTGAAATGAAGACACCATATGCAAGAGAGGACGGTATGTTGCTATTCAGAAAAGGAAAGTTGGTAATAATGAAATTGAAATCGTCACGTGTGTCATAGAGAGAAGTTACTAATGAACCATCGTCACTAATTGATAGGAGTATATCCAGGTATGAAGCAGAAGATGCACTTTCAATTGTATCTTTTATTTCGAGTTCCTTTAGATATATGATGTTGAGGTGATCCTTAAATATAGGGTTGTTAATCGACAAACGTTGGTTGGTTGGTTGATTGGTGTTTTACGTCGCTTTCAACAATATTTCAGTCATATGGCGACATGGAAGCAGGAGGTTACCAAACTCTTAAACATAGTGGTGCAACCCGGGAATCGAACCCGGATCGTCGGCGCCGCAATCCAAGCGCTTATCCACTACACCACGCCTGTCCCCAATCGACAAACGTCATCGATCAAATCAACCAATCATGAAATAGCGAGTACACTCTTTGTTTTTTTTTTTTCAACGGGTGTATCAAGCTAGTAGGAAACACTTACTCCTTTCCAGACACCAGTGGCCTGTTGTTCGAAACTTTAACTTCTGGTTAAGCTAACTAATGGTTAAATTTTATCTAACTTTATCTTTGAATTGAGAAGATATTGAACCATAGACTGTGCACTGAGTTGTAGCATATGAGACAAACTTTGTAATATAATCTAGATTTTTATACAGAAATCGTATATATTAAATATAATTTTAGAATAACCAGTGGTTAAGGATTCTGGTCCCAGGTCTCATCTCTTTTGGGATTTGCAATTGTTCTTGCTGAATCCAGAACCACCCAATCTGTAGTGTTTTAATTGGACTTGAATACAGATTATTCAGTGACACTTTTTCGAACTCACCCTTGGTAAATTTTGTCATTACATTACATACATACATGCATATTGACAATAGTTTTAAAGGCAATGCCAACAGAGATAAAAACGTTTTCTTGTCAATGTTTCAACATTTTGTTACGTAACACATACATTATAATATGTCATATATAACTTACAAGCACGTAGACAAATTCTACATATAAAAACGTTTACGTACAGATAAAAAAAAAAACAACAAAAAACTAACAAAACCACACAAACAAACAGACGAAAACAAAAACAAAACACCCCTCCCAAAAAAAACAAAACAAAAAAAAAAAAAAAAAACCAAAAAAAAAAACCAAAAAAAAAAAAACAAGAACTCCCAATTTAGATCAAATAATCTCTAGATTTCTTATTGAGATGATATAGGAAGAGGCTTAATTGCAAAACGGACACAGTTGTTTCATTAAACAATGCATACAGGTGTTCTAAAACTAATGAGAAATTTACTAATACGGAAGATGTGCAAAGTACAAAAATGTATTCTGAGAGATTGTAGTCTAAAGTAGGTACATATGTGAGGTTGGTGACTGCCCTCCGCCATGTTGCGTTATGACCGAAAAATTGTTCAAAGCAAAAATCAAAAGCCGATCAACTAACTAATTAACATGTATTGTTCATGAATGATAGATAATTTGTCCATGTACAATATGTGCTCACTTAACTTTTTTCATATCCAAATACAGATGAGAAATTATAAAGCATAAATGTAGATTTATTGAATATTTTTTAAAAGACACGAAACAAACGTTTTAACAAATATCTTATCTCGTTTAATACGTTGACGTGCATTAATTTTTTTTCACGAGTTATCTCCCATGTAGTGTAATGCGCAATAATGCTGGAATGTTTGGTTCGATTGGTAAATTGGTTGATTGGTGTTTTACGTCGCTTTCAACAGTTTTTTAGTTATATCGCAACATGGAAGCAGGGGGTAACCAACCTCTTAAACATAGTGGCAAAACTCGGGAATCGAACTCGGATCGTCGGCGCCGCAAGCCAGGCGCTTTACCACTACACCAAACCTTCGCCTGTTTAGTACTGCACAGTGTACATTGAATAGCAGTATAACATGAAAGGCATCAAGAGAGAGAGAGAGAGAGAGAGAGAGAGAGAGAGAGAGAGAGAACAACCACAACAACAACAATAATAATAATAATAATAATAATAATAATAATAATGATGATGATAATACATAAATAAATACATAACTAATTAACATAAATAATAATAATATTAATGATAAAATACATGTAAAAACCAAAAACGGTTCATTTTTAAAAGACGGCAAACTCTCTGACTTAGCTGTGAGACAGACCACCACAGTACAACAAAAGATAAACTGTAAATAACATCCTAAATTGAAAGAGTTACAGTCTGATCGATAGTTTTGTTGATCCTCTCTCTCTCTCTCTCTCTCTCTCTCTCTCTCTCTCTCTCTCTCTCTCTCTCTCTCTCTCTCTCCTCTCTCTCTCTCTCTCTCCTTTTTGTTCTGGAAAGGAGGAGGTATTTGATTGTTTTTGGTTTGAAAATAGTGGTCCCAGCCTTGACCCTTCACAACCGGCCACCCTGTATCAGTAAAATGTACACATGCCGATATCAATAGCAACAAACTGCCGCCTTGGTACCCGGTAAAAACGAACCCCTGTCCCTTAAATATATGTATCCGAACAAAGGAAGTTATGGCACTGATGGCGGTAATAGGTAGTTACGTAGGTGAATAGGTAGGTAGGTAAGTAAGTCGCTAGTAAGTTAGTTAGCTACTTGGTTTGTTAGTTACTTATATAGGGAGGTAGGCAGGCAGGCAGGCAGATAGGTAGGCAAGTAGGTAGGTAGGTACGTTAGTAGGTAGATAGGTAGGTAGGTTAGTACGTAGGTAGGTGGGTGGGTGGATCAGTAGGCAAGTAGATAGGCGAGTAGGCAAGTAGGCAGGTAAGTAGGTAGGTGGGTAGGGTAGTACGTGGGTAGGTGGATGGGTGGATCAGTGGGCAAGTAGATAGGTAGGTAAGTAGGCAAGTAGGTAGGTTCGTAGGTAGGTAGGTACCGGTAAGTAGGCAGGTAAGTAGGTAGGTAGGTAGGTGAGTAGGCAAGTACTGGTAGGTAAGTAGGTAGGTAGGTAGGTATGTAGGCAGATAGGTAGGCAGGTTTCCCTACCAAGCTATTTTGAGCCCTAGGACATTATTTACTTTTACCGCAAAAATTCATAGGTATAGTCAAGGACAAAACACACAAATGTATTTGTAAAGGGTTTATCTCATATGCCGATTTGAAGTTTTGAATGAAAAGAAGACATAAACATAATGGTTGAAATGTGTGTGCCAGTCACGAAACCTGAGTTATCAGGAAAAAACACATTGCGGTGAAAATCGATCCACTTCCCCATTTCTGTCGTTCCACTTGACTGCGCGAGGAAAATGTAGAGATGATCTGATTGATTCCGGTAGCTGACACTATTCCACGAGGAAATCCAGAGGAGGAATTTGGAGGTCCAGAGACATCTTACGCCTCAACCCTCCCCCCCCCCCCCAAACCCTCACATCCCCCCTCCCGCCATCATTGACGGAAAATATTGGGAAAAAAAGTCATTTCCAGCGTTGCAACTGCCCCGTTCCAGGCCTAAATGTGTAAAACACTAGTCATTTAAGCTGCAACACCCTTCTCCCTCTCCTTTAAAAAAAATTCTAGATCCCCCTATGGCTCCTCCTAAATTTTTATAATATATACATATCCAAGTCGTTTACCTCTCTTGTCATTTTGTTATTATCATTATTATTATTATTATTTTTGAAAGGGGGGGGGGGGGGTGTTTTAGTAGCATGCCAGTGGTAAGAAAACCCTTCTACCTGAGCAAAATGTTTTGGATCCGCGTCATCTAACTTTATTAGATAAGCTTGTTCGGAGATTGTAAAACATTGAAAGTGTTGTTAAAAGTGTCATACTATGTAAACGACTAAAACTTAGATAACGCCGAAATTCTTATTATAGTGTGACTTTAATATTCACAGATCCGGTATCCACTATACTCGAAGGGGCCCTATCACTTTGATAATATTGGAGAACAGCGCCTTGCTGGATCCAATACTATATATATAATAATAATATATAAAATATTTCAAATTTAAAAGTTAATGCATATAATTGCACGTAAATGTTTTGCATATTTTACAACCATTGTCACAAATAACATTTTAAACAATATGTGTTTGTGAAACACGAATGCTCCCTGTGGTAACAATATCTAAATAATGCAAATTTTGAAATGAAAGGTCGTGGTCAAGGTCATGAGATCAACGAACTTGGTGTAATTCGAAAGGACTTTATTAGTGGAGTATGCATGCCCAATATAAAGTCTCTATCTAAAAGATAGACAGACAGACGAACAAACAACAAACAAACAATCGATCAAGGGGAAAACATGACACAGGAATGGTGAAACGGATGCAGATCGGGATAATATGTGGTCACGTATGTAACAAACAGTCAGTCAGTGTAGATCTTCTTTTGTTTTCGTACAGATGAAATTCAGACGACCTTGAGGACGATGGTAGTTCATTTAGTAGAGTATTTACACGGTAACTCTAAGTCCTGGATCCCAGACTGACTACAACATTTTCATTGCTTGAAAAAAAACAAAAATAGATTTCGCAATTTACAGGTACTTGTACAAATAAAGTATTCGCTATCGAAATCTACTTAAGTGCGGTGAAATTCAGCAATATTTTAAATGAGTCAGTGTGTTCCATCGAGGCTTGGAGTGTATTTGTGGCGGATCTAGAATAGTAAAATTGGATTTATTTTTTTTTTTCTGAATTTGATCACAGCGTGCAACAGATAGATGTGAATCTTGACACATGCTTTAATGTACATGATCAGATCTGGAACAGACGTTTTACCTAGCGATGTACATAATCTTTTTGTGTATTTAAGTCTTGATAAGTTACGATGGTTTCACATCAAATGAATTTTCCCAGATGTCGCTTTGCATTCTTTGCATTCAGTCATCAATGTATGTTTCCACGAAACAAGACGGGACAAAAAAAAATATGAAATTCGGCATGTACGTGGAAATGATGGTATTTATGAATGCAATAGAGAGCATAAAGTAATTCTTATGTTTAACTTGCTGGTATTTTCCCCCAAATGGGTTTCCCTATCAGATGTCACTTTGGTCAGCACAGGATTTCTCGTCTATAGCCTTAAAGTATTCCAAAGGCATAAGTGTGATAGGCGACGTAGAACATTTGACAATTATGATGTGATTATGTCTTAAGGCCGGTGTAGTTTATTACCATCATAATGTATACCGAACAAAATAATAAATGTATATACATCCAAATATTTTTATAATATTTAATATTAATATTTATTATAATATTTATTATTAATATAAATGGTTGCTTCAATGCATGAACCATTCAACTACTAGAAACTCAGCATCATGTCCGAATATTATATTGTTTTGGATTTCTACTGGTTGAGTATCTTGTGTGAACGACATCATATCTCGTGGTACGAGATAATCAACAAAGGGAACTGAACTTTGAAAATTTGACTATGATGTGTGTGTGTGTGTGTGTGTGTGTGTGTGTGTGTGTGTGTGTGTGTGTGTGTGTGTGTGTGTGTGTGTGTGTGTGTGTGTGTGAAAAAAACAGAATATCGTGAAACAACATTTAAAACTTCTGCATGAGTACACTCTTTGTCTTTTCAGACGTGTATAGCATGCTAACAGGAGACGCATTTTCCTTACAGACGCCTGATGTTATCCCATTTGGGATTTGCAATTGCTCTTGCTGATATCAGCACCACCGAATCTGTAGTGTTTAACTGGACTTGAATGACGAACATCCAATGACACTTTTTCGAACTCACACTTGGTAGATTCTGTCATAACATACATAATTTATAAACAATAGTTTTATGGTGAATATCTATGGAGATAAAAGCTTTCTTGTCAACGGATGAACATTTTATTACATAAAACATACATCATAGCATACCATATGGACGTAATATATCATATGATATATAAAAGCTTGTGAACATACATCATAGAATATCATATGGACGTAATATATCATATGATATATAAAAGCTCGTGAACATACATCCTAGCATATCATATGGACGTAATATATCATATGATATATAAAAGCTCGTGAACATACATCCTAGCATATCATATGGACGTAATATATCATATGATATATAAAAGCTCGTGAACATACATCCTAGCATATCATATGGACGTAATATATCATATGATATATAAAGGCTTGTGAACATACATCATAGAATATCATATGGACGTAATATATCATATGATATATAAAAGCTCATGAACAAATTTTGCATATTGGAGAAACGTTTAAGAAAAGATTGGCAAAATATATATAGATAAATAAACCTCCCAACATTCACCAAATAACCCCATGCTCTAGGTTTCTTGATTGAAATGGTATAGGTGGAGGCCTAATTGCAAAACGGACAAACTTGTTTTATTAAACAATGCATACAGGTGTTTTTCACTATATTTACATAAAATCGCTTTTGGAAACGGAAGCATATTCTAACTGAAGCAAAATGTCTTTGAAAAAGTTTTGTTTTTGATCATCGAATGCACTCAAATTTCTAACTCGAAAAAATGCTTTCCCAATTCTATTATTAACATCGGAAATTTTAAGTAGGTCAAAATTTATGGGTATTATATGATGTCCTGATTTAGAATGAAATCTCTGCCAGATGGTTTCCCATTCAAATAGAGTCCAAATGCTTCCATCCTCAAAATAGTGTTCAGAAAAGATGACGAGGAAAGTTTTGCAATTACGTACAACATTTAGTGTTTCTTCAGATCTTATGAACGACGGAAGCATTGATATTTCAGGAAGATATATGGAGAAGCCATGTTTTTTTAAAGTGGGAAGTAAAGTACAATGCAACCATTTTCGAATATCTTCTCTACTTTCGTCGTACGAAATAAATAAGTCGGTGGTAAAGGATTGTGACTCTATTCGTCTGCAGGGGTATTGATACTTCCGTGTTATTATGAAAATTTCGTATCTAAAATACGAGACTATGGATATAACACCTATAAGTATTAACACACTAATACCTATCAGCAATGCTAATGTATACAAAGCATAATTGGATTGTTCACACTGAAAGAAATCTGCATTAACATTCTTTATCAGTATTTTCTCGGTCTCCGTTTTGCAAAATACTTTGTCAGAATTGCAGTACTTTTTTGCAGTATTTCTGGATTCGAGCCATTGTTTTATCCAAACTATATCGCACCTACAATTTAGCAACAAGGTTGGAAACTTGAAAACACATGGATCTAATTTCTTCAATGATTCCGGTAGAAGTGTCAAATTGTCATTTCCGGTGAGCACAATTTCCTTTATTTGATGCAATTCATTTATTGCCTTATATTCAACTTTTGTTATATTGTTTTCAGAAACATCTATATATTTCGTTGTTTTGAGATAACTCCTGGCTTTAAATTCACTGATAAAATTTTTCGGCAGTATAAGATTGTGAATGTCACCATCCGGGACATAGACTGGAAAATGTGAAAGATTCGAAGCAGTACAATTCACAGTTACCGTTTTTGTATTCCATAGAAAATGAGATGTTTCACCACTTAACGTGTAATAACATCTGCAACCACGAGGACACTTATCAACTTCTTTCAAATTGCACTTCATGTTCAGCCAGAGGCCATTCTTGCCTAATTCGAATATTGTTAAACCTTTCATGTTGCTTGGTTGTACACAGACAACTCTGAGATAATTTCTGTCCATAACTTGCAAAATGGAGGAAAACATTTCCATTAAAGGTGCCATTCTACAATCGCATACGATAGGATTGTTTCGAACATCAAAACCATATCGCCATAGAACCTTAAACAAATCCGTCATCATTCTTGCACCCAATCTATATATAAAATCCGTAACGGTTCGGAGTTTGTTAAACTGCAAGTTGATAAAACCAGATCCGTACTGTTTTGTTCCGTCAATTGTTAAATTCAGCTTATTTGTTAAAGTTTCCACCGCAATTTGATTAAAACTTAAATCTAGAACACACAAAGGCCGTTCTATGAGTATCATATTTGAAACATCATAGGATCTGAAGTAGTTATGACTAAAGATCAATTTTACGATCGTGTTCGAATTAATAGTGTTCGGATCGATATTCCATAACAAATTATGTGATAAATCCAGGACTCTGAGATTAGTATTATGTTCGAACTGGGTTAGATTCACACATTTTATCAAGTTCCTTGATAAGTTAAGCGTATCCAACCACTTCAGGCATGACAAATCTGGAATATTTTTGAGCCAATTATTAGAAAAATCTATTACAACAAGACTTTTGAATAAGCATACATTCATAGGAAATGTTATTATTTGTCTCCCGGTGAACATCACCTCATCATTTATCGATTGTCCGAAGTTTTCACGAATTAAATAGCTGCCATTTGAATTTTGACGAACTGTTAGGTTTCCTAAAACCTTTTTCTGGTATTCCCACTCAGGAAGGCTGTTACAGGAACAGCAACTCATCCAGTGCTCTAGCGGGTAGGCACACACTTCCACGGGACAAAACATCACCTTCTGAGGGTAACTGTGAGGTAGAGTCCATTCGCTGTATTCAATATTCCATGTTTCAGATTTACAAATTATTGTAGAAAATACGAACAGCTCTGATAAAACGATCACTTCCATTTGAACCATTGTCGAAGATACGATGAACGCGTGTAGCATGTAATAATGTATTTATAGTATAGTCGTGTCACGAAACACCATATTCAAACGAGGAAGTTGAAATAAATATCAGCAAGGAACTGTATAATGCGCAACAAGAACCTCCTTTGGGCAAATAAGATCGCTTTTTTCTTGAGTGGCAAGTAAGATGTGTAACACACATTACAAACTGCGACAAAATATCACACTCATTTCTTTTCAAGATAGTTTTATATCCCAACAGCTTTTTACTGCATTGAAAATGCCCTAAAACATTCAGTGGATTCCCCCTTATTTCCCTTGAGCAAAGAATTACTCGTGTGCCATTCTGTAAAAAAACAAAAAGCGTGATATATGTAATTTCAATATCTAAATGTCAATAGTGATGTAACAATGATTGCATTTTAATGTCAGTTTTATTTTTGGGCGTACTTTCAATAGCCTTCAAAATTGTTTGATTACCAATGTTTACTCTATTCAGAGGCGAATTAAAGGGGAAGTTCGTAAAGTGGGTCCTTTAAAATACGGTAAAATATCTAATACACATCTATATCTGCTGGAATGCTTCACCTATTATGACAAATGCTTTGTAGCTAAGTGAATGCGGTGACTGACTCGTGACCGCGAGGTCTCGGATTCGACTCCCGCCATGAGCAAATCGTTGTTCTGTATTACAGATGAGAATAAAAATTGAGGTCCTTTCCAATGGTAGATGTAGCACGTTTAAGGTCCTTACTGCCCGAGTGGTTCCCTTGTACATTTCCATGTAATGCACTAGGCAGATGCTGTCACTATATACGAGAAATAATCGTGAAGTGAAGTTAAACAACTATCAATAAATATATCATATTAGGAAATCTTAGTGAGCTGTATATAAAATTAGTACTTTTCAATACTGACATATTCCCCAAAACCAAATGTAGAGTAATCATTTATTTTCCAAACATCAAAGAATGCCTCTTCTTTGTTACAAAGCACTGTTCCAGGATGGAGTTTTGTACATCCGATAAGGTTTGTTTTAATAAAGAATTTGTCATACAATCCTTTTTCACTTCCATATTTTCGGGGATGAAAATCGCTAGGTGGGCAATATTTTGCGGAAATGTTTTTTTGTTGCGCAAAATAGACGTTGACATATCTGTTATCGTATTTATTGATTTGTATAAACAAATGATTTGAATTTTGCAAATTTATTGTTGTTTTCAGATGAACAAAACAAGTGTAAGTAGTGTGTAGATAACTTCTAACGCCTATGTATCGTCAACCATTGGTTCGGTGCTGCATGAGAGAAAAAATCAACATAGTGTGATCAGCTTCATCAAAAGCTACTGTAAATAACAGATACCATGTTTTATCACATTTCATATCTAACATTTTGACATTATGTGAACATGTATAGTTGGATTTACTGTTGTTGACGCTAAAATATTATCCCATAAGGTAGCAATTGATGACACGTTTTAATACTGCTAATTCAATATTCAAGTTAATCCTTTACTAATTTCTTGCATTGAGATTGAAGTTTGACAATAGATTTACCGTTATAGGAGTACTCATGACAAATGTAATACATTATGGATACAATGCCGGTATCTAACAAAACCTAATTTCTTGTATGAAATTCTCTTATAACCTGTATTTTTAGCTCCCCAGGGAGTTAGTTCGGTCTAGGTTTCCGGTGTCGTTGTCATCAGCGACGGCGTCCTCATACAAAGCTTTAAGCTGGGCAATATCTTTTGAATTGCAAGGGCAGGTTTTGATATTTCACATATAGATTTATCATGAACAAGCATTCTGAGAGTATCATTTAAGCAATATTAATCCCCAACAAATTCAAAAGGGGTTAAAAAGGAGGTCAGTTGTAGCAAAAGAGTTGCAGGTATTCTAAGAGTGTTATTATATATCTTTTAGCTAGAGTTGCCCACTAATTTCTTTCTTTTTTTTTTTTTATCTGTAAGCATGACAAAGAAAACTGAATTTTTAACAAAGGGTAGTTACTCTGGAAAACGTATGTCAACCGTGACCATAGTCAATCTTGATCTGCAACTCTTCATGGGGATTGTTGCTACCACGTTTCACCTTGCTTTCTGTAGGCATAGCTAAAGACGGAAAGACAGAGAGATAGATAGGCTGACGAACAGAGTGGAGTCCTTTAGTCACTCAATTTTCACCGGTGGAGGACTAAAACGGCTTTTATTTTGCGTTCTGTTATTTTAACTATTGACCTGAGACTTTGTCCCACTTTCCAAAATCATAAAACAGGTCTTAACGATTCGAATGTCAAGGGATATGATTTTGACATATAGACTCATTAAAAGAGCTTTCATTTCGAGTTATGACTTTTGAGTGAGATTGACCAATTTCTAACACATATTGTGGAGAGCTCTGTTTATAATCATAGTAACCAAAAATACATTTGTTAGACTATATATAATTTGTGGTATATACGTTCTATATTTATTGTGATCTTACCTTTTGTGGTAATTGGAGAGTTTACAGTTGATGGTTTATTTGTTGGTGCTAAAATACAGACATTACATGAAATGAAATATCAGTACGTGTGTGTTTTTATAAGATTCATTTTTATATATCACAGACAATAATTTTCCCTAAATGAACCGTTTCTCTTTGTAGGAGGAAATCATTAAACGCTAAGAAATGGTTAATATACATGTGAGAGTATGAATTATATAATTCTATCAATTTATTTGATACTTTTTTATAAGCAGAAATTTTATGAATGTCTTGGGTTCTTATGGTATAACCATTACATTTGTATATGGTATATGTTTGAGTGACGTTGATTTACAAGAAAATTCTCAAAAATAAACTTAATTACGTGTAGAAAACTATTAAAATTTGGGTAAAATAAGAATTGAAAATAATTTTGATTTATGTAGGATGTACATTTCTTGCAACAACTAATCACAGAAGTGAAAACGCTGATTAAAATGTTTATCTTTTCAATGCATTTAATGACGTTCTGTGCTTGAACTTTAATTTTGGAATTGTTTTGCTGTTCGAATTGGTAGTCACAAACTTTCAACGTTGCACTTATTTCACCTTTTACTTAATATCTCATTATAACTCATTTGATACATTCCAATTGAAATCTGAACATGTTTATTCATTAATGTCATTCATGTACTGAATAGAAAGCTTAGCCACATCTAATTCAGCCGTACAGCAAAAGTAATTACAGAAAAAAGCAAACAATAAAACATACGAAGACATCTCTAATATTCAATTGTAATGCAGTTGAGGCGCTGAAATGACGCTAGTTACTCAACTGGTGTAGTTAACCGGTTTATGGGCCCACCACCCTCCAACTCACCACAACGGCAGAACAAGAAAAAGACATGCATATATATTATATTATATATATTATACTCCATATATGTGGATCGAATAACAATTTGGGAGGTCTTAAAGGTTCACACACAAGAATGTTTAATGGATAAAAAATTACTTTTCAAAATATAAAAAGTCGTGTCAATTTGAGCCTACTGTGCTATAAAAAAATACGATGTACACATATGCCGATAAGTTGCCACATCGTATGGCTTGGCAGACAACTGAATAGATATTTGTCTTTTACAACACTATTTCGATGCTAAATTCTTAAAAAAAAATACTCGCAAGTATAGGGTAATTCACAAAGATGCTGAAGTATATGACAAACATGTATAAGCTGTTATTTCAAAGTGTAAGAACGTTTTAGAGAGCTTACCTTGTGTGGAAATTGGCATATATACAGATGATGGTCGTGCTGTTGATGCTAAAATTTAAATGAATATTCTCATAATAAATGATAATACATGCATCTTTTTATTTCCAGCTTAATGAATGTGTTTAAAGACAATTGTTTTACAATGATCTTTATAACACATAACCATTTAGGCTCGAACTAGATAATAGAAAACTATTCTATACATTTGAATTGATGTTGCTGTATAATGCAAAATACGAAAGTATCAAGTGTCAAGTGACTATCGCGTAAACAACAATGTGCCACAGTGGACATTCACGGACCCCTGAAATTTAGGAAGTTGCCCGGAATGAGTAATCCTTTCCCCATAAAAATAGAATCTAGTATAACTATTCAAATATTAAATTTTAAAGCACGAGGGAAAATATAGTTGTTTTCATTTGTAAATGATGTAAGTCAGACGATGAGCTGTGTGTGTGTGTGTGTGTGTGTGTGTGTGTGTGGAGGTGTGTGTAGGTGTGTGTGTAGTGTGATCTCAATCCAGCAAAATTTTCACAAAGTGTAGGTGGAAAATTTCAAATTCTAATAGAAAGGGTGCTGATAATCATTTTGATGTTTGACGCCACAAGATTACATTATATGGTCATTAAACCCTTTCACCTATAAACGCATATAGTGTCCTTCGTTGTTGAGGTTTTGTTGTTGAAGCACTTTTGTGGTGGATGTTGCATGCAAGCAGGGGACACTTCTCATCCCAGGCACCTGGTCTCACCTCAATTTAATTGGGATTTGCATTTTTATGAATAGCACAATCTACATTATCTTGTCCTTTTAATCCATGGACTTCGAGATGTTGTAAACCCCTCTGTATTCTTCTTTTTTTACATTTAAAGTTTGGATGAGAAATGAAGTAAATCTCTCCTGATTTTTTTTTTATGGGGGGGTGTTGTAAATTTGCGTGGGGGAGGGGTTTTGGTTGGTTTTTCTTTTGTTAATTTGTTTGTTTGCGGTATTTTCTTTTTTTTTTCTGCTCCTGACTCCTGATTTATTTTTCAAATTTAGTTGATATTGGCGTTTAATTCAATATCAAAACTTACATTTCATAACTTTTAAACTTTAATATTGAGTTTTACAGCTGAACAACAGTGTAGAAAGTCTGTATGTATCCAAGGGTTATGGAAATTGATCGTGGATACCCAATATTAAATACCGGTACTATGAAATCTATCGTTATGTATAATTTTAAATTCCTTCCAGTGCATGTTCATTCTTGTTATGATGCCTTTATACATTTATTTTAACAGATGCCATGTAGGCAATAAACACATGTATAAAGTTGGCAAGTTTTATCCTTTGGTAGCTGAATTGGCTCAAATGATAACATCAATACCAATATTTCGTGCATGAGCTATTTGTAGTCAAAATTCTGGAAAACAGAATATTTGTTAACTACAAGTCAATAAACAGCCCTACCTGAGATTACGGTGTATAAAAATTTCAATCAAATTTCTGGCAGTTTAAACTAAATAAAATAAGCACAACCAGAATAGTTATTGTCAGTGATTTTTAGACAAGAAAGGGCCATAAATATAGTGATAAATAAAACATAATAAAAACTTAACGAAAATCCACGAAATACCAGTTTAATCTACTACATATAGCTGTGTACGAAATTTCAATCAAAAATTTCAAAATTCGACAAAATAGAATTTTGGAAAACAAAAGTACAGACGGACGGATTGCGACTAAACCTATAGTTCCTACGGTTTCATCGGTAGACTAATAAATAGAATTCTCATGTACATGTAACTCATCCTACTCGCCATTACAAAGCATAGTGTTCGATTCTTATATGGTATATTTCACATTAACACTATGTACCTTTGGAGTTTTAATCTACAGTAGGATTATCATTAAATTTCCATTATTTCTATTAAACTATACCTGCGGTGGTAGTAGTAGTTGTTGTTTTAGTAGTAGATGGTCCAGTACAAAATCCACAATATGCCATACAAGCTACATGTGCTAGTGCTGGTTCATGCCCACAAACAGTTGGACCTTTTTGAGAGCAGTCTATCAGGTCGAGACACACTCCTACTAACAATACGGAAAATAGAAAAATGGTATATCGTAAAATAGCACACTTTGGTATTTATTTTTCGCAATTCGAATCCAAAGCATGTATTATATATGACAAAGCATCTACTTATTTACTTTTGCAAACAGGTATGTTAATATATCAGATAACAAATATAGACAAATAAAAAATACCGTAAAATTAGTCACGAGTTTTAATATTGTTTTGATTAGTACTCAACCACTAATGTAAATTACCTTAATTAATAGAAACATATATGTTTTAAGCTGACTATACTCGTAAATATCCTACAGATTCAGAAAATTTTTAGTACATTGAATGTTAATATCTTTGGCATTCCCATGTACTTATAACTTAAGATTTATATATATATATATATATATATATATATATATATATATATATACATACTACAAATTTTATAACTGTAAGTAATTTAGACGAAAAGCTGTATCTAAGAATACAGTGTTACGATTAATGTGTGCTATTTATTATATAAAATGAACTAAGATAGTTCCAACTCTGCCATCCCATTCCTGACTTTCCTGACTTTCAATAAAAATGTATCTCTTTTTATGCAATTACATAAGGAAAGTATAATACAATATGTTTGCAGTCACTTCAGTATTGAATTAAATTTTATTCACTAAACCAAAATTATTTCCATGGCTAAAATATATTAATTAGCACTAATTACAGATTTTAGGTTTGAGTCACCCGTTTGAATGGATTTAAATGTATGTACAGAGAATGTCCCTCTAATGCATTAGGGATTTATTTTCACACCGCATTGAATGCTTAATGTAGCAGTCAGTAGTCGTTGTTTGTTAAAGAGGCTTACTCCCTCTAGACACCTACTGTAACCTCTGTTCTAACAGAGTCCAAGAATTCAATAGTACCATCTTGTAATAGGTGCAGTGACTCATTGCACTCCTTTTTTAACTTTTGTAGTTTTGTTTTAGGAGGTGGGTTGGACATATAACAAGGAAGCCAGCTTCAAACAATAAAAGACGAGCTCTGAGAGTGAACCATAAGGAAAATAAAAGAAACACTAGCCAAGGAACATGTGGCAAAGGGATCTAGATGCCGATTCTAAGAAGATAGGACCGGCCTGGATAACTTTGACGGCCAGCCAAGTATGGAAGTGCTTGGGGATGACTTGTTGGTGACATATGTCTTGCACAGGACCACAGGCGGAAGCGAAGTGTAGTTTATTTTGGTATGAACCAAGCGTCTCGTTTCCAATTACTTTCTCTTTATAAATTCAATTACCTGTCGTAGTAGTAATGGGGTTCCTAGTAGTTGTAGGTTGTGTTGTAGTTGTAGCTGAGGTTAAAGAATATATAAAATACACAACAAATTGCATAAAATTACAATTCAAATGACATTAAAATCGTTTTGTAATATTTTTTGCAATGTTAGCATTAAAATTTAAAAGTTTGTTTAATATATAATTATGTAAAAATTTAAAGTAAAATATAATCTTTAGTAGCAAATTTCAGCTTCTTAATTTTTCAATATACTTTGGTCATTTACGCAAGAAATATATCAGCGAAGATTTCAAAAGTTGGAAATCAACAATAAACCCTGTTTACAAAGGAATTTATAAAGTCAGTATTGTTAACTATTTACTGAAGAACCCTGATTTAAAGAAAAACTTTGGCTGCGACTTCTTTATATATATATCGTCGTGTCTCAGACAACTGCCGTGAAAGGTGTACAAAGAATAGAAAATTTACAAAAATATAGAAAGAATAGAAAATTTTAGAAAATATGGGTCTATTATATATAAATGGGCAGTTGTTCACAAGACCCCTGAGCGGATTTAAACTTCACACAGAATATCTAAAATAAATATAATGAATAAATAAGTAACAAGGAGCACTCAAATTTCACAAATTGTCGGCCACTTAGCCGTTATCAAGAGGAAACAAAAACGATAAAAGCCAAGTGGCCCAACATTTGTGGACATAAGTGTTTTTTGTGACTATATATTTTATATTATATGTATTATATATTTTAACACCCCTTCGGAGGACTTCTTATGATGTCTATAATGAATAACCTGCTGTAGAATTAGGGACACACAATCCACAATACGCAGGACAAGCCATTCGAGCATAATCGCTGAAATGTCCACAAAGTGAGGGTCCATAATGCGAACAATCAGTCATATCGACACAGTTCACTGAAATAAATCATACATTTCTATATTACTACTCATGAAGACTTTTACACAATTTATATCATACCTTCGATGATGAAAATATGGGATAATGTTTTTTTGTCAGCTCAACAAGATATATATAATTCATTATATGATCAGTTGTTATTTGTTTTGTGTGCACCCCACGACAGAAGTTCTGCTTTATGTATAGTGATGACTTAAGAGTTGCCCATTGTTACAAATAGAATCAGTTTAATATGTTTTTTAATTAAACCAAGAAAAGACAGTCCAATGCATCCTCATTAAACATTCACACATTTTGTAGGTCTAAAAGTCTAAGTATCGTTTCGTGTGCTGTATCCGGGTGCTCATCTTTTACAAATTAAGATTTCGGTGCAAATTTTATTTGGTATCAAAGACAATCTACAGCATGTACGTGTAGCTTATTCGAAGCAATAATCCACGTTACCTTAATTTTGATTCTTAATTACCATAATCCCATATTAATATCCATGTTTATATGTTTTGTAGAATATACATGAGGTTGGCCATGTTCAAGAATTTGTTTTACTATGATTTCAAAGAACTGTAAATGCCGCTTCATCATTCTTAAAGGGGTTCATTTTCAGATTTGATGGCATACAATAAAATAAAAACATTAAAAATGTCCGAACAAATAAAGCAAACAATAAAGATATATAAAGACATTACAAATAATTGAATTGTTATGCAGTTAAGAATTAGGACGGTCAATTGAATTAACACTAGTTATTCAGTCGGTGTAGTTATCCCATTTACGGGTTCACCTACCCACTAACTGCAACGGCAGAACAATTAAAACATACATTTAAAATTCCATAGATTAAATATATCTATATAATAAATATACAAATTTGATTACGGTACTTCTCTCTCTTCATTGATGCTCAAACTGTGGAAATGAAAAGAATAGATAAAGGGCAAACGTATTACATAACTGACATAAACATAGAGAACCCATTTAAGAACAGAGCTGTGCATGAGGAAGATACGGCTTCGAGTTAGAATAATTTTAATTTTTTTAGCACAGTTGAAGTATATTTTGGGGTTAATATACATGTAGAAATACAGAAACCTGAGCTGAGGACATCTTCGAAGAATAATTGTCCACCAGCAGCGCTATCGACCCAGTAGTTATTATAAATATTATTTAAAATAATCAGATTTATAATTTTCGTACAATATCGTACAAGTGACTTACCTATTGGCGCTAACGTAGTTGTTGGAACTTGTGTTGTTGGAGGTAGTGATGTCGGTGTTGTGTGTCGTGAAAAGGTTATTAATCCTAAAATGTGTTCAAAATATTGAGGAAATATGTCTGATTTGCCAACGTCATTCACCGTCTAGAACCATGTTTAAATTATCCAGTATGGATTAATAATTGAGGGATCGCCAGATCCAACTTTAACCACGCCCATTACGGAGTTTCATTGTGACGTCACAGTTAAAAGCATGTTTGACGGTCATTTATGTATGACGCTATAATGAAAAATGTGCCAAAAGGTGTGATGTCGGGCATTTGACGATAAGTCAATTATATTTATACATAACTGACCTCTAAAAAAGTTTTATAAGTTTATAATTTTTGACTTCATAATATCTGCTCTAAATGATCATACTGTAAATATAAAAATCCCCACCCCTACAACCAAAATAATAATTATAAAATCTCCAACAACCACCCCCTCCAAACCCCCACGCCCCAAAGACAAAAAATACAGAATACAGGAAAAAACCGGAACTTTTTGGGGTGCTTCAAGGAGTACGTCATGTAATGATTTTGTAAGCATTCCCTGTCATCTGATCACTCCTTTTGCGACATCATTATCCCGCGTTGCTTATACATTTATCGCATAACCTTTGCACTATTTCAAATTTGCATCTAATGTCATTAGCAACCAACTGTGTTTCTTTCTTAAATTTTGGACTCAGATTTTGGATAGTGACTTGTTCAACAGAATATCCTTATGTGTGTGGGGTTTCTTTGTATTTGTGTTTGTTGTTTAATGTCACACTACAATAGTTTTACATTCATTATACACAGTGATAGCTGTATTTGCGGCAGAAAATAGAGTCCGCTGAGTAAATTCGGTACCTATGGCACTTTTTCGCAGAAGCTCATAGCGAAACTGGTACAGTGACTTGACAGATGGAAGACAGTTGTATAGCCACTATTGCCTTTTTTACAGTGCATAATTATCATAAAACTCACATTCAAAATAGAAGGAATAAAGTAAATATCGTATTACCTGATGAACAGTGACATGGATCTCGCTGATATTTGGCTGCCTCTATTGAAGACATAATCAATTATTATAAAGAATATAATAACAACAAGCAAAGCAAGCAAATACTACTACTACTACTACTACTACTACTACTACTACTACTACTACTATTACTACTACTACTACTACTACTACTACTACTACTACTACTACTACTACTACTACTACTACTACTACTAATTATACTACTAATACTACTTATACTACTAATACTACTAATACTATATGCCATTCCAATAAAGTGATTTCTCTTCCCCTGATAAGAACTCCCTCACTGTATGTATATCATTGCAAGGTATTTAAATGTGACAGCTACTTCAATGACCATATCTCACAATCTGCATATCAGGACGAGATATAAAAAGGTCACTGCTACATCACTGAACATATCTCACCATGGTCAGTTGACCATACAAATAAAGTGAGTTATCTGCCCCTGATAAGAACTATCTCACTGTTTGTGTATCACAGCAAGATATATAAAGGTCACTGACCATATCTCACCAGGGTCAGTTGGCCATACAAATAAAATGAGATATCTGCCCCTGATAAGAACTCTTTCACTGTCTGTATATCACAGCAAGGTATATAAAGGTCACTGACCATATCTCACCATGGTCAGTTGACTATACAAATAAAGTGAGGTATCTGCCCCTGATAAGAACTATTTCACTGTCTGTGTATCACAGCAAGGTATATAAAGGTCACTAACCATATCTCACCATGGTCAGTTGGCCATACAAATAAAATGAGATATCTGCCCCTGATAAGAACTCTTTCACTGTCTGTATATCACAGCAAGGTATATAAAGGTCACTGACCATATCTCACCATGGTCAGTTGACTATACAAATAAAGTGAGTTATCTGCCCCTGATAAGAACTATTTCACTGTCTGTGTATCACAGCAAGGTATATAAAGGTCACTGACCATTTCTCACCAGGGTCAGTTGGCCATACAAATAAAATGAGATATCTGCCCCTGATAAGAACTCTTTCACTGTCTGTGTATCACAGCAAGGTATATAAAGGTCACTGACCATATCTCACCATGGTCAGTTGGCCATACAAATAAAATGAGATATCTGCCCCTGATAAAAACTCTTTCACTGTCTGTATATCACAGCAAGGTATATAAAGGTCACTGACCATATCTCACCATGGTCAGTTGACTATACAAATAAAGTGAGGTATCTGCCCCTGATAAGAACTCTTTCACTGTCTGTGTATCACAGCAAGGTATATAAAGGTCACTGACCATATCTCACCATGGTCAGTTGACTATACAAATAAAGTGAGGTATCTGCCCCTGATAAGAACTCTTTCACTGTCTGTGTATCACAGCAGGGTATATAAAGGTCACTGACCATATCTCACCAGGGTCAGTTGACTATACAAATAAAGTGAGGTATCTGCCCCTGATAAGAACTCTTTCACTGTCTGTGTATCACAGCAGGGTATATAAAGGTCACTGACCATATCTCACCATGGTCAGTTGACTATACAAATAAAGTGAGGTATCTGCCCCTGATAAGAACTCTTTTACTGTCTGTGTATCACAGCAAGGTATATAAAGGTCACTGGTACTTCACTCACCATATCTCACCATGGTGAATTGACTATACAAATAAAGTGAGTTATCTGCTCATGATAAGAACTCTCTCAATGTCTGTGTATCACAGCGATGTATATAAAAGTCATTGCTACATTACTGACCACATTTCACCATGGCCATTTGAGTATAAAAATATAGTGAGTTATCTGCCCCTGATAAGAGCTCTCTCACTGTCTGTGTATCACAGCGAGGTATATAAAGGTCACTGCTACATCACTGACCATATCTCACCATGGTCAGTTGACTATACAAATAAAGTGAGTTATCTGCCCCTGATAAGAACTCTCTCACTGTTTGTGTATCACAGCGGGGTATATAAATGTCACCGCTTCTTCACTGACCATATCTCACCATGGTCAATTAACCATACAAAGAAAAGTAAACTATATCAATGATCATAGCACAACTTATACAACGAAACGAAAGCAGCAAAAACAATAAAATCAATAAAATTCCATATATTACTATTCACATATTTACTATTCATATACTACTCACCTCCAAGATGTCGAAGGTAGTCGATGAGGCAGTTGTCTTCATAGCCATATGAGAATTTGAATGCATGTAATTTATTCAGTACTACAAACGAGAAATGATGCAATACTACATTTTCAACTATTGATCATTATTATTGTTATTATTATTATTATTATTATTACTACTACTACTATTATTATTATTATTATTATTATTATTATTATTATTATTATTATTATTATTATTATTATTATTATTATTATTATTATTATTATTATAGCTTGTTTTGATAAGAGGACAGTCAAATTCTTGATTTATTTGGATCTGTATGCCTTTTATAGTTAAATACCATTTATGTTAGAGCATGTGATAAATCACACAGGAGATCATGCGTGACAAAATATATAAGAGTTGGAACCTGACTAGCACAATACAATTCATTTTATACATACTTAGTCCAATACACTAAATTGTCAGCACATTCATGGAGGGTAAATCTTGCCAATGGATTGAGATAATTTTTCGTTTTTCTAACATATGTCTATTCTGATTTTCAGGGTTTCATGTATATTTTTACATTAGTAAATTGTTTTACGTACTTATATACTTACATGTGTTTAGTGTCATACATCGTATTGGTGAGGACGTCTCCTGCATGTGGTGTGTCACTTCAGTTAGCGTTGATGTGACAACATCTGTAAAATATGTATATTTTTACTTCAATGACTTTATTTTCACTCTGATCTATCTATCTATCTATCTATCTATCTATCTATCTATCTATCTATCTATCTATCTATCTATCTTTTTATCTACTATTGATCGATCTATATTTCTCTCTAGCTGTCTGTCTATCTATCTATCTATCTATCTATCTATCAGTCTGTCTGTCTGTTCCTCCGTCGACTGCCTGTCTGTCTGTTTATGTATGTTTGTATCATATTACTATTTACTCTTATCTATTTTTCTATTATTTATTCTATTCTTGATCTATGTCATAAATCAATCAATCTGTATGTACGACCATATGTTTAAATGTTAGTTCAGCCATCTATGCACCCATCCATTTATCCATCTATCTTTGTCTTTTTCTTTCTTGTCTGTTTTTCTTTCCTGTATTCATTCATTCACCTAGCTACCTAGTTATTTACCATCAAATGTTCAGGTAATAAAACACGTGATAGAATACGACAAAATAATTTATATCTCTTCGAACTTTAACATTGAAATTAGAAATGTGGATTTAAAATCTTTTGACAAACAGTATTAGAATTTATAGTTATATTTCATTATATTTATTAACTGCATTTAAATATACCGTGATAAGGTGAATGCGGCCAACAAGTCCGGTAAACAGAATCTAAAGTAAAATAATATATATACAGATATAGATATTAAAAGATGTAGTAAGCAAATCTTTAAAAGTGATTGAGTTAAGCTTGTATCTAATTCACAGTTTACGTGACAAGAACAATACTTTTCAAATGAGTGACATTTGACTATATTGGAAAGTTGGGCCCTTAAACTGGGTAACTAGTGCAATATTAGTGGCCGTCCTAAGCCTGTATCGCAACTGCACTTTAATTGCAAGGTTTTGTTCTTACTGGGGTTTTAGTTATAATTTTTAATCATAGTATTTCCTTGGCGATTCTGCTGATTCAGATGCTTTTATCTCCCAGAACTTGTTTCAACTTTATTAGCTTAAAATTGTATGTATTGATTCTGAAATAAATGCAACAATACTCATAATGTCAAAACATTGTGATTTTACGCAAGCCCATTTAGGACCTATCAAAAAATATTTTTGAATTTGATATAACGAATTCTTGAATTTATTAAAACTGATTAAATTCGTTTTAACGAATTCTTGAATTTGTTAAAACCGATTAAATTCGTTTTAACAAATTTGAGCTATTCGTTATAACGAATTAAATCTGATACGACAAATTTGAGGAATTCGTTATAACGAATTAGATCTGTTATAACAAATTTGCTCATTTGGTTTTAACAGAATTGGAATTCGTTTTAACAAATTGAATTCGAAATAACGAATTTTTAAATTTATATATTCGATTTTATAAAATTTGTTATAACGCATTTTTATCAAATTTGTAATAAAAAATTTCAAATTTGATGAAACCGAAAATATGAATTTAAGAATTCGTTATTTCGAATTTAATTTGTTAAACCGAATTTCAAAATCTGATATAACGAATTCAACAAATTTGTTATAACAGATTTAATTCGTTACAACGAATTCCTCGAATTTGTTATAACAGATTTAACACGTTATAACGTATTCCTCGAATTTGTTAAAACGAATTTAATCCGTTTTAACAAATTCAAGAATTCGTTATATCAATTTCAAAAATATTTTTGATAGGTCCTAAATGGGCTTCCGTATGATTTAGTTACTAGATTAGACTCCTCTGTTTTATATTTGAACTTGATGATTTCATATTATTATACATTTTTTCACTTACTTTGTACTTGGCGATATCGCATGTGGATATAATCTGAACTGCATCTACAATCATGTCCAAACCGACCTAGTATAGATACAAAGATTATTGATGTATTTTCATTGAACAATAGAGCCAGCATATCCCAGTCTGTGACATACTTGGCTAAAAGCTGAGATGTTCCTTTAGTTTCATGTTAATGTCACTTTTGTCAATGTGTCAGTAGTATCGCTAAGTTGAAAGAGGTATACAACCTCCTTCACGTAGTGGCACAATTCGGGTATCGAACCTAGACCGTCTGCGCTGGGAGTCTAGCTCTTGATCACTGACTACACTTAGTACGGTTGTTTAACTTTTACCAGTACCGCTGGGAAACGACAGTTTTAACATAAAAACTTCAAGGTTTGAATACAAAAACATCAATTACGACCAATGATAATTACGTCTTCAGGGTATAAAACACACAACTCGTTTCATAAAAATCGTATGAAATGAAAATTCATTTCAGATCCTATTTATATCATTTTTGAAATTGAAAGACTTTTTGTACTTGCTGGGAGTGAGCTGTTGGACGTCTTTGTCCAAGAGTAGACAGCTGAACGGAAAATCTTGAATTAAATAAAACAATACATACCATGTAAAGAGTCAATCAGTGAGTGTAAACACATCGTGCTGAAACCATAGGAATCACTGTGGGCAATCACGGAGATTTTTTCAGCATCTATTACAAAATGTGCAAAAACACAGTGACATATTATCTTATAAAAACAAATATTAGGATGAATTTTTTTTTTTTTTTTTGTTCATGTATTCTTTAATAGAAGGAATGCAAGAACAGGAATATTACTTTCTATATATTTCTTTGACAGTAGGAGCAACAAAGATAAATGAAAAAAAAATCTTCCTAATCACTTCTTTGTAGTATAAATCATATTTGATGATGATGATGGTAATGACGATGATGATGATGATGATGATGATGATGATGATGATGAGGAGGAGGAGGAGGAGGAGGAGGAGGAGGTAGAGATGATTTGATGATTTCTTACTCACAGTGATATACACTATTACAATGGCCATTTTTCACGCTGTCATAAATTTCTGAAATCGGATAGAATATTTAGCATTACGATACACGTTATATATTTCCTATTACCATTCCAAGAATATAGAATAAAAATAATATGTATTCGGTATATAGCTGTATTGTAGTACCATGTATTTAAACTGTCAATGTAGTAAAATAGTAGTAAAATAGTTCCAGGTGTAACCCTCCCATTCGGAAATATAAATAGATTACAAAAATGAATAAAAATGTACCATAAGTATGATCTTTTTATTACCTTTGTAATATGAATGCCGAGAGTAACAAGCATGATGCCAGGAATGGACATGTCCACCTGAAGGCGTTGTTCTAGACCCTGATCCTACTCCAGGTCCAGTGCCTGTTCCTATATCAGTATGGACTACTCCTCCATGATGAACACTATCGCACTCTTAAATTAAAAACCAAGATGTTCACATCACAACTGTTCAATCACTATTAGCATAATGTCTGAGGTAACGTAATAATTTGAATTTATGCCGTCCAGAACATTTAGCAAACAGTCACATGAAATTATTAGTGTAACTATAAAACTAGACATGAAAAAGGAACGAAACGAACAGAACGATATGCAACGAAATCACAATGAACAAATAGAAACGAAATGAACTCAGCAAGAATTCAAATGAATGTTTTAAAACTGAAAATAATATAGTGTACACAGAAATGAATTTGTGTAGATATGATACTAAAGCAGAAGTAATTTATTATTTTTAAAATCAATCACACAGTTAAACCCAGTTAATATATTTAGTCTTTTGAATCAAGGCCCTAAAATAAACGAAGAATAAGAATGAGGGGGTTACATAGAATTGACAGGTAGAGTTACCATGCCAATGTAAAATGCTGTTGCATAATAATCTGGCTTACTCTAGATACACCCTTAGCTCGTATTGAATGAAAGTTCATTTTGAGGAATTTAGAAGCTACAGGTCTTTGAATAGCGGACATCGGTAGCTTTCTTTTGAATTCATATTAAGCTGTATATAACATATCATTTGACCGTGTAAAAAGTAAGATGCTTTTTTATTCTATTTTGAAGTTATATATGGAATATCAAGTGTGAATAAGCTATAAAGAAGTATGTTTATTTAGATATATTGGAAAGCGCTGTACGAAACGATTGCGTTAAATGTTTCACATGATATAATTATGCCACCGGAATCAAAAATTTGGGGGCATCTAGATTTTGGTATGTCTGTCTATTTGTCCGTTTGTCTGTGGCAAAAACAAACCAACTATAACCTTTGAATCGGAAGAGGTACGGCCTTCACAATTTACATACGTATCCCTTCCGACAAGGCCCTTCTGCTTTTGGTATGATAATTTTAACCTAGTGACACTGTCTGAGACCCTTCTCCTAAATTAGAAAAACTTAAAGATTGAATATAAGTTTTTAATCGTAAGAGGTAGGGCTTTCATATTTCATATGCGTATTCCTTGTGGCAAAATTTTTCTGTCGATTCAATAATTTTTTACTTTGTGACCTTGACTGTGACTTATGACTTACATTTCGAAAGCCTAAACATTTGTGATAGATTTTTAATCATCACAGGTAGAATTTTTATATTTCACATGCCTATTTGCATGGACTGGGCCGTAATCAAGATAAAGGACATTGTAAAATGTGCTCGATTTGGATCTTGTTGCCGCCGGGGGCATTCGGGTTTCACAAACACATCTTGTTTATTAACATGCTCGATACAGATCCCTCAATATTTCACTAAATCGAATCACTGAATCTCATCACGTACGGCTACCTTATTTTTTCAATTTTAAGTATTTTGGGGGGTTTTTGTTTGTTTGTTTGTTTTTGCTTTTCTAATTTTAATTATTTTTTTTACTTATTACAAAAAGTCAAAAAATGAAAAAATGTGGCCAACTGTGCAAACTAGGCCGCTTGACATTTACATTTTATCTCTTAGACCTTGCTTAATCTTGCTGCATGAACCGATTTTTTATCATTTCTGTCAGATGCCTTTATGTTTTCCTAATCATAAAATCTGAAAATTGGTCTTGATTCAGAAAAGTTAAGTCCCCTTTAACATTTTATTGCAGTTTTCTGATCAAGATATCTTTTGATATTTTTTAATTTTTGTTTTCTCGTTGTCCTCGCGAAATTGCCATCTGATGATCATGATTCATAAAATGTTCATTATTGATATGCTCTTGCTCTCTTGAGTCGCTTTTGTGAGATTCTATTAAAACCTGCTTGTCTTGAAAAAGGGACACTAAGCAATATGACCGAATAATTTATGATAGAGACTAATGCTCCCAACTATATCAGAAAACATGAGACAAAACAAAGGAGGGACATACCTTGTGAAGTACCATGCATCATTCCATCTCTTGGGAAGACGCATAAACAGCCGTCTTTATCAAAAAGTGTGCCGGTAGGACAAGGTGTTAGAATCTTGACACCAGTCAGAGCATTTACAGTATAAAAACATCTCGCATCAGCCGCGTACTCTTCACTGTTACCATTATGGCATCCTGTATGAAATTGCAATATAATGACTATAGGTTTACACAACATGGGTGATATTGTGGTATTAAACACCTGTCAATGAATTATACAGTCATGATGTACGTAAGAAATACCGTCAGATGTAATTTGCAATTGTTTTAACATATTTGATGATGTTCTATCTTTATTGGGTTTTTTTTTATTTATTTTTGTTTGTTTGTTTGTTTGTTTTGGGGTTTTTTTATGTTTTATTATTATTAATTTTTTTGTGCTTGTTTGTGTTTTTTGTTTTTGTTTTTGTTTTTGTTTTTTGGGGGTTTTTTTTGTTTTTTGTTTTGTTTTGTTTTGTTTTGTTTTTTTGTTTTTTTGTTTTTTTTTTTTTGTTGAAGTTTCTTGAAGTATTGCCTGCTCGAGGCTCTGGTTAGACAGTCTTTTATATCTAAATGTATAAACGATAAACGAGATAATATCGGAATATATATACTTGTATACATTTTGGTGCACAACATGCGCATTTCGACAACTTATGCCTTTTTAGTGATGCTCAAACTGTTGAAATAGGAATAAAGATGTTTGTTGAGAAAATTCATTACCAAATTGATCTATAAGTAAGAACCAAATCGTTCATCCAATGACAGAGCTATGCATGATGTAGAAAATGCCTAGTTTTAGAATAATTTGCAAACTTGTTATAACTCATTAATTTGAAATATACATTTCGAGTAGGCACAGAGGTACAGAAAACTAGTTTGAGGACATCCTCTTCTTTAAACCTAAAATTTTTAGGTTTGAGATAATCTCTGGTTTTGTTGGTTTCTTTTTGAGTTCCATATCATGGTTTACATAAATGTAGAGAAACATTACTTCCTTTGCGTCCGTTACAAAAGACATATTGAGCATTACTGAAGAGATATAAATTGTCGAAAGGGGACGGACGGACAGCCAGACAGACGGACAGACAGATAGATGGATAGATAGATAGATAGATAGATAGATAGATAGATAGATAGATAGATAGATAGATAGATAGAAGATAGATGCATTACCTGTCACCAGGTTCACAAACGCAACAAATATAGCGAATGTGCAGGCAGCTGAAACAGTAGAAAACAAAACGTAAATAACTATGCATAATATATAACACAATTCACCAAAAGATATATTTTCAATGTGGTATTTGTAACGTTCTTAACTTCCTCTGTTAAATTTGGAGAGATGTTATGCTTTATATATATATATATATGTATATATATATATATATATATATATATATATATATATATATATATATATATATATATATATATATATATATATATATATATATATATATATATATATATATATATATATATATATATATATATATATATATATATATATATATATATATATATATATATATATATATATATATATATATATATATATATATATATATATATATATATATATATATATATATATATATATATATATGCTTTATTCAAGAAATTAGTTCTTATATTTACGGACACAGTTTTAAGCAAATCTATAAAAGTAAAAGCTAACATCTTTGCCTAAGAATAATCAAATTAAAATACTGATAAGCATCAAACATATTGTTATACACATCTTTCTGTACTAGATGTATTTGATTATCGGTCTTCTAAATATTCTAAGCAAATTCGTTTTGGTTGAGGTCTTGAACCACTGATACACGGGAATTAGCCATAAGTCGTAAAATTATGCAACGTTTAGTAAAAGTGAATGTCCAAAAATTTAGTTCATGTATGTATATTATATACAAATATAGTGTCTATTCATGTTATAGTAATATAGACATCATAAACAGAATCAGGAATTATGTCGTTAATTACATCCAATCATAAAGTGTGGTATACTGATATATATGAAAAATCTCACATACAGGTAAACTCTTCTATTAGATATGAACCTAAAACGAGCCATTTTGTGGTCTTAATTAACACGTGTTTCATGATTCTTCGGGGATGCCCTATACACCATTTTTTGGTTTTGGTTTTGGTTTTCCATACATGTATCAATCATTACACTTGAAAAGTCAATATTTTTTTTTTTTGCTATTTTAGACTCAAACCAAAAATCCATAGTGCTATGCAACCAGGGGACGCTTACTCTTCCCGGAAACCTGGTTTCACATCGATTTTATTAGGGATCGCATTTGTCTGAATATGACACTATACACGAATATTGTCCTTTTAATCCGTGGACTATAAGATATGGTTAGGTTACCACTTCGGTACTTCTTCACTGTTCACTTAGAGATTTTTTGTCATATTCAAACAAATGCGAATCCCAGTTAAATTGAGGTGAGACCAGGTGCCCTGGAGGAGTATATGTGTGTTATTTTATGACAAAAATGTAGTATTTATACTAATTTTGACTACCATTGTCTCTCATACACAAGGACATCGTAAATTGGATTTCAATATATTGTAAATACAAGTTATAAAAAACATCAAACATTTAAAGAAATATAACATTTTACAATGTTCACGGGGGTCTGATCAAATATAATTCCAGTAATAATCGTTCCATTTACAGAGATTTGTTCGACGTTTTGTTGATATACATGTATGTTTCTCCTTTCTCCTACTTATCAGATAATTCAAAAAAATACATTAACTTGTATGTCATTATATCGATTGTTAAACCTTTCTGTTGACTTCTTCTCGGATTATATGATTACTCCATAAACAGGATCTTGGTAACTTGCTAGTCTAGAAACCTTTTGCACACAGATGATAAGTAGAAAAACTCTTTTCCTAAATAAATCCACAAAACTCACAAAAATTTAGATACAGCATAAATATATCTGACTCGGCTGTATGACAAATGTCTGCACAGAAAAAAAGCTAACAATGAAAACATACTAAAGACATCACAAACACATCAATAGTAATGCAACTGAGACATCGACTGAAGTAAAGTACGTTACTCAATTGGTATGATTAATTAATCAATTAATGTTGATTTATCTTACTTTGAGTAACAGCCATAGTGGTAGTCCTTGAATGCAAGGCACTAAGTCTGAAATGGATTCCTAAATAGTCTTGATCTGCAGATAAGACATGTAGTTGAACTGAACTGACATTGGCTAAGAGACATAAACCGGGTCAATAATAGTAATATCAGTATACTTGATCTGATAATATCTTAAGAAACGTTTTTCCGCAGTTCGCAAGAGGTCTATTCTTACTCATGGTACCTGAAACGAATTTGATTTTAAATCCTAGTGCTTCAGAGAGTTTGGTTTACTGATATTAGTTTATTTATAATAGGTTTACTGATTATTTGTCATAAAACAAGATGATCGCAGTTTCGACGATAACATAACTCGTATGTAGTATTTTTATGTCTATTTTGTTATTCACTGAGTGGAAGTTAATATCAGGGTATATTTGGAGTTGGTGTGTTAGGGTTTACTCATATAATTTTAGATCAGCTTTCACGTGTTTTAGTATGCGTGTTTTTCTTTTTCTTTCAATGTGAAAGTATAAAGGATAATAAGTCATAGCTATGAATAACATTTTTGTACGTTCTCCAGAGAACTGTTCCATCATTTACAAGGAACTAAGCATAGAAATATAAACATATATACCTGTATTTCTACAGTTCGTTTCTCCTCTGTGAGACCATGATACATCCCTTAAGAAGTCCAAAATATTTGAAGAGCAAACTAATTACAAAATTGATCTAACGTTAGAGCCAAAGACTGTGTAGTAATATTCCTTTATCATCTGCGTATGGTGTCTACACGTCTCAATTAATCCGATATGCTAGAGCTTCATCAGAATATGGGTCTTTCGTTTACCGTGACAAACTACTGAATGAAAAGTTTATATTGGGAGGGTACGAAAAACTATATATGAAGTCTGCAGTACGCAAATTTAAGGGTCACTTATCAGAATCATTGTCTGATATGCTGACTTTATTATTTGATTGCAATGTTTTGTTTAACCGTTTCAATAATTCAACATCATCACACCATTTCACTTTTCATGACTTTTACCGATTGTGAATACGATTATACCGATAACCACTTAGTATGACTACGACTGATACTAGATCGCATAATCTTGTGACATCACGACGGATGTGAATGATTGATTGATTGATCGAATATTGTTTTACATTCATCCCCGATAATTTCTCGTATAAGATGACGGCATCTCCCTGATGCATTGCATAGAAAGGTAGACCTTTGCAACGGACCCAGCCAAAGCATTGAGTAATCCTTTACGTGCCACGCCTACCGCGACACGGAACTTCGGTTTGGATTTTACTGTCCGACCTCCCCGGCTTTCACGAGGGGTTCGACAAATCAACATGGGTTATTTATTCATCCATGGCATCAGTTCCCATTTATGTTTTTCATATAGTATTTATATAAGTCAATTGGTTCGGTTCGCTAGAGGCTGCACTTACGTTTTGGATGTTCACGCAAAAAATTCTCAGATTACTTTTAAACTTCTTACTCATGGCTATAGATATCATAAACTTCGAAAAACTTTTGGTAAATTTTACAGACATTTCATCTAAATTTGGAAATGTGTCTTTTCAACAATACGTATCCAGCTTAATATCCCATCCCAATTTCTAAAGTGATCTAGTATACAAACTAAGGAGGGTCAAAAGTTCCAAAGTTCTGATAATTTCATATCGGTGGGTTCTTACATTATTTAACGCCTTCTACATCGACAGTATGATCCCGAGAATATCATGGTCAAATGATTATTTAACCAATAAGTAGTCAATTTGTCACAAAACTATGAAAAGGACACATAAAATCAGCATCACCCCCCTTAAAATGACTTATATCCTAGCCAAAAGAAAAAGAAGAATTCATTTTTAGCTACCAATATTATATTTCTTATCATGAACTTGCTGATGACGCATAATTATTTCTATAATGATGTTAGTTAACTAGGATTCAAACAAATGCAGTTAGATTTTTCAATTTTTTATTGATCGGTTCAGGAAGGTACAAAACATAACAAAGTATTCAAGCTACATACCACATTAACTGTAATACCACTCATTCAATCTACATCACTGTCAAACATGACCTTATGTGCATACATGATTTAAGTATGTTAAAAGACTGTAATAAATATAAATGTCAATACAATGAAAGAAAGGTACCCAACAACCGTGATAAATATGACTTCTTAAATCTTCAGTGGAATTGACTCAAGTGTGGGTCCACGGCCGTTTAACATGTCACTTTAGTATGATAACCTTATATGTTACTTGAACATTGTATTCTTTGTGTTGCAATACTTTAGTCATAAATTATCTCCGGTCTCTTAACAATATTCAAGATATATACACATGTATATATCTTTTCTTTCTATGATAAAATATAGTTATGATATCCTAAACTCCAGAAAGCCTTAAAATACCTTCTTGCATTAAATAATAATCTATTCCATTTTTAAGTATATTGAAAGTCAATTGTATGTCTCTTTAGTTTAAATTATATGCAAAGTGTGTGTCCTGTCTTTATTCACCCTTTTACTCAGTACTATCTTAAAACGTTTTCAAGTTTATCAAATTTAACATACATTTTATATTTATGGCATACGAAGGTCATACATAGATTTGTATGTATCACCGTGAATACATATGTTGAAATAGCTGATAAATCATGAAACATTCTATGTATACAACATTTTATTTATAGTAAAATAAAGATATCTAGTAATCTGCTGTTGGGAATAAAATATGAAAATGTTTGAATATAATTCTCATGACAACCTCAGTTCTCTTGTATCACAGAATATTTCAAGGAATATTTAAATTTACTTTTTACGCATTAAAATTACGTATACAGTTAAACAAAATTGCACATATAAAGTGACTTGTAATTATTCTAACACGTTTTGTAAAGATCTTTGATAAGGTAAAAGAGGAAGGTCAACAAAATAATATCTCTTGAATGGGCATCTCAGTATGATACCTATGTAATACACAATCTGATTAAGCCACCGTGAAGTTTAACGTATCCTTAAATATCGATGAGACCCGATGCCCGGGAGAAGTGAGTGGCTCCTGTTTAGCTAGAAAATCTTGCCACACAGCCGTTTGTATATATTGAACTAATTATATGTTATATGTGAGTGTTCAGTTTCCGGCGAGGTAAATTGGCGAGTATAAACTATTTTTATGCATGCAGAGCTTACAAGCAATATTTCAGGAAATGTAATACAAATGTAATATTGCACCATCATTGAATATAACAATTATCACAATGAATAATAAATAATATTAAATTAACAATTAGCAAAAAAAGTGGTATTTTTAAGTTAACACTGAGTTATTTGAAGATCATGGTCTGTTCTGAAAAGTTGTAACGTAGACAAAAAGTCAAGAGTATGCAAAACAATATTCACAAATTCCAGAAGAAAGTTATGAACTCTATTCATTTGATGTGATAACACTGATATCACACTATCTTGTCAAAGGCATTAAGACTGAAGACGAGTATTAGAAAATATGACTAGGAAAAACCCAAGTTTAGACATCTAGTACACTAATTATGACTAACATAAATCAAACAAATCAAATACCTTTTCATTCATTACTTTTTCAACACTGGATATCGCATATATCAAGTCGATCAGAAAATAATACATCATATTGAAATATTGTATGATTGTATTTCATCACATGCATTCCCATCATCCTGTCACCCATTTTGATCCAAAGATATTCTCATACCATATATTTCCCTAGTGAATGTAAATCATAAAAAGGAATACATTTTGACTGAATTATCAGTGTATGATTGTGATGCACAAGTATACTGGTAACATGTTATTTATGTGTACCAATTTTCTTTCTAGAACCAAATTCTATAAATTCTACACTCACTATTCTCACTTCTTGGCACAAGGGATCGACGGTTAAACATATTGAAATGAGTACTAATAATATCAAATTCAAAAAAGAAGTGATATCAAATAATTTCAATACTGTAAGAAAAATAAGCATTGACAATCTATTTGATTACCTCCAGAACCTTCAGATGAAAACTAGAGATAAATAATGTCAGGTACTTTCATTTTGCAAATTTTGTTTCCTAATGATTTGATAAAAGGAATACGCCATCTTAATTGTGTATACGGGATATATATCTATTTGTGCTAGTTTGCAAGAGCAAACTACTTCTTATCTACATCTAGGCTTAGGTTTCTACTCTTTAGTAGACCCTTTTATAGTGGTGTGAAAAGAATGAAATACTACTGGATTCAATATTAATTGTTTTGAGCAACATTTACTCAGATATTGAACATATACGAGATAATACATCAATGTATCTATATCTAAGAGGTGAAATTAATCTGTAAACATTTCTAAGATTTAAAAATAAAATGTTTTCTCCCTCTATAAAATTATTTCTTACACATGCTAAGTATGAAGTAAAACTATCTCTGACAAGCCGATTCTAATGTCTTCGGTCTCTTCTTTCAATTTATCTTTGAATTTTTGGTAAGGTGTAGGAATGTGTAGAGACCTATATGTACTCATATTCAGAATGATTGGATATTTTACTCTTTAATGAATAGGGTAATATAGGTCGTGTACAATGAACACCAGCATACATCTTTTCGTTTTCCTTGACAGTACAAAAACATTACTGGTAATGTGATATTACTCTCTCTCTTCAGATATTCATTTATCTCCGAATTACTGCTCTTAATTCTTTCATAAAATAACGATATCTGTTGGAGTGCTTACATAAGCTGTTTGGCTTCTTGCTCAGTTGTGAATGATGTTTCCACTGTAGAGATCATTCAATTTAAAAAATCACTGTTATTTATGTTATTATTCAAGGGGTTCTTGTTTTGTCTGCTGTAGCATCTTATTTTTCAATTCAAACTTTTTCGATTTTCCATGGAAACATTCATTCAAGAAATCCTCCATTGTTTCATGTAAATGTCTCTTTGTATTTCCACCGACCAATCCATGGTGTTGATCTGTATAAATCTAAAGATAAAATATAAAATTGTGTGATATTATGAAATAAATAACTTGGCTTTTGATCTCAACCCGGAATGTTGTATTTTCCAGGAAGTGCAACGGTTTGTATGGTACAATTCCATAATTAAGCCTCCCATTTTAGACTTCGACACTTGATAACTGATCGGTACTGCTTTGTTATCTATGTTACTGAATTATGTCCCATCTCGTTTAATTAAGTGGTAACAACATTGCATAGTATAAACTCTTTAGAAATTCTAAGGGAAGTAAACCTTTAAGAACATCACTGCCCTTTCCTAATTATCATCGTTTCAAATATTTATATTTTATATAATATATTTATTTTAAAGTGAGTAAAAAGGAATATTCATAAATCCAATAATTAATTCAAGCAAGCCTCCCCCTGGATGGGATCTGCGCCCACTGGGGGTTAACTGACCAGCTGGAACCAATGCCCGTTTATAACTGGGTAGACAAATACAATGTGGATAACGTTCCTACTTTGAAAAATAGCTCTAAAATACAATGACCGCGATAAGACCAGAACTGGAGATTTTCAGAACTTCCACACAATTCAGTTGTAAGTCTTTCAAAACATTTTCCATCATATATAAAATAATTTCTCAGTCACTTAACTTAACTCAACACATAACAATTTATAAATCATATACTAAATGATTTCTGAGCAGCCTTATAACTTAACTAAAAAGGACAGTTTATGAAAGAACAAAGATATGACATTATCTATATTCAAGTACACTTCTTCGAAGTTGTAAACGTACAAATGTACGAGATAAAAATGATAGAAATATCTGCGCTGCATTACATGCAGTACGTTGTTTCAAGAATGTTTCTTAACTCACCTGAGATCTGAAAAATACATTCTTTTCGACGAAGGCTTTCATTAACTGAGCTGAGTTTTGGAAGTGCACATTATCTGTTAAAACAAAAATACATATGATATACATGTACATATGAATCTAATTTCCATTATAACAATTAATTACAATGTAATACTTTAATATACATATTTCTCAAAAGCATATCACAATCTACATCAATTTACTTTTTAAATAAAAGAAAGTACAACATTATATGGAAAATCCAATCACGATTTAGCATAGTAATTGTTTGCATATGTAATAACAATGAATACAATAACCTTTTCTGATTATTCATTCTTTTTTTAACTTAAGTGTTATGATACCCTTTCTCCTGATGTTTTGTGGCAGTGTTTGTTCACATTCATGTATATATACAGTGCTTAATCATATTTGTTTCGTCTGTTTTCAATGGCATTTATAGCGGGTGTGGCTAGCCAAACAGGAAACGCTGACCTCTCTGAATTGCAGGATTCCGTGAATGTTCCCTGTTTGTTCCCCATTGTGGTTAATGCCACAGTCATCTGACATCATATACTTTCGTATTTTATATTTATTAAATTCATCGTCTATAACTCATTTACTGCTACCCCTATCCCTCTGTGACCTGCACATTTAACACCAATATATCATAAATGTACAAAAACATTACTCACCATCACCTGTTCCATGTATAAGCATAAATCTGGATCTCTTGAAATGGGCTGCATTTCTTGAAATATTAGACAGCTAAACAAAAATTTGAAGACAATAAAATAAATATATTTACCATTTTAGATTCAAAGTATCGACTACTTGGATTACTGATATATATGATGAATGTTTGCATAATCATAGATAATACTATTTCCAATGAAATAATTTATTCATATCGTCGAACCTGCTTTAAGCTAATATGTAGACAAATAAAACAATTTAATTGTCTTTAACTACATCTACCAGCCTTTCCTTGTTTCTTACTTATAACTGTTTATACTAGATTTACCCATATATAACAAACACCAAAACTATAAATATGGAACATACCCTATATCCTTCTGGATTATCCATTGGAGTGCTCATATACCTCTCGGTATAAACTGAATCTGAAACGAGATTTGAGTTCATAATGATATATCCGTATTATAGTATATATTATATTATATCTATGTCACATTTCCACTTTTTTGTATTTTTTATTAAAACAGTGATACGCCTTTACTAATGAGTATCTTATTTGGGGGAAGGGGTTGGGTTATTGTAATGACATTATCAATACAGAGGTACCACCCTTTATTTGTCCAATATCCAATTTCTTAGCTCACGTGAGCTATTGTCATAGTGCAGCGTCCGTCGTCCGTCCGTCGTCCGTCCTTAACTTTTCTACATTTTCGACTTCTTCTCCAGAACCGCTGCACAGAATTTCACCAAACTCCATAGGAAGTAAGTACTCAAGGTCCTCTACAAAATTTGTGTTTTTTATGCCGATCCGTGATCCAAGATGGCCGCCATTGGCTCTGATTGGTTGACACATTTTCGACTTCTCAAAAACTGCTGCACAGAATTTCACCAAACTTCATAGGAAGTAAGTACTCAAGGTCCTCTACAAGTTTGTGTTTTTATGCCGATCCTTGATCCAACATGGCCGCCATTGGCTCTGATTGATTGACACATTTTCGACTTCTCCTCCAGAACTGCTGCACAGAATTTCACCAAACTTCATAGGAAGTAGGTACTCAAAGTCCTCTACAAAGTTTGTGTTTTTTATGCCGATCCGTGATCCAAGATGGCCGCCATTGGCTCTGATTGGTTGACACATTTTTGACTTCTTCTCCAGAACTGCTGCACAGAATGTCACCAAACTTCATAGGAAGTAAGTACTCAAGGTCCTCTACCAAGTTTGTGTTTTTCATGCCGATCCGTGATCCAAGATGGCCGCCATTGGCTCTGATTGGTTGACACATTTTCGACTTCTCCTCCAGAACTGCTGCACAGAATTTCACCAAACTTCATAGGAAGTAAGTACTCAAGGTCCTCTACAAAGTTTGTGTTTTTTATGCCGATCCGGGATACAAGATGGCCGCCATTGGCTCTGATTGGTTGACACATTTTTGACTTCTTCTACAGAACCGCTGCACAGAATTTCACCAAACATCATAGAAAGTAAGTACTCAAGATCTTCTACCAAGTCTGTGTTTTTTTTGCCGATCCGTAATCCAAGATGGCCGCCATTGGCTCTGATTGGTTGACACATTTTCGACTTCTTCTCCAGAACTGCTGCACAGAATTTCACCAAACTTCATAGGAAGTAAGTACTCAAAGTCCTCTACCAAGTTTGTGTTTTTTATGCCGATCCGTGATCCAAGATGGCCGCCATTGGCTCTGATTGGTTGACACATTTTCCACTTCTCCAGAACCACTGCACAGAATTTCACCAAACTTCATAGAAAGTTGGTACTCAAGGTCCTCTACAAAGTTTGTGTTTTTTATGCCGATCCGGGATACAAGATGGCCGCAATTGGCTCTGATTGGTTGAAACATTTTCAACTTCTTCTCCAGATCGGCTGCACAGAATTTCATCAAACCTCATAGGAAGTAAGTACTCAAGGTCCTCTACCAAGTTTGTGTTTTTAATGCCGATCCGTGATCCAAGATAACCGCCATTGACTCTGATTGGTTGACACATTTTCGACTTCTTCTCCAGAACAGCTGCATAGAATTTCATCAAACTTCATGGAAAGTAAGTACTCAACATCCTCTACCACATTTATTGTTTTTTATGCCGATCCTTGATCCAAGATGGCCGCCATTGGCTCTGATTGGTTGACACATTTTCGACTTCTTCTCCAGAACCACTGCACAGAAATTCATCAAACTGCATAGACAGTAAGTAGTCAAGGTCCTCAACCAAGATTGGTGTTTTTTATGCCGATCCGTGATCCAAGATGGCCGCCATTGACTCTGATTGGTTGACACATTTTCAACTTCTTCTCCAGAACCACTGCACAAAATTTCACCAAACTGCATAGAAAGTAAGTACTCAAGGTCCTCTACCAAGTATAGGTTTTTCATGCCGATTCGTAATCCAAGATGGCCGCCATTGGCTCTGTTTTATTGACACATTTTCATCTTCCTCTCCAGAACCCCTGCACAGAATTTCTTGCTTGCTTGTAAATATGCACTTTGTGTTCAGGTGAGCGATATAGGCCCACTTGGGCCTCTTGTTTATTTATGTTCTGCAGGGATGGGTGCCGCACAACTTGCGAGCATATACGGTCAAATAGTGCTAGAAAAGTGGGCACATACCGTTCACCTACAACGTGATATATACATGTCTCTGCTAGTGCATCATTTCCATAATTTACATAGAAAACGTATTTAACCATTATTAGAAGTCTATTTTTATTAAAAGATGCAGTAAGACAAAACCCAACTCTGGTAAAAATAGGGAAAAAATCAATACAGGAAGGACATACACAACAGTGATTGTGAAGTGTACTTAAAAATTAAAAGAAAGGGAGACGTGGAAAGCAGTAAACTATAATAATACATTATAATAGGCTATCCTTTGTCAACAACTTTCTTAAGAGATTTATGATGAATAACTTTTGAAAGGTCGTTTCTATTTCAAGTAGGCGGTATACCGGAGACCTCACTCCATCACATGAGAGGGTTCTCAGTCGCCAAAAAAGTGTAGAGCATAATTTGAACATAAGAGAGAAAACTAAAGACAATTGACAAAGCTGTATGACAAAAATAACTAAGGACATGCACACAAAAATGATAATAGTAGAAAATTACAAAAATAGTCGATTGTGCTGCGGTTACGATACTAACAAACGTCATTCAATTGGTGTGGTTAAGTGGTTTACGAGCTCCATAAAGCAAACATATTTGATTACAGACAGTTATCAACAGAAGTATTTCGAAAATATGGTCATTCATGAAATTAGTACACGTGACATATCAAACTTCTGGTCACTTTTTTAAGTTTTAAGTAGAAAGTAGAAAGCTCTGTATATCCCGAAATCTTCGTATCTCGTTAGTGCGATGGAACATATAATCAGTCATAAAGACGATCAAATTACCGTAGTAATTCCAATCTGTAACAGGCGCAACTGCTATACCACAATCAAAAGGGTTCGGAGGATCTCTGTTCCCAAGAACCGAGGCTGTGATAAAACCTCCATGCGACTGTAGACAAAATAAATAAATAAAATTATAGGGTATTTCAAGATGACTATACATCAGGATATTCTTTACACTTATTGTAACTGAATACAAATATTTTCGATGGCATGAAAGTGCATTCGAATAACAAAAGCGGTAAGGGAGATTCCAGCTTGTTATTTACAATACTTGCAATAAGGTCTCATAAAAAAAAATTAAGAAGATAAGGACTTGTCATAAAATATATCTCAAATACTTTATTCCTTTCGATAAGTGGAATAATTTATTCTTTTTCTGATCATTTAACTTGTTATTATTTTTTTCCAGAAAGCATTTTTTCATGAATTAATATAAAAAAGATATGGTTTATAATTACGTACATTCACAAATGATCCAAATTCATGATCATCTTATGAACAGAATGCACCTAATCGAGCAAGTTTTCTATATCGCGGAATTTACGAGTTCAGTATCATTTTATGATGATAACTAATAAACATTAAATGGTATAAAAAATGCATACCCATCCCCATATGGCCTTTTTACTGGATTCGACATAAGGCAATTGATCAAAGTGGTTCCCTGCAACGATTGTGTCCTTGACCTCTATAGAACCCAAGCGTTTATAGATAGCGTGGAGGAAACTTTGACCTCTTGCCGCCGTCCCTCTACCATCAACATAGCCTATGATAATGCCATTTGAGCTACTCAAGTAGGTCTCCCATGATATTTCAAATTTGTATGTAACGAGCTGGGTATCTGGTCCACCGTATCTGTTAAAAATGAGAATGATTCTCAGAAAAATTGTATGTAAAAATGGTGTAGTCAAAATGTGATATTCGGACTTTGATCTGTCTTAAAATCTTTAGTTAAAAAGTGATATTAGGATTTTGATCTGTTTTAAAATCTTTTACCCCCACTCCTATGCATTTGTAATGAAAATACGAAAGTAACTGGTGTCACATGAATATGGCACCAACAACAATGTAGCGTAGTGGACATTCACGGACCCCTGAAATTCAGAGGTGAGACCAGGTGCCCGGACGATTGAGCGTCTTCCGCCCCGCCAGCCACACTCGCCTTGAATGCCCTCAAATACAAACGAATCAAATAATAAAATATGTGTATACAATTAATATCCAATCCTTTGTATGAAGGAAATTTTTGTTTACTGTACATAGTGTAGAGAATTGCGCAATGCCCATGTTATTCATATACCTATTCATATTTATATTATAGCATACATGTATCTTACACATAACACATAGCTTTAATCTATTCCATCACACGTATAGTGCTTTATTTTTATAACCACAGGGAGTTCATGTTTAACCGCAACGAGGAAGAAAGGTGGATTATACTTAAATATATTTATATAATTTTTCCTGTTCTCCCACATTATTTCATAATTAATTGTTCTGTTTTGGTTTTCATCTAAAAATTCCATCTTATTTTACTGGAACCGCTATCAATACGAGATGTTTAATTGAAATATTTTCGTTTGTTTAAAGCTGTGTAATAAAATTCTGAAAAATAGTAAAAGAAATTCAACTTACACTTTTAACAACAGCGGGTATGTAAGTATTTCACTCGTATCCAGTTGAGGGGGTAATAGTAATTTGCCATGTACATCTGAAATTACAAATTCAAAATATTACCTAAACAATATAACACTGTCTGGTGTTTATGTTATTTACCTACTTGCAGTAATCGTAAAGTGGGCATAACTGGATTCCTGGACATAGACACGTGATCAGTAAAATGTCAATAAGTCAATATGATATATCTATTATACAAAATTGAAAACCTGGCTACATGGAAGAAACAGAGGTGAAATTATGCCTCTCTGAGAAGTATGCATCCCTTGCTGGCCAGTTACACCCGCCATGATGGTATAAAATAGAAGATAACATAACTTGGAGTCCCATAAAGTGGAAATGATATAATTGTAGTCGCAGTCAGTTAAAAATCAGGATTAGTGAGATACTGTACTACCACAATGTGAACGGCCTACCAAAGACTATGGTTAAATAAGGAAGTCAACATGTTAGACAATAATTCCTGGTAAGTGCAAAAATGTGTTGATAAAGAGCCTATACTACTCCTTTTTCTCTTTCATACAGAGTAACAACGTTTACATGTCGTTGTGCAAATAACATATCAGTTTTATATGTATAAATCTTTCGTTGAAATATTGAAATGTTACCCAAATGTGCTAAAAGTACTTAATTATTTGTCTGGAAAAAGGTAAAGGTCCCAGAATATCTGAATAGATAACATGCACATATACACATATAGATAAATAATTCAAGGTGATTTATTAGTTGTCGAATTGCGCATATGATACATTTCTTTGTTTATTTTCATTATACCAATGTATATATTATATTCACATCATTTTATTTGGTCACCGTTTACATGTATTTGGACATTGTAAATACAACTATTATCTTTCTCTAATATACTTGATTAACATATGTCAGGTATTATAATGTCAATATACTTCCTGGAATTAAACTGAAAAATCCATTGGACTATCAGTAGGTAGAGATAAGAATACAATAGAGTCAAACACCGCTTACCCATAGTACAAGAGATTAGAAGTGTTTCCGGTAGTTCGAATACTCGGAAGTTCAACGGATTAATATCATATTTCCGTCTATATTCTAGGTTAAATGTAACATAAGAAAACAAATCTGAAATGAAAGCTATGATTTTTTTTCTGCCTTGATTCTTTAAAATAGTACAATAATTGAACTCACTGAAACCTAATCTATGAAGGTAAAATTCATAGTTTTCATTTTTCATTTCCTTTTTTTTTTTTTCTAAATGCCGGCTTTTATCAGTTCTGAGACCACATAATGGTATGTGTTTCAGAAGTTCCAGATGCAGGTCCCTCATGCAGCTCGTTGGTACGATGACTTTCAGATGAAATGGTCTCCTCTCACGGTAAAGTTCGATATATTCAAAGTCCCTTAATGCTTCTGGATGGACCGTAACATAGTCCTATATTTCTAATCGGTACATGTGACTGACACCGTCACCATACCGATAAATTATGTAGGCAAGACGTAAAACAAGTTTTGGAGGTGTTTTGTTTTCCATTTTTTATCTTTTAATGTTTCTTACTTTGGGATGTATATTGTTGGATAAAGAAAGACAGCACACGGAAAATTCAACCTACCCTAAGCTGTTGAAATGGTATATGCTTTAACAAGGATACAAGATAATAAACTACGGCGAGTTTAAGCGGAGCTTATTAGTGCGCCTTAGTCGCAAAATATAGGTGACGAGTTTTAGAGAATTAATAAATCACTAATAACATTCATACAAAATTCTACTTACACTCATTGTTGTTGTCAGATATTTGTATTTGAACAAATTCTGATTTTGGAAGCGCCTTCTTCTTCAGACGTTTCTTTAATGCTTCATTGCTCTCTAACATTATTTCTGGAAAGAAGTCGAATAATACTTCCATAACATTCTACAATTCAGTGTTCGATGTATAGCTGCCCTGGCTTTGAATGTGGTAAGTGTGTATATACGGGGTGTAAGTCATAAGTAAGTTAGAGTTTAAAATGAGCAACTTAATAAGACAAGATCAAGAAAAATTTTGATCAGAATATCTGTTCAAGATACAAATTACATGTAAATCTTGTTGTGAACAATATTCTGTTCACGAGGCGATACTCAAGCTTTATGTATATGTTTCCTCTTAAGCACCGAGAAATTAACTCTTTACTTTCCTAATTTGTGTTTTATAAAAATTTCAAGCATATATACATGACTTCAAAAAACAGAGAAATGGTAAAGAAAGTAACAAACAAGCACAGCCAACACTTGAGAGAAAAGGCATCTGTATTTAAGACATTATCTCCTGAAGTAAAATTGTAAAATTCAATGACTATGTTTAAGAAATGATGTAGCACTTTCTGCCTTAAAACTGCTTCTTCATATTCCATTTTACTAATTGTCTACATAAAATCAAACGGCCATTGTCATTTCAATGACCTCTTTTCCGCTTTCCCTGTGGTGTCGGTGACAACTTTTTTATTCAATATAGTCAAATTTTTCTTGCATTTCCTACACAATAAATTTATCGACAAGCGACATGTAACCATACTCCGTAATTTGATGAGAGCGGTTGCTGATACAATTAATACTTGCCTCGATTGCTGACTGTAGATTTTAATATATAGTATGGCACATTAGGTCCCAGACATCCTAGCATGTAATAGCGGCCAGAGGGACTGAAACTAGCTGAAAAATATTTACATTCCGGCTCATAGATACACGTCATACACGTCATAGTACGGAAGCCATGACTGGAACTATTGCTGTTTACACTGAAAGATACAATAATAATATCATAAATATGATATGTTGTATTAATTATTTATTAAATATAACATATATTAACAAAATATCATTATAAAAACGAATTTCACTGTATATAGTCATATGAATGATACGCTTAACAAATATTATATTTCATTACAATGTAAAATACGAAAGTACCTGGTTTCATACATAACAACGAAGAACCTAAATTGAAAGTATTATACACCACTACACGATTATTTCAAGTATATGGTAACTCTAAGTATATGGTATCTCCCCGATGAATGACATAGATATTGATACCTTTGCAACAAAGCCATCGTAAGAAATGAAGAATCTTTAAGCAGAAAGGGAGCTTTTTTCCGAGTCATGCCTACCGTAACACGCGACCTCGCTTTAAACTGCCTCAACCGAAACAGAGGACAACGTGGTGTTCATGTCGAGAGTCGTTCCGGAACCTCTCGTTTACAGCAACGTATCTCACCCACTGACCTACACAGACTCGCGTATTAAAATGAAAATTTTCGACTAACATCGAGTATCCGAGTCTTATTTATACCTTAATGTCTAAATAGAAAGAATATAAACAAAGAATAATAATCATAATACATAATTCTTAATATTGTGGTGTACGTATTGTTTCTATCATTCATTGCTATATACAGTATCTAGCAGCTGCTATCGACTGGCAGCTGTCGATTGCTATTGTAAAATCTTAAAGTTAGGCCAAGCATTTCAAACAGATAAATGTAGAACAGTATGTGAAATTACATAAGAAAGGGAGTCGGGGAAAAAGTTGCACTACACATTTTCCTTGGCAACTTGATTTTTGTAGTGTCGCCCACATCATATAATGCAATGGGCCACAGCGACGTAGCGATGACGTCATATTATGTTGTGATGGGTTTTCTGCAACATTATATAGTTGTATATTGCCTTAACACAGATCCATATAGATCAATGTGGACAATTTGGCTTGTTGATCTATACAGCCAATCCTGATAAAGAAGTTTATCAAATGAGTGTACACTCTTAAAACAACATTTCTTAAGATAATCTTTTAGATCACTCTGATACACTACATGTAGGTTTATTGATCTATGCAAACCACCCTAAAAAGACGTTTGTCAAAGAATGGTACTACCTGGGGCTTACGTCGCCCCCTGATGGATCTAGTAAAAATAAACAACACCTTTAGGAAACTAAGAATACTTCTTCCTTACTAAGATTCATCAAGATCCCTTCAGCAGTTCTGAAGAAGCAGAAGAAAATATTTTGCTCTGGCCTGACTATACCTCCATTGTTAATCATATACAGTCAAACCTGCTTTCAACACCACTTGTATTAAGCAATCACCTGTCTCAATGAAACACATTTTATGTTCCTTACTAATATTTATATACAATATCAGCCTGTATCAAGAGGCCATTAGATTAAGTGACCACCCTCCCGCTGAAACTGTACCTATATAAATGTCTTTTACGAGGGTCCGGTGCAGCAATAAAATAAACTATTTCCCTCTCCTGATCATGACCTACAATCTCCATCACGTCCATCTTACCCCCGGTTAGAGATGTCTGCAAACCTTCGTTTTCCGTCAGCTGTGATAAGAAAAAAAATGAATTTGACTAACGGCGCATATATCTTAGTAAAGATTATGCTTCAAAACTGATTTTGATTTACCAAAGTTATTTAATTTCACGTCATTTTAATCCATATTACATATTTAAATAAATTCTCATTTATTGCTATTTTTTCATTGTTTTTCTGACATTTTCTTCTTTGATAAAATTAAATAAAAATTGTTTTCAGAATTTGAAATTAATTGCAGATTCAACATACAGATTTATACTTCATACTTCTACTTTACCAACACGATGCATAGAGGGCAAACGAAAGATTATAGATAATACTTTATTATGCTGAAGCGGCTAGAACTGTTAATTATAAACTCAAAAACTCACTGATGGTACGGTTAATATCATAAACGAACAGTTGTTAACAATTGTCATAATTTTGAAATACATTTCTGTTTTAAAAAGTTGATTACTTAAATAGTAAAACAGTGCCGGAAAAAAAAGGAACGCGCAAATTAGTAACATAAAATGTTGTACATGTAAGTAATTATACAATACATATGATTACTATATGCTGAATGTAAACAAATTGTTTTATATAATTACATCATGAAAGATGCAGATGAAAATCACAAACTATTTATCATAAAACCATTTGAATGCTTACATACATTCTACAATTAAATAACAGTGCAAAATGTGTATTGATAGAAAAAAGAAGGAAAATATAAAAGTTTTCAGATGATGAATTATCTTATGGCAGTAAATTATTATCGCAAAGTACTTATATGTTCTGATTTGTATAAGAAAAAGCTTAAAATAGTTTCAAAAATTTCTATAATGTGTGTTTGATGTCCGCATTACATAACGCCAACACAAAGCTTTACAATTCAAATTTGTAAATTTGTATATTTGTCAGAAAACTTTGTTATTCCAACCAAAAAAAAATTAATGCTTGAAATAATGGTGTGCATGAAAAGTATAAATATTATATATAGATATATATTCTTAGTAACATTAATATCAAAGTAGTGAAAGACAATTTAAACTGAACCATGCTAAGACGAAAGTGAAAAGAAAAGCACTAAAATATTAAACTTAATATAACTATTAGTATCATATCAACCGAGGATCCTGTTTATACAGCGTTGCCTTATTTTTTAACAAAATGACAGCAAATATGACGTTATTTCTGAAGAGATCTTACAAGAATTCAAACTGAAAAATAAAAACGATTGTAAGAGTTACCGTTCTTTATTTTGTTTCACACAAGATTTAAAAAGAAAAAAATCAATCACGTCACTAATGTGGTATAATATTTGATAGGTTGATATTGATGACTTAAGTTCTATAATCAGAAAAAAAAACCTCGTAAAATATTCCATTAATTATTTCGTTCCACCATAACGGAAGACAACAAATTATTATTAGAAATATCACTATTCTTGCAATGCGGAATTTTACACATTTCGGGTTATACCGAGTTTGAGAAAAGTAAGAATAAGAAAACAGTTATATGATAATTCTTTAAAAGAACACAGAATACAAATCCTAATAATTTGAAATAAACGATTTTGTAACCATAATAATTATCATTACACACAAACATGTAAATAACATGTTACAATGGCAGTTTTTTTTTCTGTTTTAATTTCAAGTACTTACATTAAAATATACAAGGTAACATAATACTGGAGAAAAATGACAAAATTTGAATTAATCGGATAGGGAGAGAGATAGAGGGAAAGGCATGACATAGTTGACAGAATTTTCAACAAAGTCAACATCTCCTGTTACGCAATAACATCAACCTGAAATCCTGTTTACTACAAAAAGACAAAATTTATTAAACAGAACATAAACACAAAGTGGCACATCGAAGAGACAGGAGACCCAAGGGATAAACAAGGTTTCAAAGTTTAGGATTCTCAGTCTTTGGCCATAGTCATAAACTTGCTTTTCATAATTTGTAAATCATACTTTACATTCGACAATATGATAAATTTATTGTCTTTAATGTATTACCGAATGTATGAAACTCAACATAGTTTGAATGTATGAAACTCAACATAGTTTGCTGAAAATGATTTGAAGTTCATAAATTATATAAACTTGAATGAAAATATAATAGATTTATTTTTAAACAATGGAATTTTGCGACAGATCATAATTTTACAATTTATGAGTATGACCAGGTAAAAAATCAACTGAAAATGCAAAAAATGTGTCTACAAAAACGAACCTTTGTACTCACGGGTAGATCTACCATAGAAATGTGCTTATAATAACCAGCATTTCCCTCTCGATTTGGAAGTATCCAGAAATAGCGTTCTCCTCCTGCTGCAAAGATTGGAGGGGTGTTCTGATAGGAAAAAGAAAAGAATTAAAAAAATAAAAGTACTGGTTTGCTGATTCATTAAAGACTTATCCAAAACAATCTGGTGATTATGCTACTTAAAAACTAAGACTTCTTCTGTTTTATTTATAAACGCTTTTATTCATATTTGACAAATATAAGGTCCCATATCTGAGCTCTGGAACTTTCATACAAAACAATGTAAGCGTCTATATGTTTATGGGTAAATTACTATTAGTTAAAGTCCCTAAAATACATTAACATCTAGCATGGACAATTTTGACAGTACGAGCGAACACACAAATATTACTACTCTGAGCTTTTTATTCAAATATATAAATCAGTATCATGACGTTGCATCCACTTTATTCGGGAAAAAATCTCTCATGAATGTTTAGCAAATATACTGCCACTTACTTTTTAATATACTTATGTCATGTGGGTATGTTTTTGCTGTATAAGCGTATGAAAGTATAATACGGCATAAGGATATGTAATGTTAAATATTTTGTGTAATATTTCAAGCACTATTTATAAAAATATTTATAAAAAGGATTGTGTGAAAGTAAATACTAACGACTAAGAGAGAAGCCGATGTGGCTCAGTGGATAAAGTGCTCGGCTCGTGACCGAGAAATCCCGTGTTCGACTCTTGCGCGGAGCACACCGGAGCATATTGTCTTTTGGATGAGACATTAAAAACCGAGGTCCCGTGTCACGGTAGGCGTGGCACGTAAAAGATCCCTTACTGTTCGGGTGCAAAAGTATAAATTCTTATGCAATGCATCAGGCAAATGCCGTCACAATGTATATGAAATAATCATGAAGTGACGTAAAACAATACTCAATCTATCAAAGATTGAGAAAATATGACTTCGCAAAATATTTTTATAGTAAAATAAAAGCCTTTATTTTCTTCTTAAAGACTAGTTATTGGTCAATTGAACACCTCACTCTATGACAAACGTGACGATTTCAATTTCGCTATCACAAACTTTCCTTTCATAAGTAGCAACATTTCATCATCGCCCGCATACGGCGTATTCATATCTCAGTTAATACGTTATTCCAGAGCATGTTCAAATTACAATGACTTTGTTCTGAGGGCTAGGCGACTTTCAGTTAAGCTGCTCAACCAAGGTTATATATGTGCTAGACTAGCATCGTCACTGAGGAAGTTCTACGGTCGTTACGAGACTCTTATTACTCCATATGATATCTCGTTATCCAGACTTTTAAATGATATTCTGGACTGAGACCGATTCCTATCACTTTACACAGATTTGACACCTTCTATACTAGAAGGTTACCTACTTCGACTTCTCCATATATAGATACATATGGAATTCACACGATTTGACTCTTTCTACGGGGTATATGTGACGGGTGTTGCTAGCAAGCAGGAGATGCTCACTCTCCCCGGGCACCTGATCTCACTCCATCACAGGGGTTCACATATGCTCTTCAAGTAGACATATTTTGTTATTTTCCATTTGTTTTTCATTTTCACTGATTTTGTATGTCCTATGGTTTCATGATTTTTGGACTTGTGATTTGGATTTATCCATCATCTTTACATCCCATTGTTTTGATGCAGCAATTCTACTGGGACACAAACCACAACGAATTTAATTATGAACAAAAATTTGTTCTTACGATTTCCACCCAGCCTCCTTTTCCTGTTTCAACTTGGTTCTGGAAGCATAAAAATGAATTCGATAACAATGCACTATCTTTCAAATCATATATAATAAAGATTTCATTATATCAATGATAACGGAAGAAATGGATGGAAAAAAGAGATAATGGATTTCCAAGTGGATTTAATATTAATTTATGAAACTATGTAATTATAATATGGATATAATATAATATTTTATATAATGTACGTATTTTAATGGTAAATTTATTGTTTCTTATTAAGTTATATATATTGTATACCAGGCTATATCAATTAAACATACAGCACATCACTCAGCGTGGTATCAGTCTTTTTATATGCGGTTGCAAATTTTAAAGCAGGTATGGCTAGTAAAGCAGGAGACGAGGCCCCATCGTGTTACCTTATCTCGGCCTTGATTGTCAAAGGCCGGTGAATTTCTACCGTGATCCGGTAATAATGCAATATTTTAACAGTACCGATTTCATATTTTTTTTTCAATGTGATAGTTAATCAACTAAAGTTATCATGATTCATTAATGTATCCAAAATTCAGGCGTTTCAAAATAAGGTATATCTATGCAGGAAAAAGAGGTAGAAAGAGATAATACTTTAAAATACAACAGTGCCAGGTTCATGTAAAACAACATCAAAGAGAATGGCACAAAATATTTTCTTAGTACAGTACCGAACTGCGACGGTCGTATGACATTTTGAAAGTGGATAGTCTATTTCTCGTTAGGACAATTTCGACAACTAATAGTATGAATACGGGAGGGCACCTTCGAAAATGGCCTAAAATGATTCCGTTTAGGTAAATAATTCTAAACATGCATGGCATATATATGTTAAGAGAGGTCGAGACTGAAGAATACAAACAACTTGTTTTAAAATGATGTACATAACCTCGTATATTTGCTAACCTCATGGACATAAATATATCATGGGTAAAATAAACGACGCCATCAATTCTGCTACTTACCACTTTACATAAACCTTTGGATGCTTTGCAAGCCTGAATTATCGATTCATTTTGAGCTCGATTGAGGTAAGCCACAAGGAAATATTGGTTATCCCTCCATCCCACCGAAGTAAAATAATGTGGACTGAAAATTAAATAGGGTGAAACATGGTCAGTATTTTCTGCACAAAAAAATGACGATTTCTCATATCGGGGCCGGCGCCATAAACTGAGAATATACTTATGTATATTACATTTTAATTTACTCCATTATCAAATCTTCAAATAAATTGTCATGCAGAATGGTTAAATTCTATTTACTGATAGAATAAAACTCAATAAAATCCAAATTCCAGTCATTAATTCATTGTTGAAAAGGAAGAATTTGAAATTATGACTAAAGTATTTTCTCAGTTTATGGCGCCGGACCCGGGTCGTAATACATAAATTGCTGCTTGTTTCTGCTTTAGTAGCTACCTAGTTGGAACGGTAGTGGTATCCATATTTTTAGTTATTTTCAAACAAAATATCTTTTCTTTGGGGACAACAAGTCGTATTTTCTTGAAAAAACATGAACTTAAAGAATGGTTTGAAAAAGTATATATTTTTTCTTCATTTGGTACTTCTGTCCGTTTTATTGTCGAAAATGAAAGTTGCATGTCCCTTAATGTAAACTGTATTTTTTAATCATCTGAACGGATAACAGATTAGTTTTCATGATAATGATAATGAAAATGTTACAAATTCATGCAAAAATATAGGGCGCAGGCATTATAGAAAACTGGCGAATATGTCAAAAAGAAGCAAATTCAAGTTAGGTAAATCCGAGCTTTGGCACGTGATACTGTATTCGGGATAATCATGTATTTGATTTTTCACTATTTGACACATCCATGGTGAATCTAAGCATGTTCTTAACGCCAGAAAAAAAGAGGAGTCACTGGCTCGGTTATGTAGTAGAGGTCACCATGGAGCTATACAATACATGAATATCAATAATATACTAGCACATATAACACATTACAAAAATATTTTATTGTAGTGCAATTACGATACCGACTTAGGACGGTCATTTAATTTGACAAAAGCTAAACAAATGGTGTGGTTAACCAGTTTACGGGTCCACCTTCCCACTCACCGTAACAGAAGAACAATCAAAGGACGTACATTTAAAAATTTATAAATAATCATCCATGTAAAGAACAACGGTCAACAGGTATCCCATATAGAGAGGTCATAAAATATAAACACGTAAGGTATTGTAAAACACATAATGATATAAAAATGTATGCGACATCAACATGATAGACCGTGCTCTGCCAGTCAGAAACAAATTCCGGGATCGGGTTTGATTCGAAATATCACATTACAAGACATCAAATTTTTATTTTATGTAATGTTTATGATGCACATTGTGCAACGTAAATGTGTCGAAATTGTTGAGACGTTTTTCACTAAAACTAAATTATCAATTGCATTGAGCGATATGATTTAAGTCAGAAAGTTTTAGTTCAAGCTGTAAAAGATGAAATTTCTTACCTATTTTTGAATTCTGCAGGTGGCGCGATTTCTTTATGTTTCGCTGTCAAATCATGTGTATCAACTATTTTTAACTTGAAGGTAGGATTAGTAGCACCAGGTTTTGGATATGGAATAAATTTCTGGTCTCCGTATTGGTTCCGTAAGTCGCCATAAAACGGATAATAGTATTTACGAACACTGGAATCATTAAACGATGCGTACAGGAGGTATCGACCATCAGGAGACCACCACATGGCATGGTCGGAGCCTAGGATTTCCTCTAAAACAAATGAATCACAGTCCAGAAATAAATTAGTTTTTTTTCTTAACAAAATGAAAAACAAAACAAGTCATTCGGAATTCCAAATCATACCTTCTTGAATAACACTTCGTCGTTACTTCTTATGTTTTATGATGAAGTATTTTATTAGTTGTTTGTACTTTAATTGACCGTCTTAAGTCGGTAATGTTGTTTTCTGTGTTGCTTAGACTATTATCATGTTTTATGTGCATGTCCTTGGTGATTTGTCATACAGCTTGGTCGGATTTCTTCTGTTTGACCTTTCAGTTTCAACATTTTCTGACAAAGAAATAATTTCTATAAATACCAATTGATTAATAAAAGGAAAAGGGAAAGACATTTGACTTAGCTGTAGGGTAGAAGTCACCAAGGAGATGTACAATAAAACTAGGTAACAAGTTTGAAATACATGAAATGACATTACAAAAATAGTGATTGTACAAAGATGCGATACAGACTTAGGACGGTCAATTGAGTATCATACGGTACCATAAAACGGATAACGGTATTTACGAACACTGGAATCGTTAAATGATGCCTTCTGGAAGTATCAACAGGACATCATCAGATGTGTACAGGAGAACCAACAAAGCAATAATATGTTTTGTCCTCACATAGCGGGGTTTTTTTAACACTGTCACTATAGAATGCTTATCATAGAATAGTAATAAGCCATGCAATATCGGAGAGGTTATTGAATCGTAATCCCTTTGACGTTTCCCTGGGCAATAATGTTATGAGAAAAATTAAGTAGTCCCTTGTATGCACAATACAACACTGACTTAGTGCACACATCAAGCAGGAGACGCTTTCAGAAGAAAGTCGAAATGCCCTCTGCATTATAGAAATTAAATAGTAAAGGTTGATTTCTGTGATATCTTAATTGAGCATTTCTCTAGAAAGAACTGTACTGTTTTCTTCTGTTGTTGCTGTTGTTGTTAATGTTGTTGTTGTTGTTATCATTGTTGTTGTTGTTGTTGTTTTTTCCTTTTAGATAACGCCAGCGAATAATATAGGTGAAAAAGTTATATTAGTTCGACTCAGCTAGTCCAGGGGTAACGTAGGCTCGAAAGCCGCAATACTGTGTGTCATGTTGGTATTTCTTTTGGACAGGAACAGTAAGTCCAATAATTTTCATTATCTATTTTCATTCATTTATTGTGTCACAAACAAATATATTGCCTAATTTTAGAACAAAATTGATTAAATATTCTGAAAACAAATTTGAATATCTTGGTAATATGGGTTTTTTTTCTAAACCAGACTTAAATTGCTTCACTTTTATGGTGGCGTTACCAGCGTAATTCGTGTCCTCATAATTTCACTTATACCTCTGAGCCCGTCTCAAAAGTTGTCAACATAATTAACTTTCCAGCCTTATGCTGGTACAAATTTATAATCGGGTAGACAGTAAATGTACATTGACTGTGGACACAACGCCAAAATCTACCATCATTGGCCGCGGTAAAGCCCAAACCGTAGAAAGCTCACACTTTACAAACTGTGCCTTTGAAAGTTTTATCTTACCTTCGTAAACCCAGTCTGGAATGCCATTGTATATTGTGTTTGGTTCCCCATCCGTTGTAAGTTGTACAGGGGCATCTTTGTCCTTATTGTGATAGGGGTCCTTCATGTAATAGATGTTGTTAAGTTGAACGTAAACCTAGAGGTGAAAATAACAGAATATGCTACATATAAACCTAGTAGTGAAGATCACAACTTGATTGACATAGAGATGAAGATAATTGAATCTGCTTCATACAGACCTAGAGTTGAAGATAACAGAATATACTACGCATAGACCTAGAGGTGAAGATAACAGAGTATAATTGACTTAGACCCAGAGGTGAATGTAAGAGAATATGCTAGCCAAAAACCAAGAGGTGAAGATAACAGAATATGCTAGGCGTAAACCTTGAGGAGAAGATCACACTATAATTGACATAGACCTAGAGGTGAAGATAACAGAATAGTCTACATATAGACCTAGAGGTGAAGATAAGAGAATATAATTGATATAGACCCAAAGGTGAAGGTCAGGGAATATGCTAGACAAAACCAAGAGGTGAAGATAACTGAATATGCTAGGCGTAAACCTTGAGGAGAAGATCACAATATGATTGACATAGACCTAGAGTTGAAGATAACAGAATATTCTACGCATAGACCTAGAGGTAAAGATAAGAGAATATAATTGATATAGACCCAAAGGTGAAGGTCAGGGAATATGCTAGACAAAACCAAGAGGTGAAGATATCAGAATATGCTAGACATAAAACTTGAGGAGGAGATCACACTATAATTGACATAGACCTAGAGGTGAAGATAACAGAATATTCTACACATAGACCTAGAGGTGAAGATAAGAAAATACAATAGACAAAGACCTAGAGGTGAAGGTTAGAGAATATGCTAGACAAAAACCAAGAGGTGAAGACAACAGAATATGCTAGACATAAGCCAAGAGGTGAAGATAACAGAATATGTTGGACGTAAACCTTGAGGAGAAGATAACATAATATGCTAGACATAAACTCAGAGGTGAAGATTAGAGGACATAATACACATAAACCTACAGGTGATTGATTGATTCATTGATTGATTATTGTTTCACGTCACTCCATGAATATTTCACGTATATGTGACGGCATCTGCCTGATGCATTGCATACAAATTCAGACCTTTGCTACGGACCCATCCGAAGCAGTGAGGGATCTTTTACGTACCACGCCTACTGCGACACGGGACCTCGGTTTTCACTGTCTCATCCGAAAGACAGAACATCGGTGTGCCCAGGGCGGGAGTCGAACCCGGGACATATCGATCACGAGCCGGCCAACTTATCCACTAGGCCACACCGGATGAAGATAACATGATACGCTAGACATAAACCTAGAGGTGGAGATAAGAGAATGTGTAAGACATAGGCCTAGAAGTGAAGTCATTAGAATATGCTAGACATAGACTAAGAGATGAAGATGACAAAATATGCCGATTTAATGTGACGATAACAGAATAGGCTACATATAGATCTAGTGTTACAGGTGAAGATAAGAGAATGTTGACATACTGACATAGAACTAAATACATTTAAAGGTTAAGGAAGCGGAAAACGGCGTAGGACTGACATCTGCCATCAGTATGCCAAGTAAATGTTGATATTGGATATGAAACTATCCGATGCAGTGAAACATTTAAGAAATGACTGTAAAAATATTTCAATATATAGAAAAGCGAAGCGGATTATATTTATACATCAATAGACAGAATGTTTTTAGTTGTTTCCTATAATTCAATCACATAAATTTTAAAATAAAACTTTTCAAGAACGATAACATCTTTTAATTGAAATCGATAAATCAAAATTTCGCACATCAACTTATGTTAGCCAATCAGAATCGCGATCTAATGGCGGCCCCATCAATAATAGATATACTGTATGTATGAGATAGAAAGAAACCATGAAATGAAAGGAGAAACAGTAATGATTTTATATCTCTATTTTATTGAATTGAAAACCGACTTCTTATTCGGTCATTAAGCACTCAATATAAAAATATATCACTAGATCGAACGTGCATTGTGTTTACGTGCGGCCCCGATTATGTATTAATCGAAGGGATAAGGTCTATACAGAAATATACTAAATTTTGCCCCGTGGGTTTGTATATACTTTATATGGTCAATGTGGAAATATTTAAATTATTCTTAAAAACATAACAATATCTATATTGATAATGGACATTGATATTTAATGTCTTATACAAGAACTGCCGAAACAAAGGCCAACTGATAACGAAGGAACCATGATAACCACAAAGTCATGACGGTTCCACTAATATTTTCTCATTTACCCTTAAAAATGGTCTATCTAGATTGGCAATTTACTGTAATGCAGGTATTTTCAAATTGATTGGTTATCATTAGAATTAAAACTTTTATTCTATTCTGAAGCCGTTGAATTTATTTTAAGAAAAAAACATCATTACCAGGCTATGTCCAACAGGCGCCCAACCCACGTACTGGAATTTTGGTCCAATTGCTCCTGCGGGGTCAAATGGTGAATGCACCCTAAATATAAAATAAAACAAATGCATTAGGGATATATACAATTGCTATATACTAAGTTTTTATTTTGGTGTCTGTCTGTTATGCCTCAATGACATTGGACCACTGTTTCCACTATCTCATGCAAAAAGTTGAAAACTGACGATTCGCCAGAGGACATCGAATCATGGACCCCTTGGGGCAGAGACAAGCATGCTGGCGACTATGCCTTGACAGAGGCGAGAACCGAGTACAGTTTATGTACGTTATGTATGTAAAGTTTAATGCTTTTATATTACACATTTGGTAGCAATAGACAACTGTTCAAACAGCAACTCTGGAACTGAGATAATAGAGATGTAAGCATCCCCTGCTGACCCGCCATATATGTGTGCCATCGGTTATAGTGTCCTTCTATATATAAAAATCGGGGTTTTTTTCGCAATATAATGTTGTGTATAATGAACATCTTACCCAGTTTCCACGTTGTAGATGGAATAGTGGGATTTCCTAGAATACCGATACACCTGAAAGGAAATAAGTATATAAGATTTATTTTCTGTGGTCAAAGTTTGGGAGAACTTTCTTATCTATGCCATTATAGGACTAAAACTGTTCTGTAATACAGAGTGGAACTGTAATTTGAGTTTAATTGACTGTAATAGTGCATACTACTGTATACAGAAAAAGAAAAAAAAATGTTCCGAACGTTTATAAAGGCGTTATACGGGCAATTTAGATTATAATTAAATAATAATCTTATTTATCACAGATTATTTATATTAAACTCTTTATGAGAGGAGGGCAGACAGACAGAGACAAACAGAAACAGTCAAAGACAAACAGAAAGACAAGATCCGTGCCAACAAGCAAGATTTATGCAAGTAGTTAATTTGTTCATAATCGCTGTAAAATAAATAAAGTTTAAAAAAAACAGAAGGATAAAGAGACAGACAGACAAACAGACAGACAGAGAAACACAGAAAGAGACAGATAGACAGACAGACGCATACACAGAGAGTGTACTTACATGTTCTCCATCGTGTGCCAAGAGAACAAATAACCTATCTGGTGACACAAAGTACGTGGATGTGTTAAGGATATTCTGAAACAAGAAACGTTCACTTATGAAAGAATTGCAAATGGTAAAACATCACACCAATGAAGATGCACACACAGTGATAGGAATCAGAACTGTAAATAAGATTTGAACCAATTTGATCAAATATTTCCTTTGCAAAACTTAGCTTTATTATTATTATAATTATCACTATTATTATTATCATCATCATCATCATCATCATCATCATTATTATTATTATTATTATTATTATTATTATTATTAATATTATTATTATTATAATGATTATTATTATTATTATTATTATTATTATTATTATTAATATTATTATTATTATAATGATTATTATTATTATTATTATTATTATTATTATTTCTTCACCTTTTTGGTTATGATTCCTCGTAAAAAGTATCGAATCAATAGGAAAGGGGTTCAGACAATAAAATGAAATATATGATTTACGAGTTCACCGCACCCATCTCCGAACAATACACATCTGATTTGCTTCTGCAGCTTATGCTGTAAGAAGAGATGAAGGAGTCTGGAGGAATCACCAAGGTTTTGTAGGTACTTACATGTAGTTGAATACAGATGGTAGAACACAGGACATGACATTGACTCATTAGAGATGATTGCTGTCATGTCGGTGCCGTGGTCTATACGGCAACCGAGGGACAAGAAGTAGTACGTGTAAAGATCAGTTTGATGGTAAACACCATTATAAATACAATGGCTACATACAGTGGCGGATTCAGGACTTCCGAAAAAAAGGGAGGGGGGCACATATGAAAGTCAATTACTCGCCAAAATACTTAGCCTTTTTTGACAAATCTGGAGTTTTACTCATATATTATTTGAGTGTTTTATCAACCCTTACATTTATACATGCCTTGTACATTTGTGGCTAAAAAAGGGGGCAGGGCTACAGAAACCTCCCACCCTCGAATTTCACCTCTGATGGAGTCGATTCTGTAATTGTGGTTTACAAGTGTATTTATACATTAAGGCGCCAGCCCAGAAGGAGGGGAGGGGGGGGAGGCTACAAACCAAAAATGAAAAGATAATCCAAGAAATTCGTGGAGTGTTTATAAATCAGATTTAACGATTCATTTTCGTAAAAAAATCGATTTTGTCTCATCTTAAGATATGTTTAGACTCTAAGTACGATCATCTGGATACAGAATGCATTAGACTTCATGTACAATAAACTAGTAAATAAGCGGTGGATTCCACAGTCGCATGGGTGAACAGAGTAGAAAATTAACTTACAAATGTCCGATTGTCCATGAGCTGAACTTTTCTATACGGAGAAGAGTCGCTGGCTGAGCAATTGTATTGATATAGGGCGCCATCGTCGTCCCGGTATAGAAATAGGTCTTCATCTGTAAAGCAAGCGAATATTGATAATCTAATTCTCATATCAATCGACTGAAAATCTACCACTTGTCAGCCATTTGTTTTTTGGGGGGTTTGGATTTAAATTACATTAGCATAATAGTATATTTGATTTCTCTAAGTTTTTCACTTCTAAAAGAATCAGTCCTCTGAAAAAAATTCTCCCATATTAGCAAAACTGGTTTCATATCTATAACGACTGTCTTTATTTACAATTTCCTTCTTAAAGTTCATTGTCGAAAGTATTGTACGAGCAGATCGCTTGTTTCAAATCCTCTTCCAGGTCACTGAAAATGGCAGGTGCAAATCAGCTAATCACAGAGAACGAAGCGAGAGGTATTTTTGCTTAAATGGGAGTATTAACGTACTTAAATTAGAGATTTGAGATGGAGAACTTAATATAGAAATTATTTTCCAGCTGCCAAGTTAAGTACATTCTTCCTTTGCATCTCTTAAACCCAATCGTATTCTCCCTCATTCAAAAGGCCTCCCACGCGCTCAAGTTAATTTCGAAAGGAGAAAATGGGTCATTCCATATTTTGAACCCCATGCATATTTCTCACGAAGAAATGAGAAAGCACCCTTTCACTGTTTCTACCGGAGTAACGTTTTGTTAATGATAATGCTTCCCATAATTTTTTTTTTACGTCATAATAAAAAAATTATTGTCTCTGACGTCATTATGCGGGAACAGATATCATTTTGCCAACCAAAATGTTAATGAAAAGATCTAAGTGGGATGAAATTTTGTGATAAAGTTGATTGATTATAGATGCATTGAACCTTTTCGTTAAACAGAGTCATTTCCCATGGGACGGTATCTGATGTAAACAATTATGACGTCATCAATCCTTATGAAAACGTCATTTATGGACTATTAGTTTTAGGTTTAGGTCCGATTCCATAGAATCTGATGACGTCATAATCATTTTACGTCCGATACGGTTCAAAATGGGAAGCAACTCTGTGTGACGAAAAGACCGAATAGGCAATAAGGTGATACATAATTTCTTTGCTTGGTTTTACCTCGCTCAAACTTCAAGACTGGATTACGACACGTACGAGAGTTATTGGCCTAAATCTAAGTCAGAGTACAGACATTACCGAGCAATCGTGAAGCCTACGAGTTATTCTACGCCATACACCCACTCAAGAGGTTAAAAAACCTCTATATTACAAAATAAAATGTAATAATGGTGGCTACGGAATTACCACAAATGCTATTTTCATCAAATAATAATGCAAATAAGTGTATAATTGGTTGGATTTATTTCTTACCGCGGAAACATAAAATTGTATGTAGGAGTATATGGTAATCAACAATATCATACGCGGAAAATGATATATTGTATTTCTGAGTATCACGCATAGATTATTTCACATATATATATATATATATATATATATATATATATATATATATATATATATATATATATATATATATATATATATATATATATATATATACATGCGCGGATGCAGAGGGGGGTTAGGGGGGTCTGGACCCCCCCTGGAATCCGAAAATTTTACCAAAAAAAGGTAATATTTGGGCATTTGGGGGGTTGGACCCCCCTGTTCTATGAGAAAAATTTACCTTTTTTGGTTGGACCCCCTCTGACAAAAATTTCTGGATCCGCGCATGATATATATATTGTTGGTCATCATACTTTGAACTTGGTCTCGTTCCAAGCAGGTAAAATGGAGCAGTTCCACTACCTTAGGAAAACAGACGGGGTCGAATCTCAGAGGTTAGGGTATAAATCCAATGGGAACCAGTGGACCTTCCCCATCACAACAGCCCCCCCCCCTCATTTTCACAAACCCCCTCCCCTTCTCTCTCTCTCTCTCTCTCTCTCTCTCTCTCTCTCTCTATTTGACACACACGATTATGCGTCCCATTAGTCTCATTAAAGCATACACGAGACTGAACAGTTTAAACGATATTTATATATTAATCTAAGGTTATATATACATGTATATATGTATACATTACCTCTGGTCTGAATCCAAGTAGGATAGAAAACTTTTGGCGCTAAGAGATCTTCCAAATAATCATTAAATGTAATTTTCTCTCTTTTATCTTCGTCTTCTGGACCTATAAATATAAATATCAAACTCAATATTTTAATTCTTAACTAGTTGTAGTTTGAAACAGGTGAAGTGCTCGGCTCGTGACCGAGAGGTTCCGAGTTTGACTCCGCCGTCACACTGGTGTTTTGTCTTACGAATGAGATAGTAAAAGCCGAGGCCTCGTGTCAGCGTGGGTGTGGCACCTAAAAGATCCCTCACTGCTTCGGGTGGGTCCGTGTTAAAGGTATACATTTCTCAGCAATGCATCAGGCAGATGCCGTCACTACCGATATTTGGCAGATTTCCAGCAGATTTTCCCCATTGATACAATTGGGAATCGAATCTAAGTCTGACTGATGGAAGAAGCTAGTTCGAGTTTTAGCTCAGAATAGCAGGCTACAGACATACAAGGCATGGCAAAATGGATAAAATTAATGACTCAGTACTGTAACCAGACTACCCTCTCTCTCTCTCTCTCTCTCTCTCTCTCTCTCTCTCTCTCTCTTCTTGTTTTTCTTGTTGTTGTTATTATTATTATCATTATTATTATCATTATAATTATAATTATTATTATTATTTTTATTATTATTATTATTATTATCATCATCATCATCATCATCATCATCATCATCATTATTATTATTATTATTATTATTATTATTATTATCATTATTATTATTATTATTATTATTTTATTATTATTTTTATTATCATTATTATTATTATTATAATTATTATTATTATTATTTTATTATTATTATTATTATTATTAGTAGTAGTAGTAGTAGTAGTAGTAGTAGTAGTAGTATTTTCACCACATACCTGGTTTCAGTAATACAATGGCTACGATGATGAGAGCACAAACGATGACGATGACGAGTAAAGCGATGAAAATTCCTTTCCAATTCTTCTTCTCAGCAGTGTTACCTACCAACTCCTGCAAAAAGAAAACGAAAAATATTAACTTGCTTGACAACAGACGTCATGTAAGATATGAGAATGACCATTATAAATGTTAAGTGGTAACAGCACTCATAGAATTGTACCTGTTGGTCATTTAAAGAATGATTGACTGATTGTTTTACGTCACAATACTGTTACGACGTATATGTTTAGTGGCGGATCCAGAAATTTTGAAAAGGAGGGGGGGGGGGGGTGGTACAGATGTATTAGCCAAACTTCTCGGTCATGTTTGGTGCCAAATCTGGATTTTTACACGTAAATATGTGGCGAAACACACCCACCCCCCCCCTTCCTCTTAATCCACCACTGATGTATACGTGATGTATACCACCACGTATATCTGATACATTGCATAGAAATTTATGCCTTATGCAAAGGACTCATCCGAAGCAGTGAGGGATCTTTTACGTGCCACGCCTATTGTGACACGGCATATAGATTCTTACTGTCTTATCCGAAAGACAGGATAGCTGTGTGGCCACCGCGGGAGTCGAACCCGGGACCTTTCGCTCACGAATCGAGCGCCTCATTAACTGAGCTATGTCTATTTGGTCGTCCAAAAATCCCTGGAAACAGAGAGATCAAATCAGGTATTCCTCAGGTGAGGTTTGCTGCAACCGACACAATATACATGTAACTTAAAGAGGTGTATGGAGTAGGCTTCAACGTCACTACTTATGGTGGCTTTGTTTTAATTTCAACTATTTAATTATCTTGTCACAGGTGATGATCCGGGGGGTGGGTTGTTCAACTTAACAAGTTAACAAGTTGATATCAGCAAAATCACTACCTGATAGCTACTGATAATTAATTAATTTATAAGCGTACTGTCCACTTGCTACGTTCGCGACCAAAAGATGTTTTCGTGTGCTGAACATCTATTAAACAAAATTAAGTTACAGTGACCTGTCCTATCGACCCTGAACAAGAATAAACAGAAAATGAAAAACAGGTTAACGTAAGGAAACACATTATTAAAAATAGAAAGAAACAAATATTATTTCGAGCTCAGATGTTCCTGTATATCCTGGTTGATATATCTTAATGCCATATCAAAAGGAAAGGAGGATCCTTCTTAAATGAAGTCAAAGTTGCAAATCTAGAGTGAGGACAAGACGTTCTGGACACTATTTTCTTTAGAATTTCACAATACTCCGTAATATGTTTCATGAATCGTCTCATTTTAAGCCGGTGTTGCCTGGTGGATAAGCTGCTAGGTTCATGATCGAGAGGTCCTGGGTTCGACTCCCGTCGTGGGCACACCGTTGTTCTGTCTTTCGGATGAGACAGTAAAAACCGAGGTCCCGTGTCATAGTAAGCGTGGCACGTAAAAGATCCCTCGCCGCTTCGGGTGGGTCCGTAGCAAAGGTCTAAATTTGTATGAAATGCATCAGGCAGATACCGTCATCATATACGTGAAATAACCGTGGAGTGACGTAAAATAATATTCAATCAATCAATCAATCATGCACCCCCCTCCCTTTTTTTTAAGTCGATCTCTACCTCTTCCCTATCCCCTTTTTCTATCAACAATCCCGACTTTACAGCTCACACAACTGGAAATTTCAATACTGTGATGTCACTCACACGGCCTTTATACTCCCATCACTGCGCATGGGCAGACGGCCAAGATCTTGATTCAAAATCAAGGAAACCTTACAAATTTATGTACATAGACGAAACATAATGACAATGCAGAATAAATCAGTGGTGTCGTGTTACAGACATGTCTTACTTCATGGATTCCGGTGATTAATCCACCATTCAAGACATTAATGATGAAATATGACGTTCTTTCATACCTATGATGTATTTACATGTATGACCTAAATATAATATTTTTGCAACTGATAATTTAATATTTTACGACAGTATTTCATTTTGAAAGATTTTGTAATATTTTATAGCTTATTTATTTATCTATTTATTTGTTTATTTATTTATTTTTTCTCTTTAAATGTTTGTTTATTTTCTTTTCGATATTATATTGGAGATGTATATATGTATAGCCATGTATACAGTTTCGGATATCTCATTCACACTTAAAATTTTTCGTCAGTACTAAATGAGATAGCAAAATCTCATTTCAAATAAGTACATTAAATCACCAGAAACAGGAGGACATTTAGATTCAAATTAATTATCAAATCAATTAGTTTATGCCATTAGTTTTCTCACATACTTTGGATTTAGCACACTCTGCAGTTTACTTTAACTATATCGGCAGGCTTTTAAAACCCGAAGCACTCAAAATGAATAATCAGCTATTACAGTTTCCAGATAAGCTACTGCAATGTATTCACTGTATAAGGGAAAAAAGACGACGACAACGACGTCGATGATGATGATGATTAATCACGACGACGACGACCAGGACAACCACGATGACGATGATGAGGAGGAGGAGAAGAAGGACGATGACGGCGATGATGATGATGATGATGATGATGATGATGATGATGATGATGATGATGATGAATCACGACGACGACGACCAGGACAACGACGATGATGAGGAGGAGGAGGAGAAAGACGATGACGGCGATGATGACGATAAGGATGATGATGCTTATATAAAAAGGTCATGATAATCGCTATGTCTGTATATATTTCCAAAGATATAGAAAATGAAGATTCAATACGTGTAGACTTACATAAGAGCAAAACCTGACTAACAAAACATCGCTTCTCTTAATTCAAGGTTCGAATCCTTATTGAGACAGTTTGCAATGGTCTACTAGCATCTTTGCAAAGGCATGGTTAGGTACAAGAAAAACAATAATAAAGACAAGAAATAAAACGACACCAGGTAAATTATGAGTTTTCGCAAAAACTTACCATTTTCTCCAAAGCGGTCATTTTTATGCTATTCAAACAAATCCTAAATTCGGAATCTGATATGGAATTCGACTAAACCATGTAAATCCCACAGGTAAAAATTTCTCTACACACCAAGCATGATGAAAGCTAACTTTATTAATCACAAATTGTAGAATTCAAATAAGTACGTCGTATTTGCTTTGCTCAGTTAGTTAATCACACTCCTTGTATATTTGATAGTGGTTTAGATTATACATAACTAGACAGGTTGAATGTATTAGAATAACAGCGGGTTAGCCGAGAACGAATGATATTTCTGCTACATTTACACGAAAGAAGGTGTGAATTCATCATATGAATATAAAGATTGGGACATATGTTATTATTTTTGATAACTGGATAGAATGCGACCGCAGTGTTAAGAACGACATGACTTGATTATTATTCGTTATTTTGTTTAAATTCCTCCAGAAGGAAAAGTCGATAATGGGAATTATATTGTGTATACTTTAAATTCAGATTTACGTTTGATCTTAGTAAAATGCAAGGTACTGTATTGTTATACTCCTTGATTTCAAGAAACAGGGAGTGTTAATTACGAAAATATAATAAAATGTATAAAAACAAGTTTCACTTTATCTCGATACGAAATACAGGGAACTTTCTACTTTCATGGTCGTCGTGATTTGTTCTGAAGTCTCACTATTAAACGTGTTAGTAGAAGATTTTGGTTGTCAGTTTATACCAGTTTCCTCCACAGACGGCTCATTTATTTGTTCTTTATCGCCGTTTTACACTACAGATGGCCACTGGATACACAACTATGAATTACAAACTTATTGCGGTCGTTGCCAATTAGCAGGAGAAGTTGCCACTTACGCTGCACTTGAGGCTTGCTTTTGGGATTCCCCCTGGAAAAACTATCACGCAGTTACATTCATTTTGTAAAGTTAATTCTCTGTAAGATTCTGCTATGTGTTTTGGGGCGAATTTAGCGTTACACGTATACCTGGGGCAAATATAGCGTTACACGTATACCTTGGGAAAATATAGTGTTGCACGTATACCTGGGGCAAATTTAGCGTTACACGTATACCTGGGGCAAATATAGTGTTACACGTATACCTGGGGCAAATTTAGCGTAACACGTACATGTATACATGGGGCAAATTTAGCGTTACACGTACACCTGAGACAAATTTAGCGTTACACGTCTATCTGGAGCAGATATGGCTTGCAATGCAGTCGGATCGTGTCCGACTCCACGATTGCGCCACTAAGTGCTGGAGGTTTATCACTCTCTGCCATGGCCATGTGCCGGAAAAATAGGTATAAGTGATGGCTAACCCCACCAACGTTTTTTTTTTTCCTTTCACATCCCCTTTTCTTATCCTAAGGTTTATCGTTATCAAACATTATATATATATTTAAATTTTAAACCCTTTTGGCGGGGGTCGCTTTGACAGTTTTTTTTTCTTTTTTTTTGGGGGGGGGGGGGGGTTGATGTTGTGTGGGGATTTGTTTTGTTTGTTTGTTAATTGTACCCATTGCAACTTCGGCAGGGAATGCATACTAGATGTTAAAAGCAATCACCAGTGGATTTGATTTACCTATTCATTACTGAACCAAAGCCCTCCCCTTTTCTTCATAAAATCGTGGTAAAGACTCCGCCCAACAAAAGAGTTACCACAAGCACATGTAGAATACTTATTAATTTTAATATAAGTGACATTTGCGTCATTTGTAACAGACATCGATAATTAGAACATGTAATGAATAAAACAAAAATAACTTCTTAATATGAATTATATATTGAAGTTTGATATGGCCGCATAACGAATAGACACTCTTTGTTTGTAAATTATTATCTATGTAGTTCTCAGAAACAGCGATATGACGTTATAAGGTAATGTGAAATGGGAGTGGATCCAGGTGTTTATAAGATATGCATCAACGAACGATATCGTCAGTTTCGTGTTGAAAAATTAAATAATATTAAAGAGTAATTTTATGTATTATTTTTATTTCATTAAATATAAACATATCGTTAAATTTGTTTCAAGCGATCTTCAAAGGGAAGATTTGAAAGTGGGCACTTAAGACAGGTGGTTTCTCAGCACAGGTTGATTTTGTTTAGAAAATCAATAGAGAGAGATAGAGCGGTGGGGGGAAGGGGTGTGATCGTTTAAAACAGGTGAATGCTTAATACAGGTGGCGTTATAAGCAGTCTGGACCGTACAATGAAACCTCCCTCCAAGGTTACATTAATAATATATTACCTGCTCTTTAAAGGTGGTTTGAACAAAATTCAACACTTTTTTGTGAAATCAAACTTTGTATAATGGTCATTCTATTAAAAGGTCATCTTTAAGTATTTACGTTTCCTTAGATGACTTCTCTATACAGAAATGACTGAACATATACATGTACATGTACATGTATTTTGAAATATGTAAAGATATGGGCTTACTTTCAAAATGCATCTCCAGTCAAATATTAAGGGGATTCGCACCTTAGAAACTTATAAAACTTTATCGTTATAATAGTTATCGTTCTTATCAAAGAGGTATTTGACCTTTTAAAACAACTACATGTAGTTGAAAACACGGAGTTATCTAGGCTTCGGATAGGTCCCATGTATACGATATAAGTGCAATAATTCTTATCTGACCTAAAACATTGAACTAACACACCGACACTCGCTAGCAAATGTGATTGATTTGTCCATTTGCACACCACTAAACTTTCCTAGTTGGAAATACATGTATGTAATATTAATAAGCAAGTACAGTAATATCAAGTATTGTCCTGAAAGTAGATCGGATTGCGCCACTACGTTTAAGAGGTTGGTTACCTCCTGCTTCCTATCGCGAGATGATTGAAATTTGTTAAAAGCGACGTAAAGCGTCAATCAACCAGCCAACCATCCCAACAGAAAATACACAGAAAATCTACATAATCACTAATTTACAAATACAAATATTCTCTTTTTAATTGGTGCTAACATAAAAAATTAATTCAAAAAATAAAATCAGCTTTTATAAATATTCATAAATGCATCAATTATGTAAATGTCAGTGTCGGCCGATATGTTAATCCAAAGGAGTTCAAAAGATCAATAATAAAGTTAAGAGACGGGCAAACAGAAATGGCATTTGATAACTTTTGATACTCCTGATCAAAAATGATTGTCATCTGATCACTTCTGATCAGGTGTATCAAAAGTTATCAAATGACAGAGAAAACAATGACATACTGAGAGAGAGAGAGAGAGAGAGAGAGAGAGAGAGAGAGAGAGAGAGCACAACTTGTAACTGTTTACGCGACAGACAAGTATGAATCCGATAATCGTTTATTTACTCCATTTATCCAGGTCATTTTGGCTAGATTTTAGGGCTTCAACGCCCAACCTCTCCCCTCAGCGATCCCCAGACCCCTCGCCTGACTTCCCTCTCCATCCCTTAACTCCGAAACCTGAGGTCCACCCCTGGTAGCATAGCCAAAATCCGATCTTTATTTGTCAAACCCAAGGAAGAGACGGAAAACCTTCTGTCTTAATTCTGACATGGGAGTGGGTTTCCTTATCATATCTCCTGACCCGAGGCGCCGTCTAAAAGCTTTTATCCGAAAGCCAGGTCAGAGAAACATAGAGACTAACCCAGTATCCACCTACTCGTCATGCTCTACTACTCCGAGTACTCTAAAAATATCCACATAAATGAATAAATGTCTTTGGGAAATTCAAATTTGGAATAAGGAAATTAAATGTTTATACATATTCATATATGAAAAGAAAATGTTTAATAAACATAATTAAAGATTTGTTCACGCGAGGATGATTTATCGAGCAAATGCATGTGCATACATTCTGAAATAATAAAGATTTCAAATAAAAAGATTGCATAATCTATTCAAATCTATATTATAATAAATAATGATAAAATAATAAATGTATGATATACAATTATAATTATGATAGAATAATAGTTATTAAATGGTATATCACTGTACTAATACCATCTATGAATCGCCTTCCCTCTAGAAGATTTTATTTGCGTTGTTATAAACATTTCTTTCGAAATGCAACTAAAGCTGCTTTAAAGATAACCTGTATTAAGCAACCACCTGTCTTAAACGACTACCTCTCTGTTTCTCACTACTAATTGTTTATATATAATCAACCTGTAATAAGAGGTCACCTATTCTTAGTCATTTTCCTTCGGTGGTCGTTAAACACAGGTTTGACTGTATTTTGTGATTCGAAATTTGATTTGGCTAAAATTGACTAATATCTGTACATCTCTATGATCGCGCCCTTTACACAACCCCCCCCCCCCCCCCCCCCCCCCCAAAAAAAACCAAACAAAAAACGAACAAAAACAACAAAACGCAAATGAATTCTCAATTTGCAAGACATAGGTTTATTATTATTAAATATTTGCGTCTTGATGTTATACATTTCTTGGAAAATTCTACAGTTCGCATTGTTTGTACGGAATTTGTTTACTGAAAATGCTTTAATCGTTGTGGTATCGAGGAGTTTCGCTCCCACACTCCGATTCCGGGGCATTATGGCGTCACCAAAGCTCCTGTCTTTTTCCATGTTTTTATAATTTTTTGTCTTTTTTATGCCTCCCGATCGATAGATCGGGGCATATGGTTTTTGTCCTGTCTGTTTATCTGTCTTGTCTGTCTGTTGTCAACTTTAACCTTGGCTATAATTTTTGGCTATAACATGAGGAATAGAGACTTCATATTTGACATGCATACTCAACTAATGAATTCCTTTTAAATGACACCAAGGTTGGTGACCTTTTGACCTTGACAATGACCTTCACATCTAAAAATACATTTTTGGACTTTGTTGCCGCTGGGGGCGGTAGTGTTTCAAAAACATTGCTTGTATTTTTTTAAAATTATTATTATTATTTTAATACACAAAATTTTAGGCAAGCTACGCCACTTTACATGATGTAAATCTTTTGCATACTTGTAATATTATCCAGAGAGCTTTGCCATCGATCACATCCTCGACGGACACTTTCCTGCTCATCTCTTTAATCAGCTTAAGTGCTTTCTAGGCAATTTTCAATTTTACAGAAGAGTTCAAGTGTGTAATGAATTGATCTTTATATATCGAAAGATGGTCTGAGCATTTTCTTCCCATGAAATGAGATTGGAAGAAATTCTATACTCGTGAAGAAGGGAATTTTTTCAGATTGAAAGTCAAAATGAAAAAAGCTCCCAAGGGTGTTTGCGTCAATTATTCTAGATTGAAAAAAATGCTTTGATCTTACCCCCTGTAAGATGATTCTTAAATTAATTTTAATGAAAAATAATATTTCAATTATTAAAAAATATTCAATAGTCATTAACCTGTAGAATACATGCCAGTGGGACCTCGACGAAATTATATAATTTACATTCTTGCTATTTACAAAATGAAACTCCCACGTTCATAAGTATAGCAATATAATGGTATTGTATTCTTTGTAATCCCAAATATGCATGTATGTATGTATGTATGTATATATGTATGTATGTATGTATGTAGGTATGTCTCAATGTGAATAAAAAAAAGTATAGCAAAAGAAGAAGGTTAAGGCTGCAGAATGAATACATAAAGCGGAAATCAATCACTTGATATGAATTATATAATGCACTCTTAGATACCTGTACATAAAGATGTTATATCTTGTTTAATAATTAATAATTTTCATTACCTTTACATCAAAGCAGCCATATGTTGTTCAATAACTCTTCCTTATGTAAGTTTCCTAATACGTTTCTGTTTGTACTAAATCCCGTAATATTGTATCTGGTTTTAATTTCTTCGTGTTAAATTTTCGTAGAGTATTTTTTTTTCGGGGGGGGGGGGGGGGTTCAATGTGTCTTTCTTTCTTTCTTTTTTTTTAATTTCGAGGACCCGGATTACAGTCCAACATTCGTTTTGAAATTTCGTTTCGCTTTTGAATAATTTCTCACCGTCTGCCACCCTATCTGTCTTTTGATTCGAGATTAATCAAGGTGATGATTCATGGTATGATTTGACAAACAATGGATCCCTTATTTCTTCGGACGGGACCGTTGTACGGATAGAAATAATAGATTCATTCACCTTCGCCATAGATGAGTGAAGAAATATCGGTCTGGCAAAGAATAGAAACAAATACCTCGTACTATAAATTGTAAAATTTTACATCCTCCATGCGCGGATCCAGAAATTTTTGTCAGAGGGGTCCAACCAAAAAAGGTAAAATTTTCTCTCAGACGAGGTGGGTGTCCAACCCCCAAAATGCCCAAGTATTACCTTTTTTCGGATGCCGGGGGGGGGGGGTTGTTTCCAGACTCCCGGTACCCCCCTCTGTATCCGCACATGAAAAGATTCTTACTGATGTTGCTCCGCTCCTCCATGCAGCACTCTTCCCACCACTCATCCTCTCCCCTAATCTTTTCGAGTGTTGATTATTTTTAAGAATAACTAACTTACTTACGGCTTTTCATTTGTTTTTCATTCATAATAAATATTGCATTACGGACATTGATAATAAAATACAGCCATAGCATCACCAGAACATATGGCAGACATTACCTCTACAATGACCTTACCTTGTAGTTCATACCATGTACTAAAATGAACCAGCGGTAGATACACTGTAAAATAGTGAATAATTTTCGTAATTGACATCGAAAATTGATCGTTATCAGTTCGTCCGTTGTTGTTGTTGTTGTTGTTAAGAAAAAAAGTTACGCATACCGAGGGATTGTCAGATTCAGTGAAAACTCCAGCTGGTTGACTCACTGACATATACCTATGCTATTGGCAGCTTTAAATCGTTTACGTGCCAATTATTGTACTTGACATCAGTGGCGGATTCAGAGGGGCGGCCCCCCCCCCCCCTTCCCATTTTTTTCACCACAAATTTATGAGGTGGAAAACGCACAAAATATATGAGTAAATCTCAAGATTTGGCTCCCAAAATATCTGAGTATTTTTACTAAAACTTGACTTTCATATGTGGCGCCCCAACCCTTTTTTTTTCTGAAATCCTGGATCCGCCACTAGATTATATGCTGAATCTTTACGTATTCCCATCGGTGGTTCAACTTTAACTTGTCATTAGATTCACTTGATTCGAACTCAGAACAAAGTGAGCGCCGAAACACTCTTCTTTTGACCACGCAGGACTTTATTCTACGTAGATATAGTTCAAGTATATTTCTTGTCTACATAACATTAAAAGATTGTCGTAGTCAATATAGGTTTCTTTGAAATCGGATATTCTCTTCGAGCTAGCTAAAGCGCGCGCTGGAATTGCTTGTAATACTACAATACTGTCAACATGCGTGGATCTAGAGTGGATGGACAGGGGGTCTAGACCCACCCTGAAATTCGGCAAAAATCACTTCTCTTGTCTTTCGATGTAAGATAAGAAATTTTACACACAAGAATATAGGTGGACCCCCTCTCAGAAAATTCATTGGAGATAGACCCCCCCCCCCCCTTTCTAGACGAAATTTCTGGATCTGCGCCTTGTGAAGTCTGTGTAAGATCCCCAGTATGGGATAGGGGAAAAGTCTCCTGCCGGTGGTTTTCACAGCGAAATTAAGTTTTGATTAATGTATTCAATATTAATTATACAATATCATAAAAGGGAATGGGAAAGCGTGTCAGGAGGCACGGACATACCTTTTTGATGCAAAAATCAATCAACAAAACACACACACACACATTGAAATGATTATCATGTTTATCAGAGAGATTGAAATTTAGTTATTTCTGCCTTATGTATTACATTGAACGATGTTATTGGGTCTTTTCATTATACAGAGTTGTTTCCCATTGGAACGGGTATTTTACGTCAAACTATTGTGAAGTCAACCAGTTCTATGGAAACCGGCGTAAAATTACGGGAAATGATATAGAAATTGTATGACGTCACACTGTTTGACGTCAGATACCCGCTCATATGGGAAATAACTCTGTATAACAAAAAGACCCAATAGATATAATACACTATGAAGCAGATGTATACCTGAGATTATATATGTAGTGGATGTGACGTGCAAGCAGGGAAGGCTTACATCGTTCACAAAACCGCTTTTAAATACTTTGTTTGGTGGGTCTTTATATTTCAAATAGACTGAAACATTATTTTCCTTCACTTTTTTTAATTTCTTTTTTTTTTTTCACCGGCGCCCATCTTCCCACTCACCGCAAAAGCAACACAATCATAAGACACACATTTAAAAATTTATAAATAATCCTCCATATAGAGAACAAAGATCAACAGGTTTTTTCAAGAAGAGGGGTCATAAAAATTTATTACACACGGAACGTTTATCAAACAATCACGATTTACTCCTTCTGTATACTGTCATTGTTTAATATACTAAAACAAACATTTTCTTTTGGATAGGGGTCACCATTCCGTTATCGGGTATTTTTGTTATACCGAGTTATGTCCAATATTTAGCAGGTATTTTTCGTCAAACCATTGTGACGTCATTGTGACACTTTCTATATCTTTTTCCTTCGTTTTACTCCAGTTTCCAGAATCGGTTTACGTCACAATGGTATGGCGTCAGAAACCTGCTTACATGGGAAATAACTTTGTATAACGAAAAGACAAAATACACCGATCCACATTCGTCGAATGTCAAGCACTTTAACGCAAGATACGATTATGATGACGTCACGCAAGGTTGGACAAGTCGGACATATGATTTTGACGTCATAAGCATAACAATCAAAAGTTCGCCAAACATCAGTTTCTGTGCTGAAAAGTGGATCGGCGTACTGAAGAATGGACGGCGAATTTTGGCTTTTAATCAGGCCAAGGGTTCGATCCGGTACAAATTCATTAGACGCCCATTATGTTCCAAAGAGATTCCTAACTGCCTCGTTACGCAGGTGTTTTGTAGCATTCAAGAATGTAAAACAAAGTCACAACCGTCGTCAAGACATCAGCAAAAATTCCAAGAAATGGCATAAAATAATAAACAAAAAACAAAACTGTAGAAACAGTTCCGTATTATGACGGTAAGAATTAAATAAAGGAAACGTTAACATGAAAAGCTTACCTGCTCCCCGGCGGGATCCTGTCCCTTCATTTTTAATATAATCCTTCGCCGGATTATCTATAAATTCTCAACCGGATGCTAGGCCATAAACACTACAATCTCAACAATTATAAATACACCGTATTAACACTACCTCAGCTGAATGTGATCAGTGTCAACAACTGATCTATATACCACATAAAAATCGTCCAGATTTCCTCGGAATTAGCAATTTGTGCTAGAAATGTACGAGCGTAAAAAGCACACAAAAACTATTGACATTCTCTGCAATAAATTTATGTTAAAACAATAGGAATCTCATCGGTTTCATGTAATCGTTCAGGCTCGCTAGGATTTAGCTTTATGCGCTATACAATTTAGAAAATCATTCAAATGTTATGTATCCTTTGCAAGTAATTTATCAATTATAGCGATGGTTTATTTCCCAATTTCACTTTAAATGTCAAATTCAGTTTTTTCCACACACTGTAAAGAGTGGGTGATATTTGTCTTGTCAAAGGAAAAAGGCAGAATTTGTACTTCTCGTCGTGCAAATTAGATGATGACCGAAAATGGGGTCAGTATCTGTTTGACAGATCTAACGACTAGAATAAAGAATAAATCCAGACGTCAGATAAGGAATTCATAAGTCAAGAAGTTCAATATAATCCCTGATCTGTATCTCTGTATTCCGTATCCAGAAATTCCAAGAAACTTTATTAAACCAAGCTATCTATCTACTAAACTTACACAATCATATTTTATAAGTTACTGCACATTTCCTGAAAACACTACTCAGGTACCGTATTCAAGATCACCCATAAACGAAGACCAATGCAAACTTATTAAATAGCGAGTTGCCAGATCTGGAAAGTTGCAGGTTTAAATTCCTAAATGCGCAGAGGTGGCGGCCTAACTCCAAAATGCGTAAAGGTGGCTGCCTAAAGTCATGACATCTTTGCAACAGTATGTTCAAAGTGAATTAATTGAAGTCAAATCGATTGATGGGAAAGAAAATTTAGCTTGTTCGCAACACGCTGCATCAATTGATTTCCTAGCTTCGCACCAAACTAGTATATTGAGCAAGAATGAAGAAGAGATGGTATATCCCTAGTGCTTCTGACCAAATAAACGAATGACGGCAGCAAAGTTGTACGTAACAATGGTTACAAACCGGCCAGTACAATGGAAACATTCAGGGGCGAGTTTACAGGGGCATGGAGAAGTCTCTCCGTTTTTCACCAAAGAATGGAAAAATTCTATTCCTTGTCGTCTTAAGTTGCTTTTGAAAATTTTCAGTGACATTGTGACATTTAAGAAAAAAAAGTAACTAGTCAGGAGACATAATCTGGAAATCGGACACTGGACCAGGTGCTGAATTACGTTCTCTTTATGATCAATCAAAATAAAATTTGTCATAAACTATTTGTTTTAATAAGATATAATAAGTAGTCCTCCAAAGGGAAGTAAAATATACTAAAAGAAATAATACAAACACTCTTTGCCGCAAAGAGTTTCTATTTTTTGTTCTTCGGGTCATAACCTAATTACCGAATCTCAGCAACGGTGGTAAAATTTTATAACAAAGGGTGGATAAGGCATTTTAGAAGAGAAATCGGTGAACTAAAGATATAAAGAAATAAATAGTATTAACAATGATAAAATGCGTCACAATTATATCGTTTAATGATAAACTTTGAACGAGAACAGGATACCAACACTTTCTTTTCCCGCCCATGCATTTCATGTTGTTTATGAATCCTACTTCTAAATACGCCACTGAAAGTTGTTCCGGCGAAATGGAAAACATATTTAGAACACAATAATATCAATAAAAGATACGATATAGGCTATGACTTTTACTTGCAGCCCGCTTACCCCATGACCGCGATCTGTAGTACATAATTGATATATTTTAAACTATCGTGTAGGCATATATATATATACAAATAATTGTGTCGAATGTTTTCTTCTAAAAGAGACTACAAGGGTACTTAACTATAACTACATGCAGGTAGAGTTTATTGACAGATAAGCATGAATCCACACTCCCCCTAATTTTTCTTTAATTGATAAATGCAATAATGCATTTGTACTGAAAAAGCCATGAAGTAACGCATGAAGCAAGGCAACTTCAGCGAAAATATCAATGTCGCTAAAAAGATACTCACACACTTTTCATTATGACTCAAAAACCATATTCACTCAACTCCCTCCCGCCCCCGCCCCCAAATATTGTTTATAAAGATGAAATGAAAACAAAAGCTTGCTTTTTTTCAATTTTGTATAAGGTTATTTTACAACGATTAAGAAACAAGTTAACAACTGGCAACAAATAAATCTTGCTCGTTGGCACGGATTTTGGCGTAAGGGTGTCGTTTGTATGGGAGGACACCGAAGTATACGGAGAAAAACCCACACGAGGCCACGTTGGTGATAGCCGCACCATCTCACGTACCACATCGGGACTCGAACCCGGGTCGCACTGGTGAGAAGCGAACGCGCTACAGACTGCGCTACCTGGCCCCTGAAATAACTATTGATAGTAAACACAATATTTACTATCAAATAATGAATATGTTTTGACAATATTACATAACTAGCATTGTAACATCAAAAATAGTACTTTATTCCCACAAAACACCTAAGGATACTATAATTAACATTAAAGCATCTAAGATATTCCATGCTGGAAAGTGCAAACCCTATGTTTGCAATTATGCAGTTCCTCCCATTTTGACTAATGAGCAATAAAATATAGATGTTAGACCGGATTATCACAATTATTATACTTTCTTTCGCAAAAACCACCACCATTAAAGAGTCGCAGCGCAAATTGTACGTGGAACACATATGCCCCGATCGGTAATAACGTTATAGTGGGAGGAACAGACATATACAATATTCAACAACAAGATGATTCTGATTTAACAGAAACAATAAGTATTTGTATATATGTAATCTATATCCCGATGATAAAATTCATCTTTAAGCATTTGATGACATGGGCTCTTTATCGACTATGAAACAACCCCACCACCTCTCTTGACATTCTGACAAGAAACCCTCGCTTTTATGATGTTACCTGCAATCCAACACTTAATTTACTTATACTAGGAAAATATGACAAATTTATATAAAATGACACTTGGATAATTCAACCGAAAATCTGAGTGGTTTATCTATTCTTTTTCATCATCATCATCATCATCATCATCATCATCATCATCATCATCATCAACAACAACAACAACAACAACAACAACATCCATCTTCTTCTTCTTCTTCTTCTCATTGGCGTTAGATACTGACTCTTCTATATTGCAATAAATATCTTGTCAATAAAACGACTTCCCATAATGCAACTGTAAAGTCTGACAATAAAACTCCCACTTCTACGATACAACAGGAAATGTTGATAATAAAATGCCTTTTTTCATAACACAACTAAAACCTTTGAAAACAATGCAACTTCAACCACTACACAAATGCCATCAGTCACTTTTCCTGTTTAATAGTACAAATGAAAATCTGATAACAAATCTGATTTACCCATGATGCAATTGATAAATCTGATAATCACCAAATGCTTTGAGGAACTCCTATAACTGTCTTCTTTGTTATATAATACTGCATCTAATACACAGCAACATGGAGTAAAAATGCATCTTGGATGCAAGTGTGTATGTTAACATGGAGCTTTGTGTTTGTTCTATGACATACAAATGTTATCATATAGAAATCGACCAATCTCTAACTATGGCTGGGATGAAAGGATAATTCGTCTTGTAGCGTCTCTTGATGTTTCGCTAATAAAATATGAACTCTAAATAATTCCTACTTGATCAGATGAGATTGCAATCTTGATCAGTGGTTAGTCCAGGGTTAAGGAGATTAAACGGGGAGACCGAGAACTGTAATTCTCGCAGACGAAACTGAAGAATTCCACCGGAAGTGAGATCAATCGATCTGGAACATCGATCTAGCACGGTGTAATACTACGCATTCTACTTACATATGCATATTGCGATACAAAAAAGTTTTAATTAACTCTCTTTATATTTATATGTTTTTTTAACTTGTGTTGACTGGTTTCATGTTCTTGTTACACACTATTATGGTTATTAAAAGAACTTTCCTATCTAGGACTATTTTACCGTAGTACTGATGTTTAAATATCAGGAATGAAGAAGCGCCTCGGTTGGGATTATGTCGAAGTATGTCACCCTCGACTGATATCTTTCGATCTGGGACTCGAGGTGAATCTAGATTCTCATATGCCATCATTGGGGTCTCTGGGTAAAACAATAGGAGGTGACATAGGGCAAAGCTTATAGTGTATTATTGTAAACAGTTCGTCGGTAGACATAATTTCTAACACGGTTATTTACAAAAAGATAACTTAGGATTGAATAACAAGTACACTGACTAATGTGACGCTCTCTTCTCTCACAAATACCGAAATGTTCCGAAAAGTGACTTTGCATGGGTTTTACCCCTCGAGATTTATCTTCGCTTTCTAAGTTAGATCTTATTTTTCGATCTTTTGTTTCCTATGATTATTACCTAAAGTGAGAAATTAGACTTACGATAAATCCAAAGTCATACCATACAATACATTCGGAATGTTTCGGACATCTTCTCATTAAAGAATCGGGCATTATGTAAAACTCGAAGCGAACGCGTAAAGCTGGTGAACACTATTCACTTGTTTGCATAGACGTCCCATGGCGTTTCCTTAAATCTAGTAAATATTTGATAACATACACGGAAACTGTTTGAAGTAACTAACTGTTGCATTACAAATATGTGCATTCAGCTTTTCTGGATGTCCAATAATAAATGGCAATATGATAATAGGCTACATTATACACTAATATATATATATATATATATATAAATATATATATATATATATATATATATATATAATGTTTATATATATATATATATATATACACACACACACACACACACAAGAAACATGTTTTCAGCAGGCACGGGATGAGGAACGGCTTCATTTTGTAACCTACAGTTTTGTTCCTGCATTCAGAATTAAACAGTCGGCTACTTCTTTGCTAATATACCAGTAGGTTTATGAATTTTATAATTATAGGTCATCTAACAACAAAGTGGTGATATGTACTAAACGAACCGAAATTAACCAAAAGATATGACTGTGGTTATTTCAGGAAACGTAGGATGCACAAACAGAAATGACATTTCAGTGTTAAAGGTAGATGTCAAGGACCTCAATTAGGTTGCAATTATGTTTCAATTGATTTATTGTACAAGCACATTAGCGACAGATTCAAACAATTGTTCTTGGAACAATGGTAATATAATTGGTTTTACGATGCTGATAACACACTGGAATAACACCGACATTATGCTTCCTGTGTTTTCTTTTCATGTCGGTTATCGTCGGAGTCATAAACAACAGATATTGACAAATGTTTTCAGGGTAGGCTCTGAAAGAATTTTAGAAAAAGGGGCCGGATAAGAAAGAGGATTGCCACAAGAGCTATATCCAATAGTGAAAAAGAGAATAAGAAATAAGCTTCAGCTGTAGGAGGAAAACCTCTAACCCCATCTCTTCTCTCCCCCGCCCACTTTTTTTTTTCATTTTGTTCTTTTCTTTTATTTCTATAAAAGATTCCAAGGAAAAACCGATTCCAAGGAAGCGGGATACATCCATTTCCAATGCATTTCGGATGTAAATCCTAATCGAAAACTATTTTAATTTTTAAGAAGTAACCAACACTGAATTGTTGCGTGTAAATTATAATAATTATTACGATTCCATATATAATAATTTTCCTTTATTTTTCGACCCGTTTTGCCCATGGAGTTATATTCAAGGCGGGGCTGGCTAGACGAGATGTTTCCCTTGACGATCTATATAACCAGTTTTGATTGCCTCGGTCTTACATTTCACTAAACATGGATGTCGTGTAGTTTCCAAGGTGTTGCCTGTCTAGGTTTGCTTCGATACAATTTAATAAGCTTCCAGATTTCGACATTTTGGCCACTTAAATTTATTAATGTATAGACCTTCTACGAAATATCGTCTCAGTTCCCTATGGAAGTGAGAGAGGAAGTAAATGTACTGGTGATCTTGGGGAAGATTAATGACTTCCTCAGAGCATTCTAGTCTTTCCATTATGTGTGGAAGATTGCGAAAACAATAGCAAACAAAGACACAACAGATTACTGGGTTTGACCCCCCCCCCCTTCTTTCTCTTTCCCTAACCCTTTTAGATGCATACTTCACGGAAAAGTTTCTTTTCTGATTAGTTTTGAAAACGGAATCTGCCTTTCCGTCACAAAAAATATACCTATACATACAGTAATAGTAAAATAAGAAATTAATAATAGAAAAAAATAAACCCCTAATTTCGAAAGTTCGGAATTTGCTTCTACGATCAAACAGGTGAATGTGCCACGGAGAACCCATAATAAAGTAAAAATAGATATAATCCTATCAAGTTCACGTAAGCCTGTTTCATTGCTTGCTTAACATTCTGGTGCTTTTATACAAATGTGATTGTTTCAAAATACCACAATGATTCTAAAGCAGTATACCGTCATAAAATGCTACTCCGATAGAATAGCAATAACAGCGTAAGAGCCATTCCTGGATACTGGTTCCTGCAAGTTCATCTTTTATTTATGCTCGGGAATTATCCGAGAGGCTAATAGTCGTCTTAGCGCGTTGACCTTGACAGAGGACAGAAACGGACGTCTCCAATGACAGTTTGCTGTTACTTTTCTCAAATAATTATGACATACGATATATCTACCGGTATGACATGTCCGGAGATTAGAACTGAGCGTATTTCCAGAGTTAACAATTCACTTCGAGGAAAAAGGGGTGGGGGAAATGAAATAATCGGAAGATTTTTTTTTTTTTTTGTAAGAGTATCCAGAGACAATATCTGGGAGTTGGAATCCGCTATCTTACAAATAGGAAACTTTGTCAATAAGAGTAAAGTTGGGCACTTTTGAAACCGAAATCAAACATTAACTTATCTCTATTATTAAAATCTAGACCTCCCTTTTCTCGGCAAATCATATCATTAAAGATTATATAGATAGTGATGTGGTTTCCATCAATCAAACACGCTAGATCTCCCCTGATTTTATCAGACTTCGCACATATGTAACCAAAAATTCTAAGGAAAAGTAAAGCTTGATACAGACTCAGGGTTTGTGGGTATATATATATGTAACTTATTAAAAATAAATGTAACTTCGTACAAACGAGTTTACAAAACCTAGAAAAAGATCTTTACAGTTATTTCAATTATATTAAACACATGATCATAGCTTACTTATGAATCCATCATATAGGAAAACGAAGATAGACACATTTTACATACCTACGGGATCTAGAATTCCTCTCATATGGTTTTTATTTATCTATCATTGATATGTGGTTCTTGACTTATTAAAGACATATGACAAATGTAGCTTTCAGAAAAAATAATTCTTGATGGATTTTATTGGGTCGTACATCAAGAGAGAGAGAGAAAGAGAGAGAGAGAGAGAGAGGGGGGGGGGGGGGGAGTGTTCATATTTAATTACATTGATCGTTGATCATCCTCCCCGCTTTCTGTTTTACATGAGATGTTCTTAATCGCGTGAAATTCATAGACACGACTTTCGGTATTGAAGAAATATTCCTTTAATATGATCATGGGTTAAATATCAGTTAAACTAACCGTGTAAATTTTGTGTTAGAATTTGTAAATTTGTTTTACACATTCTTTTGATTCTCCTCGTAAAACTGAAGTGGTCGATACCCTTGATTTCATTATCAAACTATAACATTTCTGGTCGTCTTGAAAATTATAGATTCGGCATCGTTCATGTATATAACCAAAATTGGAGCATCGCGAAATTAAAGTCTCGCGAACTATAGGCCATTCACATTAGTCCAAATCTTATAAATGTCCATGTAAAGCAGGTGTCACCATTGGCAAATGCTAACATTAAGAAAAAGAACCAAACTACGCAAACTAGAAGACATGATACGTAAATAATCCTTCACCTTCCTATGAACACCCCCCCCCCCCCCCCCTTTATTTCCAACTTGAAATTTCTGCACACCGATCCCGACAGCAGTGCGAAAAATATCGTCCAATTAGACAAAATCTCACACAACATACCTCAAAGCATCCAAATACCGATTAAAATCCTTTTTTTAAAAAAAATCTGAAGGTCACATATGCCCCCCACGAGCATTCCTTCATTCATATTAACACGATCGAACACAATATTTCACAACAGATACCTGCCAATTTGAATATCCAGATAAACTTCAATATCATCACATTCACATTGAGCTGAGGTAGTGAATAGGTTATGATCCCTACCTCAAACAGGTATACACACTGCAGCTATTTTAGGTTACTCGCCAGGTTGCCAAATAATCACGGTGGAAAGAATGGTACGCCAGAAAATGAATTGCATTAAGCGGAATCTGGCATGACTAGACGGAGTAATTAATTATGACGTTGAAAGCGTCACAAATCATTGTTATACATGGTATATATACATACATGTATCTATTTCTGAGATTTGGTTTCAAGAGTATAAGTTTTGCCAGTTTTTTCTGATTGGAACAATAATCCCAGAACAGATTTTTATATTTTCTTTCTTTCTTTCTTTCTTTCTTTTGTGTGTGTGAAGGGGGGGGGGGGGTGTTTTGGTTGTTCCTTGCTTTGCCTTTCTTCATCGTTGTCATCGATCCGGGTTCAATTCCCGAAATGCGTCACTATGTTTCAGAGGTTGGTAACCTCCTGCCTCCATGTCGCGATACAACTAAACAATGAAAACGACGTAAAATACTAGGCAATCAAATCGTTTTGACCGGCAACGTTTAGTCATAAAAAGCCAAACCGATTTCCTTGCCCCCCCCCCCTTTTTTTTGAGAGAGGGGGTTTAGTTAAGCCGCATGTCAAAGACTAATATTCATGTTCAGATTCTGACACATACAGTTCATGACCCATATGTACACATTACTCATATTGTGACGTTAATGGTTCAGTATATAAGCATATAAATGACCAATGACCCCGCTGACATTTCTAATTCATTCCCCTTTATATACACTGTCCACATAGTCGCCTCTCTACCTGTGTAAATACTACACTCCTACACCATCAAAATTTTTTAAGTTTTACAGCTACTCAGATTACCGGGCAGTCAGGGTGGAGAAACATACCCTGATTATTATCGACGTCCGCTATACCTAGGTTTACCTATATGCTAACAACATGGACACTAGGATTATATGTGAGTTAAAATAGTTTGAACTCCGCATGAAGGAAATAGCTGAAATACAGAGCAAATAAAGCACAACTATCAATTTAAAAGGGGAAACAATCAGAGGTACTCAGTTCACTGAAAACGGGATGCAGGAGAATAATTACAACTTTTTAGCTTTCTGGTGTATACTAAAAAAATCATGCTTGACACTAATCTATAAATATATTCACGTACGTAAATAATGCATAGGTTCACGTGAACGGCATTACTATGTTACTTTCAGCACTCGTCTCCTAGCCATATCTTATCTTACTATTTACGTACGCAATATGTCTTGGATATAGATTGTTTTGAAAGGGGCGCGTAACCCATTTTACACGGTGAATGCATGCTATGATCGTTTTCGTCAATCTCAGCAAACAAACAAAGCATACCTACATGTTTTGTTTGTATTCGTGATGATTGCAGCAGCCTGTTAATCTCATTGCTGTATTGCAATCGAAGGTGAAAATATACAGGCCAAACATAATAAAGTATGTTTCTTTTATTATAACGTAGCATAAATAAGAAGAGTTCTAGAATTATATAGTAAATCATCGCAAGGGAATTTTGAAGTAGAAATTACAAAATCATGATATACAATTTCGAATGATGTGTAGAAAAACAAGGAAAACTTTACCGATATCTGTTCCAAAAATCGTAGAAAATTGAGAACAAGGTTTGCTTTAATGATAGTTGAGTTACAAGAGACAAACTTTTATTTTCTTGGCCTAACTAATAACAGAGGGAAGGTCTAAGAAAGCTCACAGACGGTGTTACAGATAATCCTGTCTGTTATTCCTTCTTTCCGTCGAATATTGGAGTGGACTGACGTAAAACAATAATCAATCAATCAATCAATCAATCAATCAAATTTTCAAACTCCGAAAAGATATTTATTAATGGATACACTAAAATAATGATAATAATCATAATAGTTATGATGATGATGATGATAATGATGATGATGATGATGATGATGATGATGATGTTCAAACCCAGGAATTGTTCATCACAAGTGGACTGGGATAGCCCAAATCCACTGGATAACCCACAGTGATAAGGAAGGAAAATTTAAAAATTCGTAATTCATTTACAGACTCCAGATAGGAACGTTGGCACAACAAAGTCTGGACTAGAAAGGAACAATTGATTGACGGAATAAGGGGAATCAGCGTGCAAATATGTTTCCGACTTCTGAATAGAAAATTAATAAAGGTTGCACACTTGCTTCCGATGTGCTCCCCTCGTATTCAGTTTCCAAAGGGAAGACGTGACGTCATGATTTCATTCCAGACACTCGTAAATCATTAAAAACAAAACTAGAAGAGGCAATTTAACATTCAACGAAAGGTCATACGTGTCTAAAATATAATGGCGCAAATTGGGAATTGAACTCGGATCCCTCAAGTCACTAGAACATACGATATCGAGATCTGATGCACATATATACGCATTAGAATGGTAGAGATTACATAATTGGATTAATTACATTTTCGTTTCACGTAGTATGACTCTAAATCCTAAGGTCGATAACACAGGACAAGAAATAAATTACTTTAATCTACTACAAATACAATAATTTTCTGTTGCTTAGCAACAATATCACTCATGCCTAAATCACAAAAACTGAAACGCTTTCAGTAATTACGTTGCCCAGCATGGCTTCCTATTCTGTGATGGCGATATCGATTTTCCTTCGGGAACTACAAGTGTCTAGATTCTCGATATATCTTCTTTCCTGGAGCCAACCTCCTATCAGCAAAGCTTCAAATCCAGAGGTGTATCCAGGTACAACATAGACCGATTTGTAACATTTTGAAATGGGGTTGCAACCTCCCGTGACTATTGTTTTGTACTATTCGGTATTGAAAGGGGGTTGCAGGCACAGACATAAAAGTTGTCGAAAATGACCTTTTTGAGGGGTGAGTGTGGGTAAAAATTTTCAGATAAAAGGGGAAAGTTGCACCCCCCCCCCCCTCTAATTCCACCAATGTACAAACTGTTCTAAGCATTTATTATTAAGAGTTATGAAGGTTTCATCAACACTCAGGCATAGAGATCGAACAAAATCTTAGAAAATAACTAAATAATAGTGGGAAATAGTAAATACATGTACATTTGCTTCGAGTTTAGAAAAAGACAGTCATATTTGTTATATATATAACAAGGGGGGGGGGGGGGGGGGGGGGGTGGAAAATTGACCCAAGGGTACCTTCATTCAGATCTAACGACAGAAAACATAGCAATGAAAGAACTTTAAAAGATTTTTAAAAGATTTTTGACAAATTAAATACATGCATCTAAATACATTGTAAGTAGGTGTTATTTCTCTAGTTAAATCGAAAACATACATGTAAATATAGAATGAGCAGAATGATACTTGCATTGAGCTCATTTCTATTGTTAATCCATGTATTCAACATATTTATTCATTTGATTACTTATTTCGTAACTTGCTCTCTCGTTCCAAAATGTTTCAAACCAGCAAAAACATCCAACCTTTTTTTTACGTCTTTTCCCATTTTTATATCGTATTTTGTATCGTATATCTCGGAAGTTTTTTTTTTTTTTGTTATTGTTTTCGATTTGGGGTTTGTTTTCTTTTATATTTCTTCTTTTTTTTTTTTAGTTTTTGTTTACTTGTTCTTGTCAATATACTTCCGTGTTCTACATTAACAAATTTGCAAAAATTATAAACCCGAAGAAAATAAAACAAAAACAAAAAATGAAAACACCCCCCCCCAAAAAAAAACCCCACAAAAAACCCACAAACAAACAAATTAAAAATAACCATCCCCCCAAAAAACAAAAACAAACCAACAAACACCCCCCCCCCCCAAAAAAAAACCCGAAGAAACATACAAACAAACATACAAACAAACAAATCCGTAAGAGTACCCTAATAAAGAAGTATACCCTGATGTACGATAACATTATCACCAAAAAATCTCAAATTCCAAGGAACATTCCCCTTGGATAGTTCCGCTCGTGTGGCTGATTGATTTGTAAATCAATATTGTAGTCGTAACTGAATCAAATTAAAACGCGCTCCTAGCACTATAATGATGAATTCTATTTGTTGCCATTGAGTGGGGATTTTGTTCACATGTATTGGGTTACATTCCTGTGCTTTGAATATACTCGTTCGCAACAAAACTGAGAAAACGCATCTGCAATACTGGTGGAAAAACCAGGGTCCGGCGCCATAAACTGAGAATATACTTAAGTCAATTATTTCATTTTAATGTATTACCTTAACAAACGTTGAAATAAACTGTCATGCAGAATGGTTTAATTCTATTTATTGACAGAATAAAACTCAATAAAATTTAAATACCAGCTACTAATTAATTGTTTAAAAGAGGAATTTGAAATTTTGACTTAGGTATTTTCTCAGTTTATGGCGCCGGACCAAGGGTTCTGGCCCAGATACCTTGTCATGGGGAGAGGCGTAAATGACGTCATCAATGACCCCGTCACATGATCCCATGACCTTTGGTATGACCCCACCACCTCACAGGACCTCACCACTGAACCCACGACCTCTCTGCTGACCCCATCCGACCTTTCATTTAGGGTAACAATATTTCTATTTTAAGATGGTACAGTACTTTAACGGGTAAAGGAGAAATGAGTCAGCAATTTTGGTATCAACTATTGTTATATATATTCATTGTTCTGTTACACGATGGGGACGTGACATATTGGTCTATACGGACAACTTTTGTTCTGTTATACAGTAGATGTTTGGGTTTTCCCGTGACGTATTAAGATCTATATCGACATCATCAGTATCAGACGGGTTATTAATGTAAAATACGAAGGTATCTGGCGTCATGTTACACTAGGAATAATAAAGAACGATAACTCTAATCAAAGTACAATATTTTTGATAATATGCAATACATATCGACAGCTCTATTGAAAGTAAAATATTTTATTGATAATATGCAATATATATTTACATTTTTAATTTTGCAAATCAGTGTCTCGAATCCAAAAATCAAACTTAAAAAGTCAATATAACCATTCCACATAATATTGTTTATTAAGTCCAGTTAGAAGTCTTTAGAATCTTTTCACTTTAAATATATTTGTTACACTTGTTATAATGATGTTTAAACATATTAAATGTTTAAGATATTAGTTTAACATATTGTCCTCTCGTACGTCCAATCTCTGCAATTCCGACGAGTAGAAGGTTCACTTGATGTCTTCTTCGTTATAGTCTTGGTGTTTATACACGGGTAATCCTCCATGCAAGCGCCTATCTGCGACGATAACGATCTCTCCCGACCACTTTTCGTCGTATTCACGGGAAAACACAGGCGTCTGACCCGTACGTGGTCCCCCACTTCGAACCTGAAACCTTTTCCGAGCCATTTGTTCTTAGGTATCTTCTTTGGCTAATACATTTTCCACCAGGGATGCGTCTCTCCCCATGAAATAGTATCTGGGCCAGAACCCTGGTTTGTCCACTACTTGCAATAATTAATATTATGCATGTCGATTTTAATAAATCTATACTTATATACTTGAACTATTCGTACTTTTATAAATTCTAATATATGAATTGTCTTCAGCGTACGAATTTCAGTGCACATGTACCAATTTTGCAACTAACTGCGGTTGGTAACTCCAATGCGAGTATTATCTAAAAATTCCGTCGCTCGGTTTCTATTCTTTGTCTCGTAGTTGTGCGAATATGTCATTTTTCACTTCTTTTAATAAGTCAAGAACCGCCTCTGGAGAAAAAAGTAATTCGAATTTAACAGAAAAAATACTGAAGCTGTCACAAAGTCTTGCTTGTTGAGCAAGGCCTCTACTGAACATGTCGATAACAAACACTGCTAAAATCGTTATTCGTAAGTGAACAATACCGAGTCTTAGCTGGAAATCTCCGTGTATTGATTTATTTTTCATTGATAATTCGATTTATATTTTCACGGAGTTTAGGACTCGGAATAATTTTACAGGCTTCGGATAAGTTGATTCAGCAAACACAAAAGGGTGAAATACACCCCCGAGAGGTTTCTATACAAAGAAACTGTATGCTCGAAAATATTTTAGCATAATATAATTTATTATTATTATTATTATTATTATTATTATTATTATTATTATTATTATTATTGTTGTTGTTGTTGTTGTTGTTGTTGTTGTTATTATTATTATTATTATTATTATTTTCATTTTAAAAGTGTTTGTTAATTAAATTAGTGTAGCCACATTGTTCATTGCGATTGTCTGCTTTTCTATTGTTTTACCTAAAGCCAATACTATTTCTCCTATATTGCGACGCCACCTACCTGACACAATGCACAGAAAGTTAGACCAACGGAACAAATCCCCACCCAGAATCAGTGAGAGCATTTCACGTTCCAGCGTGTACCTTAAGACGGGACCTCGTTTTTCACTGTACCTTCAAAGATTCGTGACACGGACGTGCCTGTGGTTGGATTCACACCCGGCACCTTTCGACCACGAGTCAGCATGCTGCGAACCAAACGTTAACACACTGGAGTAGCCAAAATGTGACGGAAATACACGTGATGCAGGTACCGTATACATTTTATAAAAAAAAATATGGATATGTACTCTAATATTATATTTCCCGGATCTTTCATAATTTTCTCTCATTGATAATCTTAATTTTTCCAGTCAATGCAAATATTTTGATATGGCACTTTTTTTCTATTTTCATATGTGAACAATATCTATCAAAAAATGCGATACCCAACAAAGAAAGATAACTCTAACCAAAATCTTGTCCCATCGCATGCTGTATCCGTTAAGACAGAAATGAACAGCACTATTTGCAGTAAGTTTTGTCTATCAGACAAAAATAAATAATATTCAACGACTGATATTCTGAAAACATACTCTGGAACTAAACATCTTTTCCAGCTTTTTTTACTACAACCCCTAACCTTAACCCCAACTTCCAATGGTCGAGAAAAATATCCGTATATCCGTATAAAAAATATTTTTAAATCTTCGTTTTTATAGTACATGATGAATTCATTTTCAAATTATGAGGAAAAAAAGTAATGCAGTTCTTTTAACGGTAACTTCTGTGATAACAGCACTTGTTTGAAGCGACATTCACAAGACTGATTGATTGATTGAATATTGGTTTACGTCACACCACGATTATTTCACGTATATGGTGACGGCATCTGTCTGATGCATTGCATACACATTTCTACCTTTGCAACGGACCCATCCGAAGCAGTGAGGGATCTTTTACGTTCCACGACTACCGTGAAACGGGACCTCGGTTTTTACTGTCTCACCAGAAGGACAGAACACCGGCGCGCCCTGTCCGGGAGTCGAACCCGGGACCTCTCGATCACAAGCCGAGCACATTATCCACTAGGCCACACCAGCTTACATTCACAAGACTGAGCCAGATCTGAAAAATTACATGATTTTTATATTGTATTATCCCTTCAATTGACCAATACGATATTAAGATTCCGCATATGTGAAAAACTTTTCTTTTCGTTTTTAAAAAAAATTAATATTTTCAGGAAACAAGATGCTTCGGAACTGTGTACCCTTAATTTTTTACCTATCACATTTGATTGAAGTATTTGATACTGTAGTAGATAGGGTGAAAAAATAATGGCCAGACTGAAACTCGAATCAAACACCCTCCGCCTACTGTGTCAATGTTCTGCTAACTAAACAATCAGAGCCGATATCCGAGCGCCCCCCCCCCCCCTTCCACCTTTCACCCAAATATATTTCAAATATGAAATGGTTATTTTACAATCTGCTGTCAATGAACCCCAGCCGTCATATTTCATTTCTATATTGATATATCCGACATCGTTATCAGTAAATCAAAGTCTGGATAAATGCCCCTGCTGTGCCATGAACACAGCAAAATTATAGATTTGGTGCAAAAGTCAAAAATCGATCATTAAAGCACATCCTCGCTCGCTATTAGATCAAATTAGACGATGCTGTCTGAGTTTGCTTTATGCATGTATGTTTTGCTATCTGTGTTTGATAGGCAATAATGAAAGTCAATATATAAATATAGCGGTGGCTAAAAGGGGTTTAAGAAATATAGGACTGAGTAGGCGTCAGAGGAAACTCGGGATGAAAAGACTATGTGAGTAATGCGTGGTAGAGATTAATATATCTACCATTGCTTCTACAACAGTCAAACAGTACAGGTCACCTGTATTTAGAAGTCACCTGTGATAAACAACCAGCTATTTCGCGTTCCTTTCTTATTTCTATAAAAATCAACTTGCATTAAAAAGTTACCTGTCTAAAGTGATCACTTTTTTCAAATTATGTTGGGTGGTTGTTTAAAACACATTTGGCTGTATAATAAAATACTCTTACAATAGAAGACTTAATACGAGTTTAAGACGCGATAATGCACTGTTATTCTTCGCCCCCCCCCCTCCCCCCCCAGGAAGAAGAAGAAAATTGTTGTCCTTTAATTCAGGATGTTACTCTATGGTCCTACCTAGGATATAGTACAGCCTGACGGCGAGTCTTGAACTCACGACCGTTTTCTATATGGAAGTGTATGAATCACGCAAGCCGCTACAGTAACATGTATTTCTCACGTGCAAGTATAGGAATGGCTCAAACCTCAAAGACAGACCATCATTAATATATCATAGTGTAGTCTGCATTACCTGTTAAAACCAATTTTAAGGTAGAATACCCTATTCCTTAATAATTCATTGTCTATATTTCCTCTCAAATTCGTTGCACAGTTGTACCCCCTACTAAGCTCACAAGGGCGGATTTTTCTGTCGGTTTCGTGATTTGTGATATGACTAGCAGATTCCGATGATAGAGACCCTCGCTGAGAGTCGTAAAAACGACTTCTGCTTGAGTTGTATATTATTCAAAGGGAAAATCACACCTCAACAATACCTTGAACCAAAATCGCAACGTTTATCTTGAATAGACACAACTGCGCTTAAATACGTCAATGACAGATCATCAGTGTATTTGTTTGGGTAATAGGGTAATACCAACGCAGTGAGTTGCGAAGCTGAAATCTATATTACACCCCCCCCAGCTTGAACAAACCTCGTTGTGATTTTGTGCAAATACATAGAACTACACATATGTAGTAAACTGCTAATATGCCAAATCAGCATATGGTAGAAACGTTACAGAGAACAATAAAATTAGTTAACAATAAAAGTTAGAAAATGGGCAATCATTGACACTTGGAAGAATTAGAGAAGAAGGCATCTCCTGTTGTCTGGATCTGCCAGCGTCAATCTCAGGTCAAGGTCAACTAAACCACTTATCTCTTTATTTACTTGTAAGAGAATATCGGCAGTCACCATCAGGATAAGGACAGGACTGGTGTAGTGGTTAAGTGCTTGGCTTGCGGCGCCGACGATCCGAGTTCGATTCCCGGGTTGCGCCACTATGTTTAAGAGGTTGGTTACCTCCTGCTTCCATGTCACGATACAATTGAAAAATCGTTGAAAGCGACGTAAAACAACCAACCAACCAAACAACCAAGCATCAGGATATAGCCGTAGGTAGTGTAATCGGATGGCATTGGAGCATCATCCAATTAAACAAGGAAGATAACTAGTTGATATTTGCAAACTGTATCTTCATATAAGCACGTGACCGTGGGGAAAAAAAGGGGGGGGGGGCATTTTCCGGGTTTACGTGATGTGAGGGGCACTACACCAATCCAATTCCATCGTATGTAAAGCACAAAATACAACTATGATGTCGTTACACAAGTTGGACATGTCGGACATTTGATTATGACGTCATAGGCACAACAATGAACACTCTGTTTCTTTTAATGACAAGAGGATCTGTGTATATCGGACGAATGAAATTTTGCCTCTACTGTTTGCGTAATATTACTGTGACGTCATAATCCAAACAATTACATCATAATGAGTATTCCAGCACACTTATATAATACACCGATCCACTTTACAGCACAGAAAGCGATGTTTAGCGGACTTTTGATTGTTATGCCTATGACATCATAATCAGTTGTCCGACTTGTCCAACCTTGCGTGACGTCATCATAGTCGTATTTTGCGCTAAAATGCTTGAAATTCGACGAAAGTGGATCGGTGTATTAAAATCGGAAAATGATTGATCGATTGACTGATTATTGTTTTCCGTCCTCCATGATTTTTCACATAAATGGTTAAGGTATCTGCCTGTTGCATCGCATAGAAATTTAGACCTTTGCAACGGACTCACTCGAAGCAGTGAGTGATCTTTTACGTCGTGGCACGCCTACCGTGACACGGTACCTCGGTTTCCATTTTCTCATTCAAAAGACAGAACACCGGTGCGCCCAAGGCAGGAGTCGAAGCCGGGACCTCACGGTCATAAGCCGAGCACCTTATCCTTCGAGCCACATCGACTAAAGATTAGAAAAAGTTTCATTGGTGGAATGATGATTGATTAATTGATTGATTGATTGACTGATTGATTAATAAACGGTTTTACGTCACTTCTCAGTTATCCACGTATACGTGCCTGATGCACTGCCTTTAAATTTCTACCTTTGCAACGGACCCACCCGAAGCAGTGAGGGATCTTTGACGTGCCATACCTACCATGACACGGGACCTCGGTTTTTACTGTCTCATCCGAATGACAGAACAGCGGTGTGCCCAGGGTGAGAACCGAACCCGGTTCACGAGTCTTGCGCACTTCATTCACTTGGGCATACCCACTTTGTGGAATGATGACAACGAATTACCAATTACTTGTATTCTCACTATTATGAGCCGCATATAGTTGATTGATTGATTGATTTTTGTGTTACGTCACACCACGAATATTTCACGTATATGGTGACGGCATCTGCCTGATGCGGGGCATACAAATTTTGACATTTGCACCGGACCCATCCGAAGCAGTGAGGGATCTTTAACGTGCCATGCATACCAGGACACTGTCTCATCCGAAAGACATGACACCGGCATGACCAGAGCGGGACTCGAACCCCGGCCTCCCGATCAGGAGTCCGACGCGATACCACTAAGCCACGACGGCTTGAGCCGCATATAACAAAATAAGACATTAATATAGATACCTTACACCTATATTACTATTTATGCCGTCATAGTTGGTGTTGATGTCAGCGGTTGTAAACTTTTGGATTCTACAAAAATTAAAAACTTTATAGGAGTTATCTCCCTTTGTTTGAATATGACAGTGTCAAAAATACTGTAAAGTGATCTTTACTTTTGTTTATGATGTTTGCTGAATTAAGATATAACAGATCTTTCACCGAAAAAGGTATTACCAATCCCCCATCCCATTTTTTTCATTTCTTTTCTTTTCTTTCTTTCTTTTTATTTTCTTTTTCTTTCTTTTTTTCTCTTTTGAAAAAAAATATAGATAAAACATAGGTTATTTCCCGTATTTCACTGAAATAGCATTATTTTGAAAAAAAAAATTCCTTAGTCTTATTTTCTAAATGCTTGAAAGTAATATATGAATTTTAAACATCAAAGTTTCACTTATATCTACTGAGTTTATTGTTAATTATGCATGTAATTTCTTAAAACGTGATTCTTAATCTCGCAGTGAAAACATCTTTTCTTTATATCCGGAATAAAGCATACGGTTTGATTTATTGCTTATATAACGTTTAGTTATATTTTTGGCAACAAATTGGTTTTATGTAACGATATTATCTTCAATAATTGTAAATCCATATCTCTGCAGTGGTCTTCATTCCCGGCATATTTCTTTTGAAATACCACTAAAATCTTCGTTATTTCGTTATGTGGTCAAGGACCCTTAAATATACATCGTATCTATGCAAAAATCCCTTATTTTAGTAATGATTTCGTGTCGACTCTTATTATGGTGGTAATATATTGCTTTAGATAGAAATGCAGTTCTGCCTTTATGGCAGAGACCTACTTGAATTGTTGGGTTTTTCGTCCCCTCTTCTTCTTCTTTTCCCAATAAAATCTACAAACCTTAGTAGGTCCAATTCCCATTTTATACACCATACAGCAAATCAACATGCATAGTACATAAACAACCACTCTTTTTTCGAACTTCTGTCCGGATAAAAGCATTTCGGTTTCTGCTTAACACAGAAGGCGGATTCAGCAATTTTGGTGAAAGCGATGACTCTTTCGGTGACAAAATTTTGCTTAGGAAAATAGTAAGGTTTGAAACTTCAAGACAGACCTTCTCGTTAAATGTGCCATCGAAAGGAGGTGGTGCAATTCAGGATACTCCTTCCTATTCTGGATCCACTATCGCACCGCTAACAAAGCCTATGTCAAAGGCGATTTGTTTTTTGTTATTTGTCGAAAATTTAACAATCATGTATGCTGTAAGCATTATATACATAGTAAAGCAGACAGAATAATCCGGGCTCTTGTTGTTCCCTTTACCGATACGCCGCGTACGGGAGACTAGAGCGGGTACTGCTTCATACGGGGAATTACCCACAAAATGCGCGCCCGATATTTCGGAGTAGTTTTGGCGACATAGTGGACTCCTTTGGATACATGAGACTTCATTTGAAACATTCTACCCACAACAATCCCGTAGGAACCTGGCACCCTCTACCCCCCCCCCCCCTCCTTTTCGTGTGTGTGTGTGTGTATGGGGTGGGGGGTCATTGAGCAATTTTTATTACGTTACAAAACGAAACTAAATTCAAGGACTGGTTTGATCCCCCAAATAGCCCTGTACGGTATATACGATTCCCGCAATCGGCCTAAGTTTTAAAGTACTTTCACTCCAACAATATACTAAGAACATTGGCGGATCTACAGGGAGGGGATGCAATCCCTGCAACGACCCCTTCTTTGGTCGGAAACTGTTACCCCAAAAATGTCATTTTTCTACCATTTTAGGGTTGTAACCCCCATCCCCCTTACGGACCGAATGGTACAAAACATTAGTCATAGAAGACTGCAACTACCCCCCAAACATTTCTAGATTCACCTATGAATGAAAAAAAAAGTCAACTTCGACGCGGTGAATGACATACATTTACAAGTATATTATGAACGAAGCAACTCTCACCCGGGAGACAGACATTTCGCGGGTACTCTGGTATGAAAAATATCGGCCCCAGTTTCTCGTAGGGGCAACCTGGGACCGGATTATCATAGCAAAAATAACAATACTGTTTCAAATTATACTTACCCGACACATTGTAGTAATCAAATCCTCAAAATTGAAATTTACACAAACATTTTCTAGCTTGAATCACGTGTAAACAAGGCTGATAAAACACTGTTTCTGTTCAGTTAAGTTAAGTATATGCATGTTCACAATTCCCTTGGGTAATATACAACATCGGAACATCAAAACTGATAACACTTTTTTTTTAAACTTGATAATTGATTTCTGATAGATATCCTCGTTTGTGAGATTTTCAGTTTAATGCAATATCAGTCACAAACATAGATGCAGAACGGTCGCACTGCCATAGAAATGCATTAGATTTAATTTCTATATGCAATCGTTCTTACAACAAACATGAATTGATCTCATAATTTTTAAGAATAAAACTGTCAAATTGCCAAGGCAGCAGGCTTTTTAGATGTATTCCATACGCAATGTCGATCAAAGCTTTTTTCATTTGCCTATCGCTGACTCAGAGTTTAAGGTTTGAAAAAAAAATCACACACTGAACATGTTAAAAGTACAGTACACCATCTGCTGTGTTCTTCTTCTTCTTCTTTGTCTATATCCTTCATCAATCAACAATATGATCGTTGCGATATGGTTTACTCGTCTTGCTGTTTAGGTTTTGAAAATTCATCATGTGGAATTTAAGATTTCGTAGATTGTTTCAAAATACCCGTTTCGTTCGTTTCCTCGAAATAGATGAGTGTTTTGGCACATAAAACTTGTTTTAAAATATGAAGTTCTATAATATTCCAAAATACTTTACGTATCACTTCTCATATATATGAACTGCGCTTTAAGTATTAAAATTTTATTTTCTTTCACAACAGACGTGCTATATACTTTTTTTCAATAATTACCTTCATATACATGTATCAGAGTTTCGCTGCTGTGTTTGCACGATTTTATTTATATTAATTCCACGGAATGAGGCTTTCCCAGATTTGATTTTTAACACAAAATATAAAATCCCATCACTTAAATACTTTCTGCGGAAAATGGAGTTTAGGTATTAAAATTCTTTATCAAACGTCTCATGTTCATGCCATATTGTTTTTAAAAAGCTTACCATATGCAATACAAATTCATTCCTTCATTTTTTTTCCATCACACTGTTTCGAATAGTTGCGATTTCGGTTTCTCGCAAAACTCACTCGTTCTAAATTTATTTCCTGCACACGATTCTAGTTCTAGTCTTTGTTTTCACAGACCATCAGCTAAGTGTTAAGCCCTTTTTATTTAAAATATCAGCTAGTTTTTCCGACAAAATCAAATTTCAAACTATACCTTTTTGCTAAAAATTAACAACGTACATCGCTGCGTTGTCCTCTGAACAAATAATACTGCCTTGAAAATATTTTCCTGTTGCTTTTGAATGATGAAAAATTCGTTGGACTGTGTTAACGGCAAAAAGTGAACAGAATAAATGATAATAACGATCCACTATAAGTGCACCTCTCTTCTAATATCACATTTTTAACTTAATAAAACAGAGATAATTCGAACTCCTCCGTATTAATTCCATAAGTAACACCTAGTGATGGGAAATCCTAGTCGCTAATGGTCACTTACGAAAACAACAGACACAAGAAGTTCAAATATCCATACCATCGAATCAGAACTACAATGAAAGTCGTGATTCGTAATCGCTACATACAGCCATATATGGAAGATCATTTCATGTTAAGTTCTTGTAATGGAAGATTCGTAACAGACGGAGAAAGGTGGGTATTTGAATGGTTAACCTTAATAGGAATTTGCCATGCAATCTTGGCGATTTATTGGTTAAATGTCCGATTGAATATCGATCCCTCTTAGTTGTATTAAGGGAAATGGACAAATCAGAAATTGTAAACCTTACTGTTTACATGACAACAGTTGCAGAACCAAGAGATCAGATATGCGCAATTTAATAGAAGTATTGGGATTTTTCATAATACAGAGAAATTTCCCATTTACTGTTACTTGATAAGATTTTTAAAAAGCTTAAGTTGCAATCGGAATAGCATTTAATGTTCAAGACGTTGATCACAAAGTCAAATGACTTTATGTAAATAGGAATTACTTGTTTTTGAAACCATCTTTTTGGGGGCAGTTGTAAATTTTCCCGCTAAAATTTTTAAAGCCACCCTGCATTATTTTCCTTATTTGGAAAGTAGCCTCGCCTTTCTTTCCATTTTTAGGAAAGTCTCTCGGGTGTTATCGTTAATATTCGGAAATAAATTGGTTTTGTAGAGGACAAATCTTTTAAAAAAATGTGAAATTTTATTTATTTCTAGATATCTCATTATTTAAAGTAGAATTATGTGCTAATATTGTTTCTTAGTACTAAATCATTACCCAACATGCCACTCTAATGGAGTTTGCACATGCCCTCTCAAGGCGAATTTGCTATCTTAATATACAATCGACCGAGACCGATTGCAATAAATAATTTTCAATCCTTTTAACATTATTCACACTACAAATTCATAAATTGTGTTCAGCATTTTATTACATCTTTTTTCTACACATGAACATGCTGTTTCAATTAATATAGCCTTCATCAGCGATTTAGTACGTAGGGAGTGTAAATTTGTTATCAGCTTCTATTCATTCGATATGCGCTATGGACATCAGGAGATAACAACACCTGTTACTTGAAGAGAACTATGCAAAAGCGTGGTCAGAGAGGGTTACGATGCTTAAAGCCCGTCCATCGCGGAGATTTTGAACGCGAAACGTTACCAAAAAGAGTTCATTCTGAGCGAAATGTCAAAGTAGGCCCTCTGTTCGTGACAAGTGGGAACATCAAAGCGTGTATTTCTTTCCTTTATTATATTCCATCACCGTACATTTATGTTGAAAACTCCCTTTTAAAAATCTGGATACACCCCTGCGATCATAACGAGCTCGAAACATTCTAATCTGCTAATATTAAGGGTGCTCGTGTCTAGGGACATTCTAAGCTGCTAATACTAAAGGTGCTCAGGTCTGAGGACATCCTAAGCTGCTATTACTAAAGGTGCTCAGGTCTGGGACATCCTAGGTTGCTATTTCTAAGTGTGCTCAGGTCTGAGGACATCCTACGCTGCTATTACTAAAGGTGCTCAGGTCTGAGGACATCCTAAGCTGCTATTTCTAAAGGTGCTCAGGTCTGAGGACATCCTAGGCTGCTATTACTAAAGGTGCTCAGGTCTGAGGACATTCTAAGCTGCTAATACTAAAGGTGCTCAGGTCTGAGGACATCCTAAGCTGCTATTACTAAAGGTGCTCAGGTCTGGGACATCCTAGGTTGCTATTTCTAAGTGTGCTCAGGTCTGAGGACGTCCTACGCTGCTAGTACTAAAGGTGCTCAGGTCTGAGGACATCCTAAGCTGCTATTTCTAAAGGTGCTCAGGTCTGAGGACATCCTAGGCTGCTATTACTAAAGGTGCTCAGGTCTGAGGACATTCTAAGCTGCTAATACTAAAGGTGCTCAGGTCTGAGGACATCCTAAGCTGCTATTACTAAAGGTGCTGCTAATATTAAGGTGGTTCAGGTCTTTGGGACATTCGAAGGTACTAATTTTAAAGGTGTTCAGGTCTGGGGACATCCTACGCTGCCAATATTAAGGGTGTTCAGGTCTGGGGGACATTCGAAGCTGCTAATAGTAAGGGTGTTCAGGTCTGGGACATTATACGTTGCTAATAGTAGAGGTATTCAGGTCGGGGACATCCTACGCTGCTAATAGTAAGGGTGTTCAGGTCTGGGACATTCTACGCTGCTAATATCATGAATATCCAGGTCTGGGGACACTCTACGCTGCAAATAGTAGAGGTATTCAGGTCGGGAACATCCTACGCTGTTAAAAGTAAGGGTGTTCAGGTCTGGGACATTCTACGCTGTTAAAAGTAAGGGTGTTCAGGTCTGGGGACATTCTACGCTGCTAATAGTAATCGTGTTAAATCTTGGCACATCCTACGCTGCTAATACTCAGGGTGCTCAGGTGTGGGGAGATACCACGATGCTAAAATTAATGTTGTTCAGGTCTGTGGACATCCTACGCTGCTAATAGTAAGGGTGTTCTGGTCTTGGGACATCCTAAGCTGCTAATAGTAAGAGTATGCGGATCTGGGGACATCTTACGCTGCTTATAGTAAGGGGGTTCAGAGTCCGGCGCCATAAACCGAGAATATACTTAAGTCAAAAATTTCATTCTAATTTATTCCATTATCAAACGTTCAAATAAATCTTAATGCAGAATGGTTTAATTCTATTTATCAGTAGAATAAAACTAAATAAAATCCAAATCCCAGTTATTAATTCATTGATAAAAAACGAATATGAATTTTTGACTTAAGTATATTCTCAGTTTATGGCGCCGGACCCAGGTCTGCTAATATTATGGGTGTTCAGGTGTGGGGACACCCTAAGCTGCTAATAGCTAGGGTGTTCAGGTCTTGGGACATTCTACGCTGCTAATAGTAAGGGTGTTCAAGTCTGGGACAATTATAAGCTTTTAATAGTAAGATATTCAGTCTCAAGGTCTACGTTCAACCTCTGTATAAATGAACTATTCCTAAAAAGAAGTTGCAGAAATGAGGTTCCATTAACAAACACCGAGATGGCCCAAACAAGAGACTTTGAATGATGATACCCCTCGGGAGTTATCTTCATATTTTAAGTAAAATCTTATCTTTCGATATTTTATTATAAATATTGTTTAAAGCGAGAAAATAAATAAGAATATTTCATCTATGGATGCTTCTCCAGTGAATTCAAATTCTGATATGCATATGTTTACAATTATATTAGTAAGAAATGACGGAAAATTTCCATTATCGCTTACGATAAAACCAGTCACAGCCCATCATACATTCGAAACATTTCGGTTCCCTTCTCAACAAAGATTCGAGCATTATGTAAAACTCGAACCGGACGCGTATAGCTGCTGAATTCCATTACATCCGCGCCTTGGCAAAGTGTCGATAGCCATTATAGAGTGCTTATAATTGACCACTATAATAAAAGTCATGCAATGCCAGATAGCTTATAGAATCGTAATCCCGCTGACGTTTCCCTGGACAACATTGTTATAAGATATATGTAATGACAGAGTCGTTCCTTGCATGCACGATACAGCATTGATTATGCCTGACGTGTCAAGGAGGAGTCGCTGTCAGAAGAGGGCCGGAGTGCTATCTGTAGATCTATAATAAACAAATAAAATAAACTGAAAAATAATAAAGCTGAATTCTGTAAGAGATCTTGATGACCATGTCTCAAGAAAGTACTGTACTATCTTCACTTATTTCTTTCTTTCTTTCTTTCTTTCTTTATGTATGTATGTATGTATACATATGTTGTTGTTGTTGCTGCTGCTGTTGTTGTTGTTGTTGTTGTTGTTGTTGTTGTTGTTGTTGTTGCTGAATAGTTTGGCATCTTTTGTGTGCCGCCACCATAAAGATGAAAAGATTAGAATAGGTCAACTAAGCAAGCCTGTCAAGGTCATTGTCTAAGTGATGTAGACTCGAAACTCGTAAAGCAGTAGGCCATGTCGGGTGTTCCTTTTCGACAAAAGTAATGAAGTCGAATAATTTATTCATCATTTAAACATTTAATCACTTTATTTATTAATAATCTGTTTATTTATTTGTTTATGTATGTATGTATGTATGTATGTATGTATGTATGTATGTATGTATGTATGTATCTATCTATCTACCTGTATGTCTATCTATCTATCTATCTATCTATCTATCTATCTATCTATCTATCTATCTATTCGTTTACTTATCTTTTTATTTATATTTGTTTATTTCACGATTTAGTTATCTATATTATTATGTGACACGGACGCGCCTATTATTTAAAATATCATTTGTTGTTTATGGAAAGGATGTGCGTTAACAGAGGCAAATATGCATCCTTCTGATCTAAAATTGTATAACCTATCATTTGCTATGATATGGACAAGTCAGAGCATGTAGAATAAAACTGTATTTTTCTAGCATTGCCAAAGTTACTAACTGTGCGTAAAGAACACTATCTTTGTCTCCAAATTATTGCAGATTTCAAAATAAAAAAACGAAATAAAATATATGGTAAATAAATCCCGCTCGAATTATTGAAAAAGGTGCAATCAACTCAATTCGCACATGCGTAAATCAATCTGAACAAATAAACAAATATCGCCTTCCATATGCGTCAATCGAAATACGTCACGTGATGCCGTTGGAATTTCTTTTCTTGTTGAATATTCATAATATGGCAATTAAACGTTCTGTTTATAAACATCGAGAATAAGACAGTCAAAACACACTTATAAAGCCGTTTCGAAGGCAAAATTGGCATCGGATCCTTATTGATATGTTTTGGGCTTCAACCAATATAAGAAGATGAAATATACATTGTATCTATGCATAGACTATCAAATATAGGATCTATTAAAGGTTTGGCTCTGTGGAATGCTTGGGGGTGATCAGTAACAGTGTGACAAAAAGCCCAAATGAACTAAGCTAAAAGCCAAGAAAATAATCCCTGCTACGAAATAAGAACATTCTGTGAAAGGCAGTTTCCTTTACATCTAGTATTTGTAGATAAATCATATGCTACCTTGGAGCCCATTTATAACAGATGTCTATATTTTACATATTTTACAATAGGCGACAACCATAGGGGTCTATTCAATACAATGGCTGGTGTTTGTTTGTTTTTTTTTTTTTGGGGGGGGGGGGTTAGGGGGGATTGTTTGGGGGGTTGTTTGGGTTTTTTTTTTTTTTGGTTTGTTTGGTTTTTTAAGAATACCTGTTACGGCCGCGACATTATTTGCAGGCGCAGACCCAGAAATTTTGTCGAGTGTCCACTCCAAAGAAATTTTCCAAAGGGTGTAACCACGTCTTTGGTTACAGAATTCTAACTTATATTTTACCATAGAAGAATAACAAGAAATGTCAGTTCTACTGAATCTCGGGCGGGTAGAGACCCCGGGCAAAACCCTCTGCATTCGCGAATTTCATAGAATTTCAGACCTGTTAAGTGTGCGTGTCGATAAGCTATTCCAATTAATTGGCGTTTAATTGGCAGGATATAATCAAATAGTTATTTTCTTCAGGGAATCTAGTACAACGCATGACCTCAGAGTGACCTCCGTTTGGTCATTCCATCAGTGAGGCAAAATGATTTATGTACGTCAGCACAATTCAGGCGAAGAACATTACGTATTGATTGATTGATTGATTTATTGATTGATTTTTGTTAAACGTCACACCACGAGTATTTCACGAATACGGTGACGGCATCTGCCTGATCCGGGGCATACAAATTTTGACCTTTGCAACGGACCCATCCGAAGCAGTGAGGGATCTTTAACGTGCCATGCATACCATGACACGGGGCCTCGGTGTTTACTGTCCCATCCAAAAGACAGGACACCGGCATGACCAGAGCGGGAATCGAACCCCGGCATTTCGATCAGGAGGAGAGCGCAATACCACTATGCCATGCCGGCTTTAAGAACATTTCGTAAGAAATATTATTAATATTGAATGGTGAAATATACTCAGTGGCGGATTTTGAGGGGGCCCGTCCCCCTCCCCCTTCTTTTCGCCACATATTTACATGTAAAAAAAATCAGATTTGGCACCAAAAATGACCGAATAGTTTGGCTAATACACATGTGGGCCCCCCTTTTCAAAACTTCTGGATCCGCCACTGACACTTGTCATCCACTTAGTACAACATCTGAAAAGTCGATAAAATATGTGACACATATCCGAAAAGTAGATTTAACAACTAATTAAAAAACTGCACATTCTATTTACAGATTTTCTGCACTATTCAAGCGAAGAAAAAAATACATAATTCTTTTTGGATGGTGAAATATTTGTTATCCACTTGTTTTAAATATAACATCTCGATAAAATATGTTTTATGTCTAAGAGGTCGACTTCACAACTGACGAGTCCATAGGTGCATGGACGTAAGCAAATTATTTAAAACACTGCAATTCTATTTAAAACTTTTCGGCAACATACATGTACATGTAGGCTTTACAGTAATGTCAGTTGCAAATATTAAGATTTCTAGGTGCATAGCCAGGAGGGTGTCCTAACAAAACAACCAAACCAAACCAAAACAACGCAGCATCCATTTACAAACGCATAAACTAGGCCTGAAGAAATAACCATGATAGGTAGAGTGTTTTATCTAAACGATTCGGTTTAGAGCGCGTCAGTACCTCAAAATTGTAAAATGCCAGTGAATTATTAAACGGTCTTGGTTGTGGATCGTTGGATAGCACAGAAGAACTGTGTAAATTATGTATGGTTTTGGTAAAAAGGTTGGCTATATGAAGACAACAGTGTAGTTACAAAAACAAAACAAGAAACAAAAACAAAAACAAAAAACAAAAACAAAAACAAAAATGAAAAAATAAAACACAAACAAAACAAATATACCCTATATCAATTATTTACGGTCGCATTTAGCATTTTACCAAATATCAAAAATTAACGATGAACCATATACAACCTAATTTAGTACGTAAAAGCATACGACATTAAAATAATATGCTACTCACTGCCATGTTTTATCGTGTGCACTTCATTGGTATATAATAGATGCAACTGCGTGCTTCCAAGCCCTTCCTGAATCAAGATTCTCCCAGTAAAATCATACACATCCATATATAGCCTAAAAAATCTTATTATAGTGAATTTCCGATATTCACCATACAACATTCAGAATCACCGTTATCCAAGTTTGCCGAGCATGTCCAACTGTTAGTAAAAGCTCTCGGAATTAACATGGTCAAATAACAATTTAGTTGACAACTATGCCATACGTCCACTAAAAGCGATCCATGGGAATTTTCCGGAGAGTACGGATAACGAATTATTTTGGAGACGTGTAGCTTTCCCGATGGGATTCTAATAGAGAAATGACAATTAATGCGCAGACGATACGAACTTAGCTGGTGAAATATCTAGCAAAAAATATCAAACGTTCTGATTTGTTTGTGACAAGTCAACGATACATATATTTTTTTTCTTATTGGTATTAAGTAGTGCTTCTGAAGTTAATATTATATTTTTCAAGAATGTTTCGGGGAAATTTGTTCCATACATTAGATAAATGACGTAAAATATTTCAGAGCCTTTCCATGTGATGTCACACTACTAGCATTAGCAGCCATGTTGGAGTACAACTCTCGGACTTTTTCCATTAATACCGTGTAAACTTCATTTAATTTTTGAGACATTTGCTAACTATAAAGGCAGATTTCGTGACTTCAGCCTCAATTAATCAGTAAATGTAATCAATCAGGTGATAATTTTCTAAACAACACTCAGATTTACAATGCGATTACAAAATTAAGTTTAAATCAAGCAGTTTTTAATGGGTAGTAAAGTCCGAGAGTTGTATTCCAATGAGGGAGATAACTCTAGCTAATTTGAGGGAAACAAGGTAGATTTGAGCACTCTATTGGTTTAAACTCAGAAACAAAACTTGCTGAAAATAAATTTGTTTGTTTGATTCTTATTGGACACTGGACCGAAAGACAGGCCATCGGCGAGAATCGAAACCAGAACCTCAAGATCACGAGCTACACACCTTATAGAGTGAAATGCAATTTCTCTGTTAATAATAAATAGAAAGAAATGGTAACAACAATTATGAAAGATAGATGGTGATGCTTGAACATCTAAATATACCGCTTTCTTCTTTGTATATCACCTTCGCATTAATTTTGCGTCTGCTTTGTTAAAATAACTAAATCACAACTATGATGCTACAGCGTATAGATAAACCCGTAGTGGCTCAGTAGCTAGCGTTTGGCTCACGTGTCCGAGAGATTCTGAATTCGAATGCTGCCAGCGGCAAGATTTCATACTGTTGGAATTTCAGCGCACAGCCTTAATCACGGGAACCATCAAAGCTCAAAATACTGAGTATTCTCACATATACACGATTTTCATAGTATTTTACATGATACAGGGGGCCTAATGTCCAATAAACTACTTTTCGCCGAATTATTTTTTTTTATTTTTGACGTCATAGTTTGTGTTATCGCACCTCGGACAAAATTTTCATATTTCTTTGGCTAAAAACGTGTCACGTGATGACCCCCTATGAGACTATAGGAGGTCAGTAAAATTTCTTAGGGGGCAACATGGCCGCCGACTGTACTATTTGTTACCGCCAACTACATATATATAAAAGTCCATCCACATTTGTTCAATGAACATTTTCGAGTTACCACCCTCCATGTACGTGACGTCATATAAATTAATAGCGTCTCGGCGATCCAGTTTGTTGACAAGTATGTCTCGGTTAGGGCAGACGACACGATTAGAAATCAACGAGAAAAGAAGGATTATTCATGCATTTGTTCCTTCATAACTGGGTATAAAAAGGTCCTTAGTGCAATAAATGCCTTCTATGGTTTTTTACTGACCTACCACTTCGGCCTCATCCCCTATGGATTTTACTGACCCTCTTTTGTTCCGTAGTAGGTCAGTAAGAAACCATATAAGTAATATTGGCACGTCACAATACAATGACGCAATTTTGAGCGGCAAAATATCATATATATGTCGGACAAGTAATGAAAGATAAAACTGAAACGAAAAAGCTCCATTGGAATGGGTATGTATACCACACACCACTTGTTACACCAAGAAAAAGCAAGCGATGGGATGTATATTCAATTACTCTTTCAGCAGCTATACACTGACTGTTAACTTAATATGACGTGAATAAACAAATATATCAGTTTTTGTTTTCACCTGCAATAACATACATGCATGTCATGAACATATGCAAAAGTTATTCGATTACATGTAAAATAATGAATTAGCATGAACATAAAATGTCAACATATTTTGAAACGGATCAATACTATTCCTGTATTTGCAGTGTGCCATATTTCTTATACTGTCAATATCATACGAGTTATTTGCTCCTGTCACCTAGCAAACTACGATAGATTACTGGCAATTAAGTTTGCAAAGTGTCCCGTCAATATTACGTGATCGTTCCTTGCTCAGTAATTTGTCCATTGGTATTCAGAAATTAAGCAAATATCTAACTTCACTTTATTGATGAAAGACAATATACTGGGTGGATGAACATGTTCTGGGGAACTAGTTTTTGTAAATTTGTGGTTTGTATGATTTTTGTTTTACGTCATACCATGATTATTGCACTAATGTGATGACGTCATCTGCCTGATACAACAGACCCATCTGAAGCACTGAAAGAGATTTTACCTCGGTTTTTACTGCCTCATCCGAAGGATACGATACCAGCGAGCCATCGGAAGGACTCGAACCTGAGACCTCTCTGACAAATGTAAGTCATATTACTATAGTACTACTACGGTATGTTGAACATGTGTTGCAGTAACTGATTAAACTTTAATGAAAGTGTGTTCTAAACAAACATGTGTGCAATTTTGTTTGCTGAGGTTGCATTGCCCCCACCCCGACCCTCTTTCCTTAAGAATGTATGTTATACATAACAGTATTTAAGAACACTTTTAAACTCGATAACCAAGCGTACTGAAGCACTGCCAGACGCTTGCTATAAATGCTCTCTTTTGGGTTTGACCCTATGTCTAAATTATAGTACTGTATTTCCGGCGATTTTCTCAGACAGCCTCGGTTTCAGATATATCTAAATAACGACCGCCGCTATTTACGGGTGAAATAATCTTTGTTTAACATTAAATAATAGCATATAGATCCATCAGCTTTCATTCCCTATTCGACTGTAGAGAATATCCGGGGAAATCTATATTTCTCCACTCTCCGGTGTCAAAGTAAAACAAAAAGTTCCTATGACTAGTACTAAGACATCTTCGTTAAATAAAATTTGGTGAATCCATCAAAATATCATCAGACTTAATTTTGAGCAATGAAACTGTTTCCATTAATTCTGTAACACCCTATCATAAATGTGCGAATAAAATGATGATACATGTTGCGGGTAGAGTTTTTATAGGCAGGATTTTATGGTTTTATAGATTATTTCTGTGGGAATAACTTCACACTAGAAAGAAACAGTCCTGAAAGGAATCATTAAGGGGGAAATTAGTGGAATTAAACCCTAGATTTTTCACCACTATCGCAAAATTTAACTGATGATTTCCCACAGGAATAATAATAAAAGATAGCTGAAGTAAAGGTGAAAAATTGGTGAAATTCTATATGGAGAACAAAGACAACCAGACAGTCCGGGAGGAATAGTAGACATCAGGCTTGACTGAGAAATAAACATCCCCTGGTTTTAAGCCACGCCCGCCGTGGTGCTTATAAACGCTTCAGTTCTTAGGTCAATGCATATCTCAAAATGTTCAAACACTCACAAAAGGTGATTTAATGTAATCACAAATGTAGTACAGAATCCTGTGCTATTCATTTCTGATCGAGGCTAAAAGGTTTTACCTACAGTACAATTGACCCTAGATTCACCTGAATGCCCTCAAATCAATCAACTAATAATACTGAAAAACATAAAAACATTATTTGAATATCTAAACGTTCACTTACGACGTCATCATTTGTCAAATGCCTGCCAGGATCGTCCATTTTCACCAATTTGTAATCTCCTTTTCCCCGCCTCAAGGTCTTCGCGGAGCCAGGTTTAAACACCTGAGTGTTTTTATTATTCATGGCTTCATAACTACGACAAATGACAACACATGCTTGCAGCCTGGTATTGTCATAGTTTTAAAATATCGATTAAGTCAATACTGTTAATACATACTCTGAATTGATCGCGTGTAGCCGAGCTCTAGGATGGCTATATAGATATATGCTATACAGTATCAATACATTGGCATTGTATGGCTAAACTTCTGCAAGAATATTCATACGTGGGGCTTTAAAGGCATTAGGAGATGGTGTTTGACGCTTATAGCGAGAAATTAGACGGTGGCTGCTTCGAATTGAAGGAGTTTCCAGGAAAGGGGAGGGCAAGTGGGATCAAAGGGGTTGGGGCGGGGGTGGGGGTGGGGGTTTAGGATCGATAGGGTTTACCGTTTTATTTAATTTTTTCAGGTCTCTTCTCATTATCATTTCATACAGGCACAAAACATTCTTTTTTTTTCTTTCTTTCTTTCACTCCGTTTTTTTCTTCCTTTTTCCAAATTTTCAACATTTGTTTCGTCTTTTCAACGAATACATGGAGCAAATGGAAATGAAGCCCTCCAAAACGGATATTAAGAACATTTATTTAACGGATATGATCTTACAGTACAAGTTTAATTTTAATTTTTTTATAATTTTTTTTTTGTCTGTCCTGTCGTAAACTTGTTGCACTGATCTTCTCGTCATACCTACACGTACATATTTACACCATGAGTTTATGATTTTAATAACACAAGGTGCGCATAAATGGCTCAGTTTACTTTGTCTGTCACGACAATTTTCTCTGAAATCGATCTTCTTTCAGTGTCTGGATAAAACATCATTTTACATTTGGTGTCTGTCTGGATAGGCGATGGGTTTTATGTTAAATAACGACCTTTACTGCATTACTTTACAAGAAACATCAATGTATTGTATTGAAATAACTGTTTATAACATTGGCACATGCGGTTTTCAAGTAAACTGTATTCAAATGAAGTGCTATTTCAGATGGCGGCTGGTATAATAACATTTGCTAGAAAGGCTTCAAAGCATTGATACAGGCCCCCTAATGGTGATATAATAAGGTAATTACAGTTCATATATTAAGACTACTATCGATATGGATGTTTGGAGAGTCTCGTAATGTATTCTTGTGCACCTTTTAAGTGGCGGATCTAGAATTCAAGAAGGGGGTCTCAAAGATGATTTATGGCGATTGTTTTGATGCTTTGGTTGAAAAGGAAGCTTCCACCCCCACCCCACCCGGTATCAAATTTGTTTTAAAGGGTTATGAAATGATAAGGAATGAATCTAATCTGTTTTTCGTTGAATGGAGGTATACTATCAAAATGAAAAAAAAAGATAAAAAAATAAATTCAAAAATAAATAAGGTCCATTAAATGATAAGGAATGAATCTAGTTTGTTTTTCGTTGGATGGAGGTATACCAACAAAACTGAAAAAAAAAATAAATGTATAGATAAGTAAATAGATAAAAATAAAAGACGGAAACCTAATGCATTATATGCTACGCGCAGTGATGCAGTTTTCCGTCCCTTTTTTCCCGTGGTATACATCCATCAAACGAACAAATTATTGGATTCATTCCTTAAACAACGCTTAGATAACGATTTTAATCGCACACATTGCTGTATCCTAAGCATAAAGTTTCAAAACATTTCTGAAAAGGGGGGGGGGGGAGGGGGGTTTCCATACACTACTCTCGGCATCTACATATATTACGCCCAGTAAGAGTAAACAGTGTGAATAAACAAGAAAACAACAACAACCACCCCCCCTACATAAACTTGAACATTAAAATTCATATGATACTTCGTGTATGCATGCTGTATGACTCACCTTAAGCAAGCTGGTACAGGTGTCAGGTTGTTACATAATCTGACACAGGTAATTAAATCTTTGCATCAAGATCAATTATTTTGTTGTAATTTATGTACACAGCATACTGTTGCATGATATGATTTTTTTTTATGCGTTGAAATGATATTTTAGATTGTCATATAAAGCTACTTCATGTATTCCTGAAAACAGTTCTACGAGTTACCGTTAAATATTACATGAAGTGTTCAGTAACGTTTTGAAACGTTTCATTATCAATCACTCGTATGTGTATATCCATATATTTCATTCTTTCAAACTGTAACTGTCAAAGTTATTACCGTTGCACAGAAATATATCAACCTTTAAACAAGCACCCTCAAATAAACATGGTAACAATAATCATGAATAAATAAAATGTTTTTCTACGAAGAAGCGCTCTACAACGTTTTGTCAATTCTACGTATCTCGCATGACACTCTAGAGCAAACTGCTGTATGCTAAAAACGCACCAAAACTGAAAACGCTTCGAAGAGCTTCGCTATTTCAAATCAGGGTAATTAAAACGTATCGCATTTATTCTTTTTTTTTAATTTCAATGTCTTCGCAGAGATCTAGAGTTATCGTTCGTTGTCTCCTCTGACGCGATTAAATAGGAAACTATGCAAAGTATATATGCAAAGTTAAATTTCAAACCAGCACTTATAATCATATGTACTACTTCACTATCTTTGTAGGCTTTGCGTACGTCAGTGTGAAAAACACTCACCCTCACATAGACCCGCGAAAGAGTGAATAAAGATGTGATCTAAATATAATCCTATTTTCAATGTAACGATTCCGAACTTTCAACATTGAAAAAAAGTAAAACTTTTCAGATCTGAGCAGACATTACCTTGATCGTGTAAGAATCTATCTTCCTCATCCTGCCTTATATTTTGACATTTAAACCACAGGATACGATAAGAATTCCGAATTTTCTCAAGATGTCTCAACCTGATGGAATCCGATTTTTTACTTACTCCTTTATAACTTCTCAAGGTAAACGGTGAAGAGTTTACAAGAGCCTTACAGCTATAAAACGCAGAGCTATTGAAACGATCAGCAAATCTAGGGATAAACAAAACAGCAAATTTCTTTGCAGAGCTATTGTGTTGCAAAGACGATTAAGAAAAAAGATATACGATGGAGAGATCACCCCCATCCCAACCCCACGTTTCTCTCTCTCTCTCTCTCTCTCTCTCTCTCTCTCTCTCTTGTTTTCAATTATGTACATCATAAAATTTAACCCCCCTTCCGCTTTCCTTGCGGAATTGCCTGGATACGCTAAGGTTTTCCATACATAACATCACAGCGTGTTCGGTTTTTTTCTCTGCATTATCATTTCAAGAATGTTGAACAATTAACTTAATTAAGAAACTGGTTTACAGATACATGTAGCATAAATACTAAAAACTATCTTTTTTCTTGAAGCAACAATAATTCCTATTCAATTACAGACTTGGAACTTGCGCATAAACATGTGATGACTTTTTACGATTTCATATATTTATTATTTGTTTATACTTTCAATATCAATTAATTAATTTAAAATTAATTAATTAATTAATTAATATATTTATTTATAATGTTGAAGGAATAAGCCAAAGATTTCATTCCATTGTGAAGTTAACAACTGTTAGAATTGGAAGATTCTACGACCTCGACATATTAGTATCACTCTGATTGATTTCAACAGCAAAATAGCAACATGTTTGTGTACAAGCTTTTCTGTCACGTGATAAACTTAAATCTCAAATTACACTCACAAATCCATCAAGGAAAAAAAACCGCAAAAAGCAAAAAAAAAAAAAAAAAAAAAAAGAAAGAAAGAAATAAAAAGAAATTAAAAACAAACAAACAAACAACAACAACAAAAAAACAACAACAAATAACAACCCCCCCAAAAAAAACAACAGCAAAAAACACCCCCCCCCCCCCAAAAAAAAGAAAAAAGAAAGAAAAAGAAAGAAAAAAGACACTTTCGCTGCACGAGAGTGAAAAAAATATCATCATAAATCGTTACAAGCATTTTATTACGACTAGATTAATATATGACCTGTCTTTATGACTGGAAGGATTTTTATGCTCATTTCGTGGCAATAATAAACTAATTTATCTATTGCATCTTTGGCCGCTGACGCCGGTATCAATGTATATGTAAGTGTATTTGTGTGTTTGCTGCTTACGTCAGTTTCAGCAGTCTTGCGTCCGTGTAAACATCGTAGCACGGCGATAAAGCAAGTGTAGAAAAGTTGATTTGCTGCCGATTGCTCTTCCCATCAGCTGCTAGGGATTTTTATCGTGATGGGTTCCTGGTTTACGACATAGTCATCGGACAGGTTGATTCACGAGATCTCCCGATTTTAAGATGAACCTAATGGTATTCGAATGTGTTTCAGATCGTATTAATCTGCATTTGTAAACTGCCTAGGTAAAACTGAGAGAGAGAGAGAGAGAGAGAGAGAGCTGATGATAATAATGATTATGATTATTATTATTATTGATGATGATGAAGATTATTTTGATAAAATAATAATAATAAAAATGATAATAATAATAGTTATTATTATCATTATTATTATTATTATTATTATTATTATTATTATTATTACTACTACTATTATTATTAGTATTAGTATTAGTATTAGTATTATTATTGTTGTTGTTGTTGTTGTTGTTGTTGTCGTCGTCGTCGTCGTCGTCGTCATCATCATCATCATCATCATCATCATCATCATCATCTCCATCATCATCATCATCATTACCATCATCATATAGTTCAGTGGTCAGCGGTATTACTTTTAATGACCAGAAGTTTTTATCTTCAGCATTTAGAAATTCTCACATATTTGGATGTTTCGCCCCCATATCCCCACTAGGACTTTGACCTGGATATATAGGATAGGGGAGGGGGCGCTCAGGGGGAGGGGGGGGGGGTTTAACACCTACCCATATTCATTAATAACCAAGCTACGTGTTTGTATATTTTTAAAACAAGTTGTTATTCTCAAAACACCTTAGCAGTGCTTCCGTGAATATGTTAACTAAACTATAATTCTGGTCGACAAATGTTGCATTCCCATGCAATTACTCTCCGGATCACCAAACTTGACACGTGTTCATCCGAAAATTCGCATTTTATTGAATATTTCTAATGCAACCAACGTGACTTCTATACATATCTATCAAATTCATTTTGTAATAAATAAAGATAATAGTTTTTACAGAATAAATGATAACACAAAAGTACTTTGACAAATAAAACTAAATAATAATAAATAAATAAATAAAATAAAATAAAATAAACAAATTAATAAATTAATCAATCAATCGATAATAAATAAAAAAAAAATCAAATAATACATACGTAAATCAAACAACAATAGATACATATTGATAATAAAAATCTCTCACTTATTTCCCTTTGGATTTTACAAAGTTCAAAAACAAAGGAACATTTCATAGTTATCCGTCATAGATTTACTGTAGAATAACAGTTAAATTTAAACTTCAAGTTTTCTTTCCCTCATCTCTAAAGAGATCTAGATGTTGACACATTGGCAAGGATTATCTTTTTTTTCACAAACCGTGTAACTGTACATGTACGTCCATCAATCGTAACAACTCGTCCATTTCCGTACGCAAAAAATGGCGACGGTGTTCCGATTGGTACGTCCATTTGCAAACCTATCGTCTAAAGAGTGATTGAAATACAATTTAATTACGTCATTTCGAGTTATTTTCCTTTGAAGCTTGAAGCTTCCTTCGTGTGATTTTTGCGCGAGTTATCGTTCTTAAGACATCCATCCAATCCCCTGGTATCAACTACATGAAAACCAATACGGGACTTCCGGAAAACGCGTCCGCTTCGAATTTTACACACTTTTTCGTGAAAACTTAAGCATTAAATTTCTGACATACATGTAGTATAGATAGTGTACAACCGTAACAACGAACTTTTGTAAAATTATATATTTAAAGTTGTATACCCTACAATTCAGTATAATTTCAAAAATTAGCGCATGTTAAACAAAAACTGTATTTTTCTCGTATGGCTGAAGTTATTAACTTTGCGTTAATAACATCTTTTGTTGCTTCAAACCCTCGGAGATATCAAAATAAAAAGAAAATACTTCGTAAATAAAGTGGGTATTCCATAAATACAACCATGACCTGACTTCGCACATGCGCAGTTTAATTAAAACAAATACGATGAAGGGAGACTCCAAAAGAAATCGATTTCAGTAAATACTAACTTTAGCAGACTTGAATACAGATTTACCTCGCCCTCCACCAGTGTCCGTGATGCGGCGGCCTCCGAATTAGATCACGCGATAAGTTGGTTGTAAACATTCTGTTTACAAACATCGTGTTTTAGACAGCCATATCTCACTTAATATGACGAATTTGATCCCAATATTTGCAAGGGTCCTTTTTTAATATGTTTTAGGCTTATTTATATATTCAAAATAATTTAGAATAAATCAACCCATAATATGCATTCTACCAGCGAACATAGGGTATACAGCTTTAAAAAAAAATGGAGGAGGACATTTGTTGGTACATGTACATTAATATTAAAAAACATATTTTAATCATACGAAATGAAAATGACAGCAGTACATGTACATCCGTTATTTTCATCATTTTGAAGAATTTCCGGGTTGTTGCTCACGATTGTACCCGTTTATACTATACCGGACATAGAGTGCCATACATTTCATTCAAATCGAATCACTGATGCGTATCAGTCGTAAAAACTCGTCCATTTCCGTACGCAAATACGTAAAAAAATGGCGACGGTGTTCCGATTGTGATGCGTATATGGGAAGTCTCGTATTGAGAAGTTTACATGAAATGAAGTATAATTCGAAGCTTCCTTTAGATTTGAATAACAAGGTCACGAGGTCAATGACCTTGGTGTAAATTAATCGAGTATGCATGCCAAATTTGAATTCCCTATCTCTCACCGTTCAAAAGATATGACGGAGGTTAAAGTTGACAAAAGACAGACAGAAGTACAAAGAGACAGTGGCGTAGCGCTCTTTACGCAAAACTGCAAATGAATACACTAAATTTTGTTTTTGAACATATACAGTTTTACATATACATTTTACACATCGCATTGTTTGTATGGAGTTTGTACACATCGATTTGTTAAAATCGCTGAAGTATCGAGAAGTTATGCTCCCTCACCCTGAAACACCTCCCCCCCCCTTTTCACCCTGAACCCACAAGAGGATGTATGACGGCGTCTGAGCCCTGTCATTTGGTATAAAATACTGGAAAAACTAGATATACACAAGACCGTGACTGTTCATTTTCAAAATTTACTTTATTTGAACTCACCTTCAGTCCGCATAATTCTGCTTGGTGAAAATGCCTTAACACTTGGTATAAACAATTCTGTTCCATTAACTGAATTGTAATATAATTTCTTGTCAACAGATGACCCATTAATCGGAAAGATATACCTGGCAAAAATATCAATTTGGAAGACTGCAATTTTTCATCCCCAGCAGAATTTAGGGTAGCAAATCACTTCGATGACTTGAATCAAGGTCATTTCAATTTCATATATTGATAACTAAGCGTTCATTATGCCATACTGGGCGTCAATTTCTCGACACGCCTTAACCGGTTTCTTCTTCCTCTTCCTGATACTACTCTATCATACCCTTCACAATAATCATGAATTTCTTTACTGCTACTGCAGTTATACCATTGACGACTTTTACTGTGAACCTGGGTATACCGTTAACGCTTCTACTGCGAGTGAAATAGCTTTTATTTAACTATCTGATATAACGGTGGATGTGACTGTTCTCAGATTAATGTATTTCATCATTTCATTTAAATGCAACAATATTCGTCTCACTATTTCTGATCATCGTCATCTTTTTTCGTGATTAATAAAATCAATGTGTAATATTTTCGACCTTAACTTAAATAGTGCTCTGTGAATCACGTTCAATATTATTATTGTTTTATTATTTTATGTTTTTTTTTTTTGGGGGGGGGGGTGGTATTTTGGGGATTTTTTTTCTTTTAGTTTAACACACCACAATTATACCACCAAAACAATGGCAGTAAATGTTGAATAGTGAGCGGAAACTGCAGTTTCCCAGGGGAAATCAACACCATTGTTGAGGGCACAGTAGCAAATTTTGGCATTTGCACACGTACAGTCCCAAAATATAACAGAGTAATACAGAAAAGCGGGTACATTTCGTCAGTTTATAAATCGTATATTTAAGATTTGCGGATTTTCAATTATTATACTTTTGCTTATAAGTAAGCACATATTTCAACCGTACAAAAAGAATGTTTTCAAATCAGGACATTATTTGTTTGCTTATTTGTTTCTTTTCCTTTTTTTTTTTTTTTTTTTTTTTATTATTATTTTTTGTTTTTGTTTTTTTGGGGGTTTTTTTTTTGTTGTGTGTGAGTGTGTGTGTAGTTGTGTGTGTGTAGGTGTGTGTGTGTGTGTGTTTCTAGGTTTATTTTATTGCGCATATATATATATATATAAATATATAAATATATATATATATATATATATATATATATATATATATATATATATATATATATATATATATATATATATATATATATATACATACATACATATATACATATATATATATATATATATATTATTTTTCTTTTTTGAGGGGGGGGGGTCTTTCTTCTAGGTTTTGTTTTGTTTGGGGGGTATTTGTTTTGTATTTTGTTTTGTTGTTGCTGTTTTGCTTTGATTTGGGATTTTTTTTTTTTTGCTGTTTTAATATGCCCAAGTAACATGAACTCGAGTTTTGTTGGCGTTAACTACAGACACGAAAGAGGAAAATGTCTTTTGTTCATAAAGGATGGCAAATCGATAAAATGAAACTTTCTCATCTACCCATAGTTTCATGTCATTATCTTGTACAGAATCAGCAGTGATGATGCTTATTCTATTACTCTCTCTAAGAAACCATATGGAAAATATCCTTTTGTTTCCTGATTAGCGCGGTCTCTGCTTTGTAATTTGAAATCTAAAGAAAAAGAGGTGATATTTAACCATGGAGATCCTGCATATATATAAATATATATATATATATATATATATATATATATATGTATATATATATATATATATATATATATATATATATATATATATATATATATATATATATATATATATATATATAAACAACTTATGGCAGTGATTTCAAAAGATTTACAATAGATTAAAGCCTAACAAAGAAACTGATACCAAAGTTTGTTTGTTGTTGTTGTTGTTTTTTTTTTTTTTTTTTTTTGTTTTTGTTTTTTTTTTTTTTGTTTTGTTTTGTTTTGTTTTTAATGTAGCTTCAATCATTTCTCTAGTACTTAGTTGTGTTAGGCACATAGCACTCAATACGAAGAAAGATTCGTTAGAGCAAACGAAAATCAATACGGAAAACGTGCGATTTTCGTTATACAGAGTCATTTCCCATTTGTGTAGGTATTTGACGTCAAAATCATTGTGACGTCATACAGTTTCAGTGCCTCCTTTTCCATTAACTTTATATTTGTTTCTGTGAAACGTTAAACAGAGTATCGCAACTACTAAAATCCGTCACCGTTTGCAGAAAGTCACCTACCAAATCCATTGTTCTCGATGCTGGCACTCTTATGCGGCCAACTTACGTCACAATTGTATGACGTCATTACAATCACAAAGTGCGCGTGTATGTGTACGCTATTCTCGCTGCGATAATCCGTATTGACTGATCGTCAAATACCCGACATCACACATTTGGCCCATCAAACATGAATTTAACTGTGACATCACAATTTAACTACGTAATAGGCGTGGAATTATTTACGTCATATATGTATTTGTTCAAAGGGAAGATAACTCTTCATTACGGAAATCATAAAATGAATCGAGCAAGTTGGTGCGTGTTTCATTCCAATGACAAACTTAGAGTTAATGATTACAGTCGTCCGCATATTTGAGTTTGCTCCAATTACTGCATTAAATCGTATCTGTCTGCCAAAATTTAATTTTATTCAAATGTGACTAGGATCTTTATACAATCATGCGCGGATACAGAGGGGGGTACCGGGGGTCTGGACCCCCTGGCATCCAAAAATTTTACCAAAAAAGGTAATATTTGAGCATTTTTGGGGTTGGACCCCCCTCGTCTAAGAGAAAAACTCCCTCTGACAAAAATTTCTGGATCCGCGCATGACAATAGACGATCTTCATATTTTACATGATATAAGCGGCCCAAGACCCGACATGCAACTCTTCGCTGGGATTTCTATTTTGACGTTATTGCATAAATTGTGACGTCACTTTCTAGTTCTTTACGTCAAAATGAAAACCCCGACAAAATGAAACATGTCGGGTCTTGGGCCGCTTATATCATGTAAAATATGAATATCGTCTATTGTATGTATAATGTAGAAAAAAATGTAAAAATAAAACACAGAATAAAATATAACTACTGTAAATACCAATGTACATGCTCAAGGATGGAAACTGTTTTATGTTTTCATCAATCCCCAAAACATTAACCTTCTCTTAAATTACTCTAAATCAGTTACAGATAATGAGTGTCCGATATTGTGGATAAAGCAGAAGGGACAACTAATAACGCAGACCAAGGTCAAATCTATTGTCATTAAATGTAGAAAATCGTTTCCGTTCGATGTCTTCATGCTAATAAATCATCATAGAATAAAATAATGGTTGTTTATTTCATATTAGGCAAACGGAAGCTATACGATGCTTTTTTGACAAAACCAACAATTGTCAGAGCAATTTCTACTAAATGTAGAGAAAAAACATTTCCGCTCTACGTTTTAGTGTCGATGTAATTCAATTACATACAGGCATCAAAGGAGTTTTAAACAGGGCCTGGGATTAACGACATGGAATTCAACAATCATTTGTCTTCTGAATTATGAAATATTAATATTTTTATGAGAGACAAAAGAGTTATGAGTCAGTTGGATATTGATGAAATTCTTTATGGACATTTTATTTACAACATGCACAATAACTCAGAGATCTTGCTGAAATGCCGACAGAATCTATTTCAGAAAAGGCGAAAAATAGTAAAAAAAAAAAAGACAATAACGAAACAAAAAACCAAAAAGACAAACAAACATTAATAAAAAAGAAAGAAAAAAAAGGAATAAAAAAAGAAAGAAGAATTTACAGAAAGAAAGAAAGATAGACAGAAAGTAATGTAGAAAGAAAGAAAAAAAAAGAAGGAATGAAGAAACGAAGAAAAAAAAAACAAATAAAGAAAGAAACTCATCACTGGTGAAAAACATTAAATAAGATGACTATAACCGAGAAAGCTTGGTGGTTAAAGACAGGTGGTTGCTTAATACAGATGGAAAACACAGCAATTAAGTGTTTTGATTTGTTAATCTTTATTCAATTTTTTATTTGTTGTTAAACAGACCTGAAAAAATTTTATCTGTATGTATGTGGAAAACGTATTCAGTTAGAAACAGATGCTTTACAGGTAATCTCATACGCCCTGGCAATGGTTCGATCTTAAAACTTTACAAATGCAAATGCATATAGTGACCTCCGATACACCACTTTAACCCATTCAATTATTTGTCCATTTCTCTTGATTATATTTTAAATGATAAAGGATTGAAAACGGCATAAGCCACTGCGACCCTCCCTCACTTTTCAGGTATATTTCATGGTGATAATTGTTCTAGAAACATCACACACGTGACGAACACCGCGCTGTCGTATGGGTGTTTATGTGAATTTGTACAATTCGCGCCATTTCTTAATACGTGAAACTGCAAACCCCTAGTGTTAAAGTTCTTTTTCATTGTTGTTAAAATGATTGTCATATTTTTGAGCGCTCAAAAGGAAGTGCTAGTCCACAGGGCCTCTGTCTGTCTTAAGAAATATAATAATGGAATGTTACATCAATAATCTGTTGATGTTATAAAGTAAATTCATTTTTCTAATTTGTTGTTTTTCGTCGCCCACCTGCTCTACAAAAACGGCACTTTAAATTGAGTTATCGTCAAATGCCCGACATCACACATTTTGGCACATTTGTTCATTATAACATCATTAATAAATGGCCCGTCAAACATGAATTTGATTATGACGTCACAATGGTTCTACGTAAAGGGCGTGGTTAAAGTTGGATCTGGCGATCCCTCAATTCACCCTTCCACAAAACGCAGTTTTTCATTGTAATGACGTCTTCTGAGGTCAGACAAAACTCTGACAGATAACACATTTGTTTATGACGTCAAAAGTAGAACAATTGAAAATCGTCTGAAAGGCACGTTCTTTTACGAACCGTTGAAGGGTGAATTAGGCCTATTATTGTTACAGAGTTAGTGTATTTATTATTACGTCACACATTATTACGTCACACATTTACAAATGCTTTAAAAGATATTCACAGGGGAACGATACTAATCACACAAATTTTGTGTCGACGCTCTCAATACGCAGTACGCCGTTTCATCAAGGGGCGTAACTTTAGGCCTAAAACTAAGCTTAGTCCAAGGCTTACGACCAAATTTAGGCCCGGCCTAAGTCCGTTTCATGAAAGGGCGTACGTCCGGACGTAAGTCGCCGTATTTAGTCTTTGTATTTAGGCCTAGGCTTTAAAGACTACGCATGCGTACTATTACTTTCTTTTATTGAAATAAATAAAAAAAAAACGGGCGTGTCGATCTATATTTAGCACTTTTTACGTCATCGTTACGTAGGCGCGTTACGTATCATTTTTCAGACGCGCTGAATATCAAGCATACGAAAAAAGCACGATTGCGAGTTTAGATGTAACTTTCAGTTTCAGGAAAAGAAAAGCAAACTGGTGTGCAAATGAAATTAAAGCTGTAACAGTGTTACGGAGAAATCGGACACTTTATTCGCACATTTGACACCTTTCATCACCACTGAGAACTTAAAAAGGTGCATAGGACCCCTATGAAGTATCCATTCTCATAGAAAACACGTCTGAGATCGTGAGATCGAAATTTGCATAATACTCTACATATGGTGTCATTGTCCAATGTAAGATTTAGACTTTTATTGCACTTGAATTCAGGTAAGACACACTTTTAACGATTCCGAGGGACATGATCGCGTCTTTACTCTTGTTTGCCTTCATTGAAATTCACGTACAATTATGACAGTCATATTTAGTCTTGGTCAAAAAGTTAAGGTTGTCTCATAGCAGGCGTAAATTTTAGACTAAAATTTAGGCCTATGACTAACTTGCGCCCTTTAATGAAACGCAAGTTGGTCCCAAAATTTGGCTTAGTCCGAAAGTTACGCACGACTAAGCTTACGACCAGGCTTAGACCCTTTGATTAAACGGGGTCCAGGATAGCAAATATTCATTCCGTTCATGTTTTGTATTTTAGTTACCTACCAAATCTATTGTTCTAAACTTGGGCACATGTTCTGCCACACTGGTGAACAAAAGCATGGAGTGTATAAAAGCAAGAGTCAAAATAGTCAATCAGTAATGACAATCTTGCGTATTCACGAATTCCGCAAACCCTTTTCGCTGTAATACAATTGATTTTCGCTAAAATACATGCAATTATACTATTATTTTATTCATGAAGAAAAGAGTGATTTATTATTGTTTTATGTTACTCCATGATTATTTCATGTAAACGGTGACAGCATCTGCCTAATGCATCGCGTAGAAATTACTACCTTTGAAACGGGCCCTCACGAAGCAGTGCGTGTACTTTTACGTGACACGCGACCTCAGTGATGGCTGCCTCATGTGAAAGACAGGTCAATGGTCACGAGCCGAACATCTCCCCTCAGCCACACCAAGTTATGGTAAGAAGAAAAAGGAACTGTATGACAAAAAGTGCACACGATCGATTGTCTGTATATTCATAATAGTCTCCTCAGAATACCTATGCAATGAGACCCTCAGGAAGAAATGCCAAAATTTACTCTTAGTTTTCGCTGTCTCATGTGAAATACCTACGTCAGTTCCGGTAGGATTTAGTGCAAATTCACTTATCCTGAGGTAAACTCGACGGTGAATGAGATAAAAGAAGGGTGGGTGGGTGGCGGGTTAACTTTCTTTTGGGTACGGGCATGCGGCTGGAATCGTATTGTTAGCACCCTACCGTTTTATATATTAAGCAAAGTGTAAGACCACATCCATGAAAAAACTGGATATATTGTAAATGCAGAACAGTTAAAATCCTGCATTTCGTATTCAAGTGCAAATATGTCATCGACTATGTTTTACCCATTGATATACACCTTTAAATGCCTTATAAGTCGCTGAAATACATTCAGTATATTTTATAAGCAATCAAGAGAGAAAGGAACAGTATATCTGGAGTATCATTCTATATATGAAACCCTATATCTATCCTATGACATTTTCATCCAATCAAAACTGCGCAAACAAGATACCAGATTCTTGTCAACAGCTGCACGATCGTTCCTACTCTGCCAAATAAATACAAAAAACTGCCATTATAATTGACCGTACTATACAATCGCTGCCCATAAAATAAACACATATAAAGGCCGTTGAATTATAGTGTCAATTTAGACAAAGCTATGGTATTTATATTTGGCTTCAGTTGGCATATCGGTGGCCATATAAATACATGTCATCTTTCTAAAAGCCAATGAGCGCCCTCGACTCTCATGCAACCATACGACTAGTTATTTGCTTACAAAAACAATGTTTAAGACAGAAAAATTCGTACTATGGGAAAATCATTTTAAAATCGTCTGTAATCGAATAGATGCATTTTGTTAGTTGTAGAGTTAAAATCTTGTTTTTAATGAAATATCAATAATTAAAAAATTTGATTTCTACCGATTATCAAAAAAATTAGCAACTAATGAAAAAAGTGGTAATGAGACAGAGGAAATGCGGACTAAGGACTATGTACTTGAAACGAAATGTTGTCAATTCCATGGACACTTACTTTTTAAAGCTAATAAAGTAAGACAAATGTATAAAATACATCGTTATTCTAAATGACAGCTAAATGGAACATAAAATGAACTCTTGAGACTGAATGGTCTTAACGGTGATGTATACAGAATGATGGTAAGGAATATCAAACCTGAGATCGTTGAAGAAATGTGATTACTTTCAATACAATTAGTAGCCTGTGCACGTATGACTTTATTTTCAACGGTCTATGGATAATTACCATTGAATGTTATTTTGGATGCCACTGTGGTATATCCAAAGCCGTTTTCGTATTTTCATCACAATGCAGCACTTTGACCACCCTGCACCGACAGCCAGACAAGTTATCTTGTTTGTGGTGTATCACTTTGTCGTGGTTACTTAATTAACAAAGGCCCGGTGACTCTTGCAGACAATAAATTTGGGTTATGCAGTCTGAAACTGTCAGAACAGAACGGGGGTTGGTCAAGTCTTCTTGTTAATACAATGTGAAAGTCTGTCAAATACAGCGTAGCAAAGAATATATATATATATATATCAGGTGCAATGAAGGAGAAAGCATTGTAGTAGAACATGCAAATTTCCAAGGTGAATATTTATGACCTCCTCAAAGATAAGACGAGATTCCGGGAGGAGTTTGATGAATATTAACAAAATTGATTTTCAATTTAAAGTTAAAAGTAGGAATCATATCAGAGTGGCTGTTTAAGAGAAGTAAACATTATGACAGAATAGTTGTATTACTGAATTCCTTCAATCCTTATTTCCTGAGAAATGAAGATAAAAGAAGTATTGGTAGGCACTAATACTCATCAGTTAATGCAATAATATACCTTTTCATAACAATACCCTAGGGTCAACCTGCACCTTACTTTAAAAACTGGGTGAACACTAATCATTCCGGTGTCTGTCAGTATACACTTCATGAACTTGTTTTGTTTTTAATGTTAAACTTGGACTAGTGTCGCAATGGATCTTTAATTTGACGAACTGTGTACGAATCCGGCTGCCTGTGAGTTTGTTTCGGTTTGTCTCCCTTTCTGTTCTTCGAGTAAACAGATAAAACGATGCCACATAACACGGTATATGTTGACTTGTAAAACGATCCCTCATTACTTCGAGTGGGTCAGTCACATAGGAGAAGGTATACTGCCATTCATCAAAATGGTGCCGCCACCATTAAAGCGACTTTATCTTAAGTAAGCCATACACAATAAAACAAACAAACATAGGCTGATACCACATTCCAAAAAATAGAACTGTGTACTTCGCTGTTTGGATCGCAAGGTTATCAAAGCATCGTTTATTGTATTCCCTAGTTATGCTGCAAATTTGCTTGTCATAGGCAGTGATGGATGTATAATGGGCAAGTTCCTTTGTTGACCTTGTCCTATCGTATCGTATTTCATTAATGGAACTTCAATAGGTCATCGGACGGGTCTAGAAGTTATGATCCTAATTTCATGATTTGGATGCATACCAACTGTCAAATTTTACGATAAAAGTTAAGTCAGTTTACAATTACAGGTTAAGAACAAATAAGAATCGCAATGATGGAAATTTAGATGCATTTATCGTGCTAAAATAATCAGTTTGGCGAAAATGAAACACCTTATTGAAATTGGTGAGTGAAGAATGAGAAAACCATTACATCCACATGTCGGGTTTGTTCCATTATAACATAGAATGTTGTTTTTACCATTGGGTTCTTGTCGGATATAAATCCCCATGGGGATTTATAGACTCGAATCTTGAATTCAAACAAATTGAATGAAGGATAGGTACGGGATCTGACCAAATTACATCGTAGAATTAAAATAACCTCCAGGCAAATCAAAGCAAGATAACTGTCAAATATATAGCACATTGTTCGAATGAATGCCGGAATAAATGAGAAAGGCAAAGTAAATTACAATGTTATGTGATATTAATGTCATGAAAATTGTCCCCAAAACAATACATAATTTATCACTTCAACAGTGCTCTCTCTCTCTCCCTCTCTCTAAAATCTTAGTGAATCAAAAGAGAAAAATCTGTAGGGTTTGAATAGCTTAAACAAACTACTGCATCAATGTAATTTTGAAATACTAACAATAATAAAAACTAAATTTCTCGAAAGGTGACTACTTTCATAGTGTAATTAACACTTTGAACAGTTTATTGTAACTATATCATACATTGATATCACTCACATATATGATTATTCTAATAACAATACTTCTTACCTGACCTTTAAGAAATGGTCCATTTATATGATCTCGTGGACTGAGTCTCCTTTTCTCTATAAATTTATTTTTATGTTTAACGTCTGAATCCATTTATGGTTTTTTCTTCATCTACTACAGCCACACTAAATTATCTTTTTTTAGATGTTTAATACCGATTGCCTATACATTGTTCTTTTTAATCAATACCTCGAAGAATTTGAATCTGATAAATATCCCAGCGAAAAACTCCATCTCAATTTAATCAAATTTTCACACAAACATGAGTCACACATGGTATTTTATTATAGATATTAGAATTTATGACACACTCCAGAACACTACGATGACAGTCTGTGAAAGTTTATTCGAAAGATTATCTAACGAAGTCCAATAACCGGAATGTAGTTGTAGTACATATGATCATGCACTTTAACTATTTCTAGACTGTGGTGAATAAGGTTCATTTTCTCATGTTTGCGTTTCTATATCCCAAGTGTTATGATAATGCAATTTCAGTTCCTGTTTCAAGTTTTCCTTACAAAGCTCCAATCTACCGATCATCACTATCGAGACAATATAAAATCTAATCCGGATGACCTAGTCCGGAAATCTGCACTGTGTTAAAAAAAATCTGATCTTCTCCAAACAGTGCAATTTAGAATATCTACACCAAAGGCACTGCGATGTTCGTGCACTTTATCTTCTGTCGAAGGCATCGAGGATGTATTAACATAAATCCTAACCATAATGGGAAATTTTTGCAATCCCTCTGTCGTGAGTGAATTAAATTGCAGCGCTCGCAACAGTTGGCTACTTAAGCATGACTTACTGTAACAAATGTTGTTCAATAAAGCCTGTCGTGAAATGCTTCTTTTTTCACAAATCACAACGGAATTGCCACTGACCATTTGGCACCAAGTATATTGGCTCCTTTAGTTTTCCCTCTTGACCTAGTGAAATTGCAAGCTATAGGCTGTAGAGGATGTCTTGAGATGATATGACTGCTTTTAACATTGTACGGTCTTCGTCTTTAAATCATTATTCCATTGAGACACGATTATATGTATGAAGTCTTGCACGTTATACAATGGTCTATCTACCATAGTCGATCATTACCTGATGGCAATAGAGGCATGAGGAATATCTGATAACGCTCATATTATACGAAGACTTGAACAACTCGAAAACAAAGAGAAATAATCGACGATGAATAGCTTTCAGGTATATCGCCTATAATCAACAATAACTTCTGTAGAATATTAACCAATGCCATCACATTATATTCATTAAAATCCTGTCTGAGAGGCAGTTTTGTAGATTTAGACATCATTTTTGTACTACGACCTTCGTAGCAGCAACAATCTCGGTAACATACAAATGTAGTGTACAAGATTAAACGCTCCATTAACAGACAAATGCTGCAGTTCGTCGTTAAAATGAACTTTGATATTGCATCGTGCGTCGAATTGCATGATATGATCTTTTACTCTGTTGAAGGCATTTGACATAAATCGGAGAAATTAGAAATACAGTAAGGTTACTCGGTGGTAAAACTAAGTGTTCTGAGGGTATACGACTTGACAGCTGTTAATATATTCCATCAAGATCATTCTCGAATTCGTAAAATCAAGTGATTGATTTACTGGATAAAAGACCAAAATTATGGTTAAATGCGAAATCCATTAAAACATTCTATCAGATAACAGAAACAAACCTGTGAAGGCACACAAAATCTCGATACTATTGTAGAGTACTTTTAACAATAAATGGCTTCAACAGAAGAAAGATTGAATAATTTGAAACACGTACATTTGGTGTGTATGCATTTGTTTCTGGTTAGATATGTCTGCTATATGTGACTCCACAGAGTATTTAAAAGAGACAGTATGAGTAAATGTATGAAATATATGCAAACATTACCCCATCGATTTATATGATATCTCACTTCAAAATAAAGCACTGTTTCTGGTATGAATTCCTTATCAGCGGTGCCGATGAATAGCTTTATCACCTCAACAAAATTGTAACAAAATACTACTCTAGAGTGGTCAACGAATGTCTACTACTGAAAGTTGTTATGAGCGTCTGAATGCTATATAAACGTTTTCCTTTATAACTACTAAGTGGTGGACTGATAGTCGCCGAGGGCATCATAAATTTAGTTTTCAGTGCTTTTGCACTGACGGTCTACTTTTCAATGCCTTTGTACTGACATGAAATGTATACTTAAAAATTTCTGTCATGACATTTTGTAAATCACTCTAAAACTTAGGAATATCTCCCTCATGCATAGCTCTGTCCTTAGATTGATTCTTTGATTCACTTTTTGGTCAATTTGGTTTCAAAACTGCTCTTCAAATACTTTTATATTTTGAGAAGTCCATTCACTGGGCCACGAGCATCACCGAAAGGGCATAAGTTGTCAAACTGCGCATATGGTGCACAAAATTGAAAGGTATATATGTTCTAAATTTAGTATTACTGTTTAGGCACAATTTCATTATGTAAGTGTAGTGTAAGAACATATTCGTGTTTCGTGTGTATTTTGGCTATTCATAGCATATATGACAAGCCCGAAAGGAAACCCTACTTGAGCACCTTGTCTCACCTCTGATTTCCATGTGTTTATAAATGTCCACAGCGATACGTGCTACAATTTACATTTGTATTATACCTGACTGTTTTGAAAATGCAGATAGTATGAATTAATTTTTTCCTGAAGTTTATGGAATATGAATAAAAGATTAATAAGTAAATAACTGTTTATGCCGTAAGAAAAAAAGAGGAGTTACTGGCTCAGTTATGTGGCAGAAGTCACCATGGAGCTATACAATAAGACCTCTATTATTAAGCCCCGATAGCAGTTTAGGTGAACTTAGTAATTCCATAAACACTACATACAGCTTATTGGCTGTTAAAGAAAGTGAATAGCATATAAGTTGTATACACAAGCATAAACGAGTTGAAACCTCATTCAGAATTTTTAATTTTATCTTTTAAGGTGAATGAAGTTGAGGTATGAAGATAGAACAATTTTCTGCCACGCAATAGTAGGTTGGTTGATTGGTGTTTTACGTCGCTTTCAACAATATTTCAGTTATATCGCGACATGGAAGCAGGAGGTTACCAACCTCTTAGACATAGTGGCGCAACCCGGGAATCGAACCCGGATCGTCGGCACCGCAAGCCAAGCGCTTAACCACTACACCACGCCTGCCCCACCACACAATAGTGACAATACGCATATTATAGAGATTTGTTATACAACTGCGTTTTCTGTTATTCAGATTATATCATAACCCCCATTTAATTCATTTCAATTTTACAGGAATTACCAGCGAGATATTAATCCGAGGTTTTCCGTTATACAAATGAGTTTTGTAACGCTTATATTGAACGCTTTAAATGTATCACTTTAGACTACCCTTGGGCTTTCCAGGAATTGCTATTTCTGTCACCAAGTAAACGGCTAAGGTGTGTGTATTTGCTCATGGAATTAAATAATGCACATTTGAGTTGGGATTGTCTATAACCACATTGGTGCCGATGTTATATCGATCACGTCAATGATTTATATCAGATAATATTTGTACAGCTATCATTTTAATCATATGCTGAATAAATAAAACGGATCAATGACACGGTGATATGTTGTAGGACACAAAGGTTACTGGTGTTATATAGCTATTGCACTAACAAGCATGAGCCACATTACACATTCATGGACCCCTGAAAATTAGAAACCAGACAAGTAAACGTATCCTGTTTGCTAGAATTACATCCGTCATTAAAATGATACACATGACGTGAAAGTTTGATGGATTAAATTGATATTAAGTATACAGATGTATCAAGGGAAGATGCAGGTCAAGTTTGAATATGAATGTGTTCCGGTAATTTTTTCAAAGTTATTGCCCTTGAACATAGAAAATTTCTGAAAAATGACAGCTTCCGCTCATTTCACTTTGAAGGCTCGATAAATTAAATTGACACTTGGTATATAGATATATCAATAGAAAATGCAGGTCAAGTTCGTGGTGCGGTAATGTATGACAGAGTTACTGCCCTTGAATATAGAAAATTTCTTAAAAATGACAGTTTCTGCTCATTTTCTCGGTGAAAGTTTGATGGATTAAATTGATATTGGGTATATAGATGTATCAAGAAAAAAATGCAGGTCAGCTCGGAATAAGGGTGTGGTCCGGTATACGTAATGTCTGACAGAGTTATTGCCTTTGAACATAGAAAATTCTTTAAAATGACAGTTTCCGCTCATTTCTCTTTGAAGGTTTGATGGATTAAATTGATATTGGTATACAGATATATCAAGGGAAATGCAGGTCAAGTTCGAATATGGGTGTGTTCCGGTAATTTCTGACAGAGTTATTGCCCTTGAACATTAGAAATTTCTTTATATATTAGTTCTGTGGCAATTATATTTCACTACTTTAGCTGTTAGCGGGGGCATTTGTGTCGCACCGACACATTAAAATTCTAGTTTTCGATGTTTTGGGGTTGTTTTTTTAATTATTCAAACTCTTGAAAAATAATGGGCAGATTTGGTGAAGTGGTTAATTGCCTTGCTTGCAATCAAAGCGATCTGGATTCTATTTTCTGAATTGAGACTATTTATCCCATTTTCCATGTCGCCATATGACTGAAAAATTGTTGAAAGTGACGTTAAACAGCATTCAATTAACATTGAAAAATAGCATCGATTGATGCTGGTAAATGTCTAATTGATTTGTAGTATTTACATAGTATTCGTTTTCCATGGTAAAACATGCAGTGGGTGCTTACTCTCCTCAGAAACATGATTTCATTCCTTTCCGAGTACTCACATATGCTATTTTGTTTTTGTTTTTTTTTTCTATTTCTATCTCCTTATTGCTCATTTTGTATGAAATTTCACAAAATTTGGACCATTGAGTTCGTTTTATCTATCCTCTTATCGTTGACAAATCTCCACACGTTTACCAACTTAAACAAACGACATTTCCAAAAATCTTTGTGCTCCATTTTCATATGACTGATGTATATTTTGACATTTATTTATTAATCATGACGTATATACTGACGATGTTGATATTCTGGACACAATCTGCTGGATGTTTCACTTGTCATACATATGCAGAATATCTGAAATAATTTGACGCAGAGGCGTCGCGATGTATAAAAAGTATAAAGTATTGCAACGGTTGACCTTTAGAGAACCCATAGGAATTCATAGCCTTTATTTTACAATGTTCAAACTATAAAATATTTTTTGTTGTGGACACAGCATAAACGTTCAGAAAGTTCGTTTTTATGTGATGTTCATTGTTTAAAACTAGAATGTCATAGCACTAATTTTTCACTCCTTTCCACGAGTTATAAATTTAAGTACATGATTCCTGATTTGGTATAAACTTTGCTATGGAAAATTGAAATACGTATAATTATTAGAAATGTAAAAGAATATAAATTTCTACATTTTTGTCATTTTCCACGAGCTTCTTTTCCCAATTCACAAAAATTGGTTATTTGTATTAGCGTATGCTTTGTTCGCTGTCTGTGCTCTAATTATGACACCCACAGATGTCTGGGAATTGAACGCAAAAAAAGAAAATCTGTATGCGCGTCACAGTTACGAACTTGTTACAATTTTCTTTCTCTTAAAGGATAGATTGTAGTTTTGACGGATAAAGAGAAATCCTGGATAAGAATCAATTCCAATCATCGGCCAAAACCAGGAAGTGATGCAAGATTGATTAATTTACTAAAAATATTGCCATTGAAATATCTCCACAACCAATAATACTAAATAGAGATATATTAGTTCAGCCATGATATTGTTTATAGTCACATCAAATAGATTTCCATTTAAAAGTATCAGTTGTCTAAGCAAACAGCGACAGACCAGCTGTAACTGGCACAAAATTCATTGTCTGACTAAAGTAAATAAGAGGCGTTAAAAACTAATTAATGATTTTGTGGGTTTTACATGTTAAGAAACTAATCCAGTGGGATAGCTAAGGATCTGATAAATCTTGGTTGTAAATGAGCTGTCAGTGTCATTATTAAAAATTGACGGAAAATAACGAATTTGTGGTTTGTTTCTGGCACATATTCACGTGTGTCCATAAACTGTATCGGAAAACAAGGACATCAATTTGCAAAGAAGACGAATCGTCTATTATATGAATGTCGATGAAATTTCTAAAGCAAATTCACTTATACATATGTACACATATATTTATTTATTACATATTTGTTACTTAGTTTTTTTTTCTTTCTATCTTTTTACTTTTACTTTAAATATTTTTTTAACTTTAGATATAAATGTCATAAAACTAAATTATTTTAATACATATTTGGAGCGAATATATTAATTGACTTCGAAGATCATACAGCAATTAATGAAAATAGTGTTACTTATTTTAAATTAATAACTTTTTCGCACCTCGAATGAGTATGAATATATATATATATATATATATATATATATATATATATATATATATATATATATATATATATATATATATATATATATATGTAAGACACGTCATACATACCATGATACGTAAATCTATTAACCGATTCTTTACAAAGACAATCTAAGAGGCTTTAATATTGCAAACGTACCTATTGAGTCTTTTCGTTATACAGAGGTATTTCCCATTTGAGCAGGTATCTGACGTCAAATCATTGTGACGTCAACCAGTTCTATGACAAATGGTGTAAAATACAGGAAGTGATATAGAAATTATATGACGCCACAATGATTTGACGTCAGATACCTGCTCAAATGGGAAATAACTCTGCATAACGAAAAGAGCAGATAACTTATCGTTTAGTTCTTTCAGAGATGCGTTGTTCATAAAAATTATCTGAAGGTAAGAAGTTAAGGAAATGAAATGTCTGAAGCCGCTGTGTGAGAAAATGTAGTTACGGTATCGAATAAAGTCGGAGAATTACAATCCTTTATCAATTAGCTATTTCCGAGTTGGTTTCTTTTTGTTTGGTTTATTTTTTCTTTTTTTGTCTATTTTAGGGGGGGGGGGTTAATTTATTTTTTTCATTTATTCGTTATTATTATTATTATTACTACTATTAAAATCTTTAATTAATGTGGAATTGTTGTCCATAGGCACGTGATTTGAACGATATACTTAAAGATTAGTTCAAGCAAAAGGATTACACGTGAACAAGCAAAAGGGAAGCAGCGATATTTACTCAATACCTTAGAACAAATGCACCTTGATTTGTAATAAATGAAATTCTATGATTGAAACGTCAATATTTGTTCGTAATCACTTGCTTTTCATGGTAATATTTAAGAATTTAAAGAATAATCGAAAAATCAGAATTAGTCTAATGGTGCGTTTGATCGGATGATGGACCCACTTGGAGTTACTAGTCCTGAATTCAGTTTGAAAACATGCACGGGATATCGTATTCCGAATTACGCTGACGAAACGTAAACAACCGAGACATCTAAAAAAGTTCAGGAAAGTTTGAGAAAAGTTCGCAATACGAAATCCCGCGCATGTTTTCAAACCGATTTCTTCTTCCACTCACCGAGGGAGGTAAACAAAGAGGCTCGCTGTGCGTAAGTAAATGTAGGTCGAGAGTGATGTAACCTTCTCTTTTCTGTATGATTTATAAATACGAAACATCGGAGGACATTAAATTTACTGCAATCGAAGCAAGAAAAATATTTAAGTCCCCTAAATCTCGAAGCGAGCCCAAGAGAGATTGGAAGTTTCTTAATTCTTATTTTATAAGACGAAACGGGGACGTACTGGGGTGGAACCACTTTATATATATGAAAAGGAGCACCTATAATGAATCCTTGACAATGATTATGTCTAATAAATTTTCAATTCTGTACGCTAAATGTGGTTGCACAAAAATGTGTACACTAATAGAATTGTATATTTCCGTATTATGTTCATTAAAATCTTCTTGTAAAACGGTCAAAATAATAGTAATTTACTCAATGGAAATGTACCTTCACGGCAGGGGAAATATACTACTATTCGGTTTTTGCGTTATACAGAGTTATCTCCCATTTGAGACGGTATCTGACGTAAAACAATTATGATGTCATTAAATGCTATGGAAACTGATGTAAAACTCGGGGAAATGATAGTGCACAAATGACGTATTCATAGGAATTTGATGACGTCTTAATTGTTTTACGTCAGATACCGTCCCAAATGGGAGGTAACTCTGTGTAACAAAAAGACTCAATATGACACTTGATACCAAGTGGGATTCTACAGAAGGTCCTCGACGGACCATATTTTCTATGTTTCCTTGAATTCAAGTCTGTATTATTTGACAACTGCATACAACATTTTAAGTTCACTGTATCAAACTGAAGAATATATCAATTCTCGTTGTCTTATTCAAAATGTTTGCAAAGGGTATTTTTTCCCTTCACATTTTATTTCCTATTACAAGATGTTTACTCATTCTGGGATCCTTCTGTCACCTCCGATACTCCAGTGATGCTAAAGATAATAAGCTGTTCCGAATGTAAAAACAGCAGTTATTTTCGGATTTATCATTAAGCCATTGTACGTATATATACCTTACAATATCGTAATTGAACATTCAGCTGTGAAAATCCTTATTATAAAACAATCAGTCAAGTGCATGTAGATCCTAGAAGTTTGATAGTCACATAAACAAAATTCTGTCCATCTATATTGCAATTCATGTCGTATATGACGTAAATATACAAATTCAAAATCTATATGATACGTTTTGAAATATACCGTCAATACGACATCTATTGTAACTCTTTTTTCGGAATATTTACATTTACATGTTACACAATATATACAAGAATGTAGAATATGAAAAAATAAGAGTTATGTGCCCGGATGAACTATTAACAAAGTAGAAATTGAAATTTGAAGTTTTTGGTGGGTTTCTTTACTCATCTTTTTTTAAATCTAGACGACTCAAAAAATGAAAATATCGTTAAAACAGATATAAAGGAAAAAAGAAATCATATACAGTGGCGGAGAAAGCGTCTCCTGTTCAGTGATACCATCCACCTTAATATCAGGCTAAATTCATTACATGTCCGTTCTACAGATGTATGTATTAATCTTAAGTGCAATTATTCGTTACATGACATTTTAAAATGTTTATTTCTTATTCATATTTCTTTAAATGTATTATTTCTAAAATAACGTTTATTTACAGTTATACTAATTATATTTTTTTTTTTCGAATATCGAACCAACTTACTTTTTGAACGAAATATACATTGTGATTTCATACAGTCATATAAAATTTAAAAAATGCACAAGAATGAAATATAATTCTTAATTTAAGGTAAAGTATATGCATACCTCTTTAGTCAAATAAGGTGCGTTAATATTATCCCTGCTAGAAATGGTAGTCCGTCGAATATAATAACTACTGGATTTAAGTTTTCCCATATCACATTCCCGATATAAATGAAATAAGTGTTACATCATCGTAATGTTTTGTGATAACCCCTCTTCGGGACATGAATACCGCGATTGATAGTTTCTGCCAGATACAATTAATTTGTGCAAAAGCCGGTATGGGAGTGTATTACTTTCTCGTCATAAAATCGACTCCTGTAGCTGTTTATAGTTACAATTAGCTTAAATCAATGTTAATTATCCTAAATTATATCGTTAGTGTCACATTTCTCCACTTCCGCATATTTATACGTTTTCCACAAACGAGATTTGTAAGTGTTTCCACCACTTAGGTACGCTATCAAGCAACTCTGTCATTAATCCGAATCTATCATTAGCATTCTAAATTAAGAAAATAGTTTTTAAATATATCCACTTTCACTATTTCAACAGGATATAGTTGAAATACTTTTAAATATATCAAAATTTACTATATTTACCATTTCCGATGTTAAGAATTCTTTCCATTTAGAAATATTGTTCAACGTTTCGCTTCAATCAGATGTAAATCATGTTAAAAGACTTAAACTTCATTTATACGAAACACGCAATACCGTAATGGATTCTTGTGCAAGTATGAAATATGACGTCAAGATTCTGAAATAATACATGCATCTTCCCCACTATTATAGTGAAGATTTTTGCTAAATTAAGAAAATATTTGGTCATAACTGTTAACTGTTATCTTTATTAGGTCGTTTAATATGTATGTATCACTCATTCAATATCGCCGTATCATTTACAGAACCGGTTTCTAAATAATCTGTAAGGTGTGCGTAACCCAAATATAGTAACATTTTTATAATTTGTAGCCTGTTTTTCACACTTTTGAAATAGATCAAGATAAATAATAGAAAATTTTTCCTATTATCTCTATAGGTGTGACATACATCTTCTAAAATTAGCAGTACTGAGTCATGAAGAAGTCCTTTTTTGGAATATTTATTCAATTATATAATAAAACAAGGATCGGTATGAAGAACAGGTGATTGTTAAGGCAAACTTTGTTTTACTAATTGGATAACAAATCAAACTGGGATTGTCAAATTTACTTCTTATTCGTAAAAGAATGCTATAAAGACTTAATAATTTCTCGTAATTTTTATGATATTATGAAATACCTGCATTATCCAGTAAAGCAAGAGAAATTAAAACAAAAATCATCTGAACATATGATTTGCTTCATGATGTTAACGTTATTCTGAATACGCAGAAGACGAAAACAACTGATAATGATTAATATTTCTTAGTCTGTATGTTGTAAAGAAATAAAAATATGCTTGTTACTTCAAGTTTTGGCATATCTAGATTTCATTAACGAAGTCTTAGGGGATTATCACACAATACAAAACAATATAAAAGCAAGCATAAAGACAACTGATTGAGCTATATCACATAAATCAATACATGCACAAAAAAGAAAAACTAAGACATAGAAGTAATGCAATTGAGGCACCAACTTTGAATAGTCAATTAAAATAAAATTAGTTACTCAGCAGGTGTGGGTTACAGTTCCACTTTCCACAACGGTAGAACAACTAAAGGACATGCATTTAAACATACAAATTATATTCCATATATATAGATCGAAGACCAATAAGCTACCCAGTTGGAAATGTCTTAAATAATGGATAAAAATTTACAAATTACATTCCGTGACATGAATACTTTCAACATCCAAATGCAGATAAATATATCATCCAGAAAGACAGATCACCCAACTGTATCTAATGTAAACATCAGTGAACCGGATGTTTACATGATGGAGTTTACCACAATTGACGATTTTGGCCTCATGTGACGAACATGATGGAGTTAACGACATACCGTATAAAAGCTGATACAAACCCATATGTTGAATCTTAATGGAGTGTTCGATTTCAACGCTATTTTACGTTTATCAGTATATGTATTGACAGTGCTTTCAAATGCTGAAGAAAGTAAAGTAATACGATTTATAGTACAGTCAAATGAACTGTCGGTGATCATGCAGAGACTCTGTCGTCGACTATATCAATCTAACTGCAAATATCGTCTATAAAGTAAGTGTGATTAATGTTATACACATCTTTTGTAATAAAACGTCGTTCAGAAGAAATGAGCCATTGAAATTAATTTTTCATGTAAATTTCCATGGAAGCTGCTGTATTCAAAAGGTTTTTTGTTGTTCACTTAAAGGTATAATGCGTTTAAACGGATTCGATCGTTATTTTGACTTCACCTAACAAAGTGAGAGCGATGTAATATTAGCGATTTGTCAACGGATTTGTCATTGGCGGCTGCACGATTTAATGTTAAGAGGATTAACTTAGGCATTGAGTATCATTGAAGAGACATAACTTCTCAAAATGCGCATATGTTGCACCAAATTGTTATACGTGTACGTATGTTCTGATTTTTATTATAGGAATCCTATGTGAAAGAGTACAAAGTAAAAAACGAAGAAGTGCCGAAGGGTAAACCTTATCTCAAAGTCCATGAAATAAATGGGCACTATCGTGTATAGTGTCATATTCAGACAAATGCGAACCACAATAAAATCGAGGTAAGACCAGGTGCCTGGGACGGGTAAGCGTGCAATGCCCGCCGCAAAAGTCCTGCAACAACTTTTTAAGTCGAGGAAGTAAGATATACACGTGTGAACAGATGAAGGAGACAAAAACACGAAGTCAAATACACGTGAACAAATGCCAGTATATAAACGTATTATGTCAAATCTAGTATAGTCAAAAAGTTAATATGGTTAGTTTGTATGGTCTGGTCCCAAAATATCGGTTAACATTCTTGAAAGAGGAATTTGAAATTGCACTAGATCCCTATATCTACCACAGAACTTTAGATAAGTAAAACACGATTCAATTTCGGATGTTGCCTGTGTCATGGTACTTACTGCTTGAAGGAGTATGCTCAATTAAGGAATGCTTGTCTTTTTTTTCTAGGTTCATGGGGAATGAACTTAGGTCAGAAACAAACAGATCACGCGAACCGCCGAGCGGTTTTCGAATGATTTGTTTGTTTCTCACCCAAATTCATTCCCCATGAACCTAGAAAAACAGAGAAGTCATTCCTTATATTTACAATGCATTTTAAAAGGTTCTTTTTTGAAAACATAATATCAAATTCCCCGTTGTCAAACTGGCAAGGACCGAATTTTTCCTGAAGTGGAAAAGTACTTCTGCCACGCAATAAAGTGCGTGTGTAGAATGCTAAAAATACTCTATCTGTCCAGGTAATTTCTTTAATTGCTCGAAGTTAACAGATTCATTCAAGTAAAAAGCAATAATAGAGCATAGGCCTTGAACTTGAGTAAGCCCCGCCTCTTTGTATATTACTACGCATGTGATTTGCCATACGCCGGGTACTACTTCCATGACCCAAGTTCATGGGCTGATGAACCGAGTCTGTTTAACATGGTTCATCGAAGGAATTAGACTAGTACTTTAAACATAAAATGTTACATGTTCAATATGTATATTTGACCAGGTTTGTTTTAAGAACCGTCTTATTGACGTCGTTGCTTGAGTTGTCCTCTTTCAATTGAGGGATCGCCAGTTCCAACTTTAACCACGCCCATTTCGTAATTCAATTGTGACGTCATAGTTAAATTCATGTTCGACGGGCCATTTATTTATGACGTCATATTGAACAAGTGTGCCAAAATGTGTGATGTCGGGCATTTGACGATCACTCAAGCGCGTCACATATGTAAAATCCTTTTATTTGCTTTTTTCATTTTGTTTTTGTTTGTTTGTTTTGTTTTGTTTTTTATCTTTTTTTTGGGGGGGGGGGGGTATTATTATTGTTTTACCCAGACTTTGAAATTGTTTCTATTTCATTGGGGTTCGCATACGTCTGGATATGACGTAATCCACGATATTGTCCTTCCATGGACTTCGAGATGTGTCTAACCTTTCGGTAATCTTCGTTGTCTACTCTGTTTTAATTTATTTTTCAAATTATTTCAATCTAACCCTGTCACAAAATCATTACTTAATAACTCAATTAGATCTCTAAATCAATATCTGTTTTGAGGAACACTTGATTCCATTGATATTTCATCTTTTCTTTATTGATCATATTCCTTTTATCTTTATTGTTACAATTAACCTGTTTTTCGTCATTCAAGTTTATTTTAGAGTCCTGGATCATTGTATCTAGTCCTTTTCATCAGAAATTTCCTGCCATCTACCAATCATACGAACGTTAGGAACCTGACTCCAATTCCTTATCGCAAAATCCATTCTCGCAAAACAAAGGCTATCTGGAAACCATGGCAATTCGCTCGTCATAGGATGTTTGAAGCAATTTTAAAAATAAAGAAGATGAGTTAATTTGCTGTTCAAATTATTGTAGCAATCCATTTACTTAATCTGGATTTGGAGTCACGGTACAAATGGCCCATTAATTGATGCAAACACGCCGTTTATCTTTTTATATATCAAAATAAATTCAGACAATATTTTTATTAATTGCCTTTTCAGAAAACAATTTTTGGTGATCCCAAACAACCCGTGAACAAAGACGAACAAGAGTAATGCCTAACGTTGCGTAATAGGTCTTATTACGCTGAATTGAAAAGGGGGTAAGTGAATGTATAGGGAAATTTCTTTCCCCCTTGTTTAGGACTTCAAAATTTACCCTCTGATTTTCTACTAAGTTTCATTATAGACACATTTGGGACTTGGCCAAAAATTCTTTGAAATACTCGAATCAATGCAGGCAGTAGAAAGTTAAAGCCCGGACAAGGATTATCTGTAATAAGCAATGTGACTTTGAACTTGCAGACATGACCTTAGCTCAAGGTATCGACATAACCTTGTGTCCATGCCAATAATCATGTAAAATATTATTCAAATCCATGCAGGAGGTAAAAAGTTATGGCTTGAACATTGATTTACATTGTATAAGCACTGTTACCTTGACCTTGCAGATATGACCTTGTTTGAAGGTCGAGACACACCCTATGAGCCTCGGCAACGATTCAGTTGAAATATCCGTATCCATACTAGGGGTAAAACAGTATGACCCAGTCAAGAATTTGCCAATCATACGCAATGTGATTTTGACCTTGACACAAACTTGGGCCCTGGGCAAACATTCTGTGAAATATTACTGGTAAGAGGAAATATTACATGGTAGGAGGAAAAATATGGCCTAAAAAATTACGCATTATATTCACTATGACCTTGCAAATATGACCTTTGACACACACATGGGTCCTCGGCCAAAATTATTTCAAATTCTTTCAAATCCATGCAACGAGTAAAACATATTGCCCGACCGAAGATTTAACTTTGATATGCATTGTGACCTTCATCTTGGAAATATGACCTTGGTGCAAGTCATGACAAACCCTTGGGACAGCAATTCTGTGAAATATTATTCAAACCACTTTGTAAAGTGTTATTGCATGGTCAAGCTATAGTAGACGTACGTGAGACGGATGTCCTACGGACAAAGTCATAACATAATACGCCCCGCCTAAAGAAGGGCGTTAAAAGAAATATTCAGTGCTCCTATTAATTCATATATTGACCAAAAATGAATATAGAACTATTTTTCTTAATAGCGTTAGTTTTATGTTCATATGTAGATAGTATGCAATACATCGGCACAAACCAGTTTTACCAAATCAATAAATTAAATTGAAAATTCAAAAACAAACAAGCATGTGTATTACAATAATTTACGATCAATTGACATGGTTAAGAAGGACTCAACAAAACAATTACAAAGTAAATGTAACTTAAAATAACATTCGATTCCTTAGTAAAATGGTGCCTAAAAGCATAAATTTCAGAACAAGTATAGTGTTTCAGTTTTATCCGCTTCAAATTGATGCAGGTGTTGCAAGCCAAGCAAGAGACGCGTTCTCTGTCCGAATATGTGAGCGTCACACAGTTATAACATTACAAGCTTGCCCATTTGATATCCGGTTGATTCCAGATGATGCCGCTGTGAGTCAGAGGAATGATTCCTTTTGCCTCCATATGACTTAATGGGGGGCGGGATGTTAAAAGTATCCTAAAACATCTACCAGTCAACAAACGTTTAAACTCTACGTTCATAATATAATCGCAAAATGATTTCAATATATACTAAAACTTTTCCGTCATGAAATTATCTTTATCACTCCAAAACTAATAGTATCTTCTTTAAGCATAGGTCTGTCCTTAGATTGATTCTTTGGTTCACTTTTTCGGTCATTTTGGTTTCAATACTGCTCTTCAAATATTTATATATTATGAGAATTCCAAACATTCGGCCACGAGCATCACTAAAAAGACATACACTGTCGTTATGCGCATCTCGTGCACAAAATTAAAGGGTATATATTTTCTATATTTATTGTTACTTTTCATCTCGGGTCAATGACCAGTTTTTGACCCCCAATGGTCGATCTGGTTTGATTTAACTTATTGTATATCATATATGCCCATAAAAGGTACATCATACATTATCGTGTCTACAAATGCGATATTATAAGTAAGAACATGATTTATTGTAAATATGGTTGAAAGATATGTGAAGTGTGGCCAACACACTTTGTATTCATATTTCTAAATTTATATTTCAAGTTATGTATTCTGATAGGAACCATAGTGTATTTTGCAAAGTAATATTACTGAAAATGCGCGCGTAGCTAGATAAGTAGCCAACACGCATCTTGAATTGTGTCGTGAAATAAATATCAAATTCAAGAACCATTTAAAACGAAATCTTAACATCAAGAGTGATACAAGATGCATTGGTACTGAACCAAGTATAATGCGATTTAACCATATTGGCCTTAAATTATGATTAATTATCTTGAAGTATGTGTTACTACAAGAGCCTGCAATCTTAAAATCTAAGATAATGTAATTTTCTCGAAGGGGGATCTGACTGTAAAAGCCCGTGGTAGTTAAACAAAATGCGGTAATTCAAAATCATTTTTGTAATAAAAATGTTTGTAATAAGAAAATACTAAGAGAGCTACTATGGCACTCACAGCAAAGTAATGAGTCAGATATTTATGTACTTCTCAGTTCATTAAGTGCGAGAGGTTGCCAGAGAGGATTAAGCGGCTGTTATTTGTTCGTAAATGATTACTAGAAACACTTCAATTATGGTAAAGAATAAAATTTGAGAAACATAATATAGAAAATGATAAACTGATTCACTGATTATAGTTTTATGTCAATCTACGATCATCTTAAGTATATGGTGATTGCATCAGATGTAAAGAATTTGGCAATTTCTCCCTCCCTAGTCGAAATGTCAGGGACTTCGGTTTTCTATGTCTGCACTGACGTGGAGGAAAGAAGTGTGCCAACGATAGGAATCGAACACTGAACCTCTCGGTTACGAACCGAGCACTTCATCCACTGAGATGCACCGGGTAATTGAAATGTCACAGCTGAACAACATCAGAATTATATTATATAAATTACAATAAAACAGAAGTCAAAGTTTTTACGGTGTTACAATTCCACAAGGGGACTTTAAAAAGGCACAAGTGCTTACTACATATATGAAGATGTTCCATTAATGATGATAGCATATGATGTTTATAGTATTTAGACATTGATAATGACTGCGTTTTGGTCTGGGCTTCGGATTACTTAAACGTTTTAAGGACAAGGTTACAAAATCATCTCATGAAAATAAAATAATGTGGATCTTTAGCTCTTACTCTTGATTCTGATATGTTTCTTAAGAACTGTTGTGACAGGTGATGCATGCAAACAGGAGACGTTTACTGTCCCCGGGCACCTGGTCTCACCTTGGAATTTTTCAGTATTTCGGGGTTCACAACATTTCTTTTGAAACTTACACGATTTTGTATCTGTCCTTGGACTTTGAGAATGATTAACGGTTTGGTACTTCTTCGATATTGATTAGGTAAAATTTGGTAATTACTGTGTATTTCAAATATTTACGCCGCTCTAGGTTCCCGCTATTTCGACCAGGAAGAAACATAAGTTGTCGAAATGAGTATGTGGTGCACTAAATCTATGAATTAAATTATAGATAAGTATTTATTATTTTCATAAATTTAACCCCGGTATTATTTTATGATGTGTGTGTGTGTGTGCATGTCCTTGGTGATTTGTGTCATATAGCTTTGTCAGATGTCTTCTGTTTTCTCTTTCACTGTACACTTTCCTATCACAAACAAGTAAAACACAACAATTTCTCTAACGCCAACAACAAACAGTAAACGAAGATAAATTTGTACGGCTAGGCATATTTCCGACAAATGAACGAAATCAAAACAAATCCAAAGAAAAAATTCAATCTGATCAGTCGTTTCACGTCAAAGAGTTTGGGCGGATATAATGTCCTCTGAGGAACTATTTTAGATTACTTTCTTTTTTGCGTAGTCTCCGATAATTAGATTGGGTACCGATAAATAGCCTTACAAAAGTTCTCCAAGGTACAAACGAGACTCCATTCAATAGGCCGATGACGAATCTTTATCATGTCAAGAGTGACAATGCTTCTCTAGTCAAGCATCCATCTCATTTCAGGACTGTATCGTTTCTTGTCTACTGCCCTGTAAAGGTTAAATTAAACAGTTTGCCTTGTTAGACGTCTTATTGTTAACAAAAAGGCAATCAATCGATTCCGGCTATATAAATGTTTTAAATGGTATCCATGGTTCGTCTATAATTAGTACTATCACACAGTGAATGTAGTCACCTTATTCATGGTTCTTCTATGGTCCGTACTATCACAGAATGAATGTAGTCACCGTATTTATGGTTCTTCTATGGTCCTGACTATCACAGAATGAATGTAGTCACCGTATTCATGGTTCTTCTATAATCCGTACTATCACAGAATGAATGTAGTCACCGTATTCAGGGTTCTTCTATAATCCGTACTATCACAGAATGAATGTAGTCACCGTATTCAAGGTTCTTCTATAACCCGTACTATCACAGAATAAATGTAGTCAACGTATTCATGGTCCTTCTATAATCCGTGCTATCACTGAATGAATGTAGTCACCGTATTCATGGTTCTTCCATAACCCGTACTATCACAGAATAAATGTAGTCACCGTATTCATGGTTTTTCTATAATCCGTACTATCACAGAATAAATGTAATCAACGTATTCATGATTCTGTGTGTTTACATTCATGTATATATATAGTACTGAAATATATTGCTTCCTCTGTATGTCAGGGCATTCACTGCGGGTGTGGCTAGCCAAAAAGGAGGCTCACTCCTCCCGGGCACCTGGTCTCACCTTTGAATTCCAGGGGTCCGTGAATGTCCACTGTGGTACATTGTTGCTAGTGCCATAGTCATATGACACCAGTTATTTTCGCATTTCACATGAACGTCACACTTATTCCCTTTGCAGTGTGGAGCTCGTAAAAAAGTTCCCCGCGGAGGGTTTGACTTAAGTGTTATTATACCCTTATTCCTGATGTTATGTCGCTGTGACACTTTCTACAGTGTTTGTTCATATTCATGTATATATACAGTGCTGAATTATATTGTTTCGTCTGTACGTCAGGGCGTCTACGGCAGGTGTGGTTAGCCACACAGGAGACGCTCACTCCTCCCGGGTACCTGGTCTCACCTCTGAATTTCAGGGGTCTGCAAATGTCCACTGTGGTACATTGTTGTTAGTGCCATAGTCATGTGACACCAGTTATTTTCGTATTTTCTATAATTATAAGTGTAGTCACCGTATTCATGGTTCTTCTATAATCCGTACTATCACAGAATGAATGTAATCACCGTATTCATGAGTATTCTACAATCCGTACTATCATCGAATGAATGTAGTCATCGTATTCATGGTTCTTCTATAATTCGTACTATCACAGAATGAGTGTAGTCACCATATTCAAGGTTTCTCTATAATCCGTACTATCACAGAATAAATGTAATCATCGTATTCATGGTTCTTCTATAATTCGTACTATCACAGAATAAATGTAGTCACCGTATTCATTACTCTATCATAATGCGTTCTATTACGGAATAAATCAGGCGACTGGTTTTAACTGTAAATCAGATTAATTCCATACATCTACGACGAAAAAAACAGTTATATACATATGCATATTTTCTTTCTTAATCTCCTTTTCTTTTCATCCTCCCTTACATCATTTCTCCCTGCCTCCACATACCTTTAATCCCTCAAACATTATCAGACATTGCAGCATATTGATATTTTACCCAATTGGTTTTTTTTTCTCTTTCTTTTTTTTTGGGGGGGGGGGATTGAGGGGTTTACTTGTGCGGTCTTTATTATGTTTATAATAAACACGAATGTCACTTTGCAGAACATGTGTGTCGTTGGCTGCTTTATTACTAACCCCCATCCTATCACCATCCTCCCCCCCCCCCAAAAAAAAAATGTGTAATATACATAAGATATAAATCATACGAAGGAACATTTCACAAAAAATACATACCACTTCATCTCCATACCAAATATTCAAACAATATCCTGAAACATTTTATTTGCCTTCAACAGGATCTGATTTCATTAATACACACAAAAACACGACATACATTGCAATAAAATCTTTGCTTAGGATTAGTAATACCATATTGCAATAAAAGATAATGTCCATGTCAATTTTTAAATTGTATTTCCTGGAACGCCAATATTCTACGTGGCAAAGCACGCACAGCAATGCACCATTACCCTTGTGGTTTCGCATCCTCATTCGTTGCATCAATTTGTAAATCTATTACCCAGGAGATATTCGCATTTAATAATAAAATAGAAATTTGTTTCCATGAAGTTCATTTAATTATTTACCAATGGAGCCTAATCCAGGAGAGAATTTCATTATTATCAGTTCTCGGTCTGTAATTCCGCTTAATGTCAACTATATGAACCTGTCACTATTGAGAATGAATAATACAACATTGTAGTTAAGACAGTTAATGCAACTTTTATGACCACTCAATCTTGTTATAATGTCTGTTTCAACCTGTTGCAACATATATCAATGATAATCAGGTGATAAAGACTTAACAGGACACACAGTGCTTTATGTTACTGGAAAGATTATCGTCATCAATTTTAAGAAATATTCCAAATCTACAATATATAAGTATGCAGAAGTGCTAAGATACCGAGCGGTCGTCGGTTATCACGGACCCATTGAAGGACCAGATATGGGATCAGGTGTCTTGAAGAGGTAAGCATCCCCTGCAGGCCGATAACATCCGCCGTGATGCATTAAGATTATTTCAGCTAATGTACCTGGTAGTCATTATAGGTGCTAACGGAATAACAGTACACTGTATCAAACGTCGCTTTCCAGTGTCGTACATAATAAAACTATTTTATCAATATACTTTCTTGAATTTAGACACGAACTTCGTAAGAAAAAAAAGGACATATTTACTCCGTTCGGGATTCTGTGAATGTCGACTACTGTAAAAATAAAAAAAAAAAGAAAAATAAAACAAAAAACATAAAAAAAAACCTAGAAAGTTTAAACAATAGTTCACCTTAATACATATGGCACAAGTTGGAAACAATAATGATATCCTATAACTTGCAAATACAACTAGTAATAATCGTATTTTATTAGTCTCAAGATATATTGCGTTTATTCTGTTTACGTTAGAATTAGCTCTTTAAATTGCAAGTAATTTTTATATGAAATAAATTATATCGACGCGAATTGACGAAACTCCTGTATGACTTTCCCTGGAGACAGATTAACATACTACCCCACTTCTAAATTCCATAGTTTTACGCACGACGAAAGAGCATTTGCATGTAAGCTCATTGTATATAATTCTATCATGGGCGATATACGTATTCTAGTGGGACAGGCTTTGTGGGATAGCGTGTGTATAGTAACTGAAATATATCTCTATTTCTATTAAGGCGATATCTAAAGTAGAATACTATGCATTTTTGCCCTTTAACTTAGAATAAAAGGGAGAAAAAAGAAATAAAAAAACCACTTCCAAATACATATGAAATTCGGTTCTGCAGATGAATTTCGAGAAGTAATTTAAGCCGAAGCAAGTATTGTAAATCTTAAAATTATTGTATAACTGGCAATAAAATGATATTTCACTCATGAATATGTAAACACTTTCACTTTGAAGCACATCTATTCTCCTTAAATCAATATTTATTTCACACACGCAATATTGGTAATTCATGTTAAACAACAGAACAATGTAACATAATGCAATACAACTGCATTAAATAATGAGATAACTATTCACTTGTCCACTGAATTTTCTATCTCGTATTCGGTCTTTTCGTTATACAGAATTACTTCCCATTTGGGACGGTATCTGACGCAAAACACTTATGACGTCATCAAATCCTATGGAAACTGATCTAAAACTCTGGGAATTGATAGCGCACATATATATTTCATAGGAAATTGATGACGTCATAATTGTTTTACGTCAGACAACGTTTCAAATGGGAAATAACTCTGTAAAACGAAAAGACTCAATAATACGTTCATTGGTGAAAAATGTTTTTACAATACCAAAGTTTTCCATTATCAATCATGATTTTTACCCAATTATCAAGAACACATCAGAAATTTATCTAAATTACAAAAAAAGGTATGAACGATATATGGAATTTGTTCACCTTTAATGGTAGACTGTGTTCAAAAGCTATCTTACCTGCACAGCTATAAATGGAGAATTGATATCATCTTTACTTGTAAAAGTTTTATTTTGAATATTAGCTCTTAGGCAGTGCGTACCTCCTTTCATGTTGATGTCAATTTCAAAACACAAGTATATAAATGTAGCAGACACATTGTGCACTAGACTCCATTACAAACATGGTGTTGGAACACAGTGAAGTTTGTTAATAATTGTCAATTTTGATTTCACATTCGAAGAGTTTGCCACATGTCATCACATAAATGGCTTATACATCTTTCAATTCCCTTTTCACACAGTAATCAAATCCATTACATTATAGAATTTTTAGATCTTACTTTTTTTTTTTACTTTTTTACATTTGGAAGAATTATTTATAAATTATTTTGTAAACAAATTCTTTCTCCTCTACCATGTGTACATCCCTGGTTTGTTTAGAACAAAGATGATGACATTGAGCGGCATTCATCACGTCCAAAAGTTATCACCGTAAAATTAAGAAAGTTGATATGACAGATATTGCAGGAACCCTTAATCGACGGAGACATTAATCCTCTCTTATAAAACATTCAACAGGGTTTGAGATATAAACTAATGACCTTTGTTCTGTATCTTAAGGAAAGTGATCTGACCCTGAGTCATTCACTCTTAGAAACGTAATTTATACGTTAATATCCTAAACGTGGGGACCTTCATCTTATCGATACGGAGCACGTGATCATTATTGGAAATAATCTTAATATTTTCGTTGTGAACTATGATACAGAGTAGCATCTCTACTGCAGAAATAGATTGAATGTTTTGACGTCACTACAATTATTTCAGGTAGATGATGACGGCATCTACCTGATTATTGCATTGAAATCTATACCTTTGCAACGGACCCACCCGGAGCAGTTGAGGGATCTTTAACAAGCCACGTATAACGTAACACGTGACCACAGTTTTTAATGTCTCATCCAAAAGACGGGACACCAGTGTGACCACGGCGGGAGTCGAACCCCGGTACCTTTTCGTCACGAGCCAAGCACTTAATTCAATGACCTATGCCGCTTCTCTACCGCATAGAATAAACTTCTTGTTTATAGTCATGAACATAAAAGGTGGTTTCTTTCTAGTTTAATGATATATATTCTATATTTATTAATTACAGTACAGTGTTGAATTCAATAACATTGACGCATGTGTCGGGTGTTTCTAGCATACCGGCCATCAGATCTCACTTCTTTTACGAGGTCCACATGTAGATTTAAAAATGACCGTTGGTTTATGTTCTGTTTGTGTATATTTTCCCCTTTTTTGTATCCTTCAGTTTTAGAATGTTGTGACTAGTGAGTTGGTTTTGTCTATCATGCTTCATATATATAATTCAAATTATCAGTCATCAAATTCAGTAAATCGGTCTAAAACTAAGGAGTATCTCCCTCATGCATAGCTCAATCCTTACACAGATTCTTTGGTTCACCTTTCGGTCATTTTGGTTTCAACACTGCTCCTCAAATATTTATAAACAACAAACCACTCGAATGTCCACAAATATTTATATGTTATGAGATTTCCAAACATTCGGCGACAAGTATCACTGAAGAGACATAAGTTGTCGAAATGCCCATCTAGTGCACAAAAGTAAAAGGTATATATGTTCTGTATTTATGTTATCTTTATTTATATACATTTATTTATATATTGTTCCCAATATCAATATTGACTTTCTTTTTTTCAATCATGTGTGCCATATACCGAAGTTATTTATATCATATCTTCTTTTTTTTCTTTCTTTAACCGCGGGCCTGTAAAATCAATATCGAAGAAAGAAAAAGAGGAGTTACTGGCTCGGTTATGTGGCAGAAGTCACTAGGAGCTGTACAATACATCAATATAAATAATATACTAGAACATATAACACATTACAAAAAGATTTGATTGTAGTGCAATTACAATACCGACTTAGGACGGTCATTTAATTTGACAAAAGCCAAACAAATGGTGTGGTTAACCGGTTTACGGGCCCACCTTCCCACTCACCGTAACAGCAGAACAATCAAAGGACGTACATTTAAAAATTTATAAATAATCCTCCATGTAAAGAACAAGGGTCAACAGGTATCGCATATTGAGAGGTCATAAAAATATAAACACGTAAGGTATTGTAAAACACATAATGGTATAAAATATATGCGACATCAACATGATAAACCTTGCTCTGCCAGTCTGAAGAAGTACCAAACCGTTAATCATTCTCAAAGTCCAAGGACAGATACAAAATCGTGTAAGTTTCAAAAAGGAACTGTTGTGAATCCGAAATAATGAAAAATTCCGAGGTGAGACCAGGTGCCCGGGGAGAGTAAGCGTCTCCTGTTTGTATACATCACCTGTCACACCAGTTCTTAAGAAACACGTCAAAATCAAGTGTTGTGGTTTCCTAACTGTACATACGAAAGTACAAACTGGTCTACAAAGTCATATTTGGTGTTCACTGAACAGGTCATTTAGTCGCTTTCCAGAATATTATCAATAATTCTAGAAAGAGGCACATCATATTTTCGTACAAGATCCCAATAGCGACCGTAGAACTTCCTCAGTGACGATTTCAGACGTTCTTTAAGATATCCCTGCATGAGCAACTTAGTGGCCAGTAGTTTGGCCTTTGGAATAAAATCGTCGTATAGAGAACAGTAAATAACTTTAAGGATTGTTGTCATGACTGCTAATGAGAATACATAATTTCCTAAAGTTACTTGTATAAATAGGGGGCGGTTTGGTGTAGTGGTTAAGCGTTTGGCGCCCGGTTCGATTTCCGGATTACGCCACTATGTTTCAGAAGTTCGTTACCCCCTGCTTCCATGTCGCAATATAACAGTAAAATTGTTCAAACTGTCCAAATATTCCGTCGATTGTCGCAATAGCAATAACAATAATAAGTAAAATTGTTGAAAGCAACGTAAAACGCCAAACAAACAACGAACTCGTTTAACTAATGATACGTTTCATAGTCAACTTTCATTTTTTTTTTTCTGAATCTTAATGGAATTAGTTGAAACTTGATCGGAACTTGCTCAAATAATCTCATGGCATGAATGAGGGTGTGACCGGTCAGCTGGGAATGCTTACACCTTCATGACACCCAATCACATCTCGAGTTATTCCAGGCCTAGTAAAATTGATGTTCCTTACGGTATACCTCTCGGTATATTATCACATAACTAATTTTCTTTGTTTAATATCTTTCATTGTCCTTTAAACAGTTGTTATATTAACCCTCTTGATAATTCCTTTGCTTAATTGTGTCAGCTATAATTCTACTTCACCACTGTCAAGGTTATTACGGAACCACATGAGATAGCGCTCGCTAATTAGACTATAATCAACCGTCAATATGTGTTCGTTTGATTATTTGGCCAAAATTAAACACAAAGAAATCGTTTCTTATCACATATTGACTTTTTATGCTGCATTATAACCTCATATCTTGCTGTTTCACATCGAAAACATATATTACCCAACCTAACAGTTGCAAAATAATTAAAATGAATACAATATGCTACATCAGTATATAAACCGAGCAAGTAACATTCTACATATAACTATCACAACAAATCATTGAATGTCACTAAAAGCTACATTGCAATGTTTATGAATATTTTATCACAACCGACATTAGTGAGAAGCATTTCTACTTAGTATCTTTCCATTAAATCCATAGCCTTTCATCTAAGAAATATCAGGAGGATATGATTAACGACATAACTTTCCTTTCCATGAGGCAAATAAATTGAACCAGCTCTTCCAGTATTCATTCCTATGAAATAAGGAGTTAACACTGCTTCGAAACAGAATGGTTGGACAACATAAATTGAAGTAAACATCATTGGATATGCAGTAGAAGACGAATGTTTATGAGGGTTGCTTAATTTTCCGGGTGAGGATTTTCAATACAGAAGGTAAGAGATCTGAATAAACAATTTTTTACAACATATTTTGCTTGGCTAAACTGATTGGCCGATTAGTTTTTACGTCACGAAGAAGTACTGAAGGGTTAATAATATCAACATCTTTCCATTACTTTCGCGACATGCAAGCAACGCCTTTAAACATAGAGACACAATCTGGAAATCGAATCCTGTTTACATGTACCGTAAGCCACGCATTTAGCCCCTATACCAAACTTCTTGTGAGTTAAAATGAAAATAATACTCAAAGTTAAGACAAAGCATATCAGATGGTTTTCATGTGCTCAATAACGATGGCCACTTACGACTGCTGATTTCGAAAGGCATGACAACATATTTCAACAGTACTGTTAAAAAAGGTCAGTTACCTATTCTTAGGCTATGGGGTGTCTCCCTGAAGCATAAAACGTACATCGATTTTGGGTTTTTGTTTTTGTTTTGGGCTTTTTTTTTCTTTTTTTTTTTGGGGGGGGGGGGTATTTATTTTTGATGTTGGTTTTGTATGTTGTTCTTTTTTTTTCGTCAGTTACACAGGAAATTACATTGATCGGCACGTCTTAAATCGTTTGATATTACACAAGCATATCATATTACTATTATAATGTAGAAACATGCAATGAAGTATTGACTGACCCAGAAGTCCACATACCATGAAACCAAAAAGACATACAAAATCAATAGAAATGTAAAATCAAATAAAAATGAAGACCCCCCCCCCTTTTTTTTACATTTAAACTTTATTTTACAACGATTAAGAAACAAGTTAATAACTTATATCTTGCTCGTTGGCACAGATCTTGGCGTAAGGGTGTCGTTTGAGGGAGAGGAAACCGGAGTACCCGGAGAAAACTCACGGAGCCAGGTTGGTGACAGCCCCACCATCTCACGTACCACACCGGGAATCGAACCCGGGTCGCATTGGTGAGAAGCGAGCGCGCTACCAACTGCGCTACCTGGCCCCTCCCCTAAAAAAAGAAAAATAATAATAATACTATCCATTTTATAAGGAATGTAAGTGTGCTCTTAAAATCGAGTGAGATCAGGTTGCCGAGGAGAGTAAACATATGATGCTTGCTAGCGAGACCGTGACTTAATTCCATTAAAAATTGTCGCATCAGGTCAACTTGCATTTCAACATTTATTAAAGAATTTAATATTATAGGAAAACACGTATTATGATATTATCGTAATTCACATTAAAAGGAAAACAATTGATATTGAAAATATCGTTGATGTATACTATTCTTTCACAGTATTCTGTACTGTGAATTTTGGTTGGACTCATCAGCAACAATTATACATGTACGTCAAAGTCTTTAACGGGTATAACATTCAAACAGTAAATATGATGTAAGTCCATCTGAAATAATCATATATAACAATGTCAAATGTGCAACTTTTTCAATATCCGAAAGTAAAACGGACACGAAAAGAGATTCGATTTATTAAAGTGATGGACTTAAATGGACAAAAAGGATAACTAGTGCCTCGAATCGATGATGGTAAATTTAGAAAAAGAAAAAGGCATTATACAGGACAGTATGAATCTTTCTGATGTTTTCCACAATACAGTTGTAATATTAATTGTGAATTTAGAAATTCCATATCATTCTTATTTTATTCAATTTAAGTTACACAAGTACTATCTGTACTTTGTATAGTTTCTCATAATGTTTTACCTGGTCTCACCTCGATTTTACTGGGGTTCGAATTTGTCTGAAAATGACACTAAACACGATATTGTCCCCTTTATTCCATGGACTACGAAATATCGTTTACCCTTCGGTACTTCTTCGTTTTTTTGTTTTTTTTTGTTTTACTTTAATGAATATCTCCCAAACCCTGAAGTACAGAATACCGTTTTAAATGCAAATATGTAAAATAATTAAGATATATTTAAGACAGAGTAAAATAATATACGTTGTAAATGCATTTGTAAATTTGCAAATTTGTATTTGATGTTCTGCTGACCATTACAGTTACCTCTCTTTTAGTTGTAGAGCATTTAACGGTAATGATTGTATTCCCTTTTGCTACGCACTGCTTGCAGTAACCAAACAAGCACTGAATAACGAAATATTCTCGTATTGTTAAGATCTCTAAAATTTATTACATTAATTCATAAATCAGACGCTTTACTCTGATAATGCAAAGTAGGAAAGGATCTGATAAGAAAAAGAAAACGACAAATTTAAAAAGAAAAAAAAAAACACAGAAAAAAAGATCGTTACTCGTACAGAATTTCACATTACATGTTTTTGAGCTCTTAATGTTACATAATTTCGGTAATTTGCTGAACAAAAACGTATTTCTGATTTCCAGTCTAAGCCGATGAGGCATAATTTACCGACATGGGCATGTGGTGCACGAAATAAATATCGGTTTATATTTTCCTACCACTGAGAGTCTTTTGCATAAGGGATAAGGTCGACAATATGTAGGCAGATGTTATCACAATGTAGAGAAAATTATACTAAGGATGTTGTGTAATTTTATATAGTGGATAAAAGAGTATTAGTTAAAAAGGAAAGTAAATGAGGATCTGTCACTATGCCGTTGTACTGAGTTTAAAATGCATGAACTTCTGAAGATCAGAGGTGAGACAAAGTTGTCAGAGGAGTATCCACGTTATATTTTGTTGCCTGGAAACAAAAATGTCTATCTAAATAGCATTTCCTTTTTTATTATTTATTTCAGTTTTTGTAATGAAAGTTATCATAGAAAGATATCAAATGGTATTCCGATTCATCAATACGCATAAAAACTCCATTGAGTTTGATATAACAAGAAAGAAAGGATTCTATGTGTTTTCATTTGTCAAGTTTCTGACAGATGATTCAACACATACTACGCTATAATCAGCGACAAGGATCATCAGAATTACTTTGCCTTCATTGCAATATTCTTCGAACACGAATCAATTGAACGATTTTAAGGATTATTTCGTGTAAGAATTTACAATCCTTTACGACAACTTTTCCATTCATCTCTTAATTAACTGATGATTGAAATTTTGTATTAACCACAATTCTTTGACAGAAACTATAGGCATTACAGACTTCTTGATATTCATCAGCACATTGCTCATATTGAAATAAAAAAAACCCAAAATCTGACAGCAAAAATATATTCATTTGAGGACTGTTAATAAGTCTAAAATAAAAGGAAAAATCCCATAGTATTTATTTAAGGACTATTAACTTTCATCTTTGTGTTTGGTCCTGGAAAATTGTGTTATGTATCATAATTTTATGGACAAAAGAAACACTGATCACAGAATAATAACATACATTCAAGTATTTTCTCGCCGTGTTGAGGAAACATGATACGTGACAGTGACTGCAAACATTGGAAAATGCAGTGCAGTTGCTAAACTAGCTTGCATACAAGGAAATGCAGTCGATATGTAAATAAACTATTTTGTAGTAAATGAAAAAGTAGGCCCTGAAACCGGTGAACACTAAATTAAATCAGAGATTATTGTCATTTCAGTTGAGCGTCCTTACGAGGTTTCAAAGGTATATTACACTCGATTATTATTATTATTATTATTATTATTATTATTATTATTATTATTATCTGATATTTTTAAGTTTTCTATTCATGTCCCGGATTTTTTTTTCACGCAGGTTAGACATATTATTATTTTTTTCTTTCACAACCTGACGTCTGACCTTAACCTTCGTGGTTTAAACCATTTTCCTTTGTAGACACCGAACAACTTTCTCTTTGGGATGTCATACTTAAGTGATATTGTTGTTTCACATACAGTGTTAAAATATTTGTTATATATATATATGGTATCGTTTTTGCGATTGCACGCTCATGGCGTATGTGACTAACCAGACAGGCAACGCTTACTCTTCCCGGGAAATTGTTCTCGGTTCTGATTTTCAGAATTTCCAGAGTGTAACCTTATTCAAAATGTTGAAAAATTATTGTGTTTGGACATTACTGCTCTATATTGCTAGCCAAATCTGAGGCGTTTACTCTTCTCGGGTACCTGTTCTTGCCTCTTATTTGTAAGTTTCCACCAGTGTCTGCTGTGGTGTACTGATGAAAGCGACACACGTACAGTTCCCTTCTTGGATATCGTTTACTTAATGTTTTGTTTGGATTGAATCAATCTTGATACGACAGTAGACGCAGGTGTTTTCACGCCGATATAGAAATAATGGTTTACACATTACACACTGTAATAACTTAATATAATTAGACTCGTTAGAATTGCACTGTAATATAAATTTTAAAAATACTCATTCCTGACGTAAATTCTGTGAGCCGTCTCACTCTTCATGTTGCGCAAAATACAATGTACATTTGATATGGATGTAATTCTTTAACCAATTACTATAACTGTGTTTGTCAGTTTGATATTTTGCAGGATTTCTCAGAACAGCATATATTGTATTAATGTATTTACATATTTCACTTAAATTTCACCACCGAATAATGTCAATTGAGAAGATGAGGGAAAAAACAACTAAGAGATAAATAAAAAATCGAAAGGCATCGACAATCAACGACAATGGAAATTTAAATACAAAACTAATAAGAACATCTACCAATAAACATATTGAACCATCAAGACGAGTGAGATAAGGCGCCCGGATAGATTGATTGATTGATTGATTGAATTTTGCTTAACGTCACACCACTAATGTTTCACGTATATGGTGACGGAATCTTCCTGATGCGGGGCATACAAGTTTTGACCTTTGCAACGGACCCATCAGAAGCAGTGAGGGACATTTAACGTGCCATGCATACCACAACACGGGGCCTCGGTTTTTACTGTCTAATCCGAAAGACAGTACATCGGCATGACCAGAGCGGGTCTCGAACCCCAACCTCTGGATCAGGATGCCAGCGCGATTCCACTTGGCCGCGCCGGCCTCGCGCCCGGGTAGAAGAAACATCTCAAACATCAATATTTAAACAGCATCACCATCCCGCTGACATGACCCCAAAAAAATGTTGTTTAATCATACGACTAAATTCCCGGATGCAAAACTATGGACTTCTTCCTTATGTGTCGTGTGTGTGCCTCCTTCATTACGCATATACGTCAAAATGAATGCCTCAATAAAATATGTGTACAGTTAAATGTCACTTTTCAGATTTCATTTTCTTTCGCGCGGGAAATTGCTTTTCAGTTTTCCGATGACGCTGGCTACTTAAGAGAGAGATTAAATATCATATCATCCGGAACACACGGGTTGGTCCGACTCGTGTGTTCCGAATGATATCATATTGCTCGTAAATCTGTACCTTCTTAAAATCTCGGAGGTATAGTTTTATGAATTAAAATAGAATTTACCCCGATAAATTATTTAATATATGTGATAGAAGATGAGTTTTCAGTACTCCATTAAAATCGAAATAGAATATTGCTCGTTAATCTGTACCTTCCTAAAATCTCGAAATAGAATTTACCCCGATAAATTATTTAATATATGTGATAGAAGATGAGTTTTCAGTACTCCATTAAAATCGAAATAGAATATTGCTCGTAAATCTGTACCTTCTTAAAATCTCGAAGGTATATTTTTATGAATTGAAATAGAATTTACCCCGATAAATTATTTAATATAATATGTAATAGAAGCTGAGTTTTCAGTACTCCATTAAAATCGAAATAGAATATTGCTCGTAAATCTGTACCTTCCTAAAATCTCGAAGGTATATTTTTATAAATTGAAATAGAATTTACCCCGATAAATTATTTAATATAATATGTAACAGAAGCTGAGTTTTCAGTACTCCATTAAAATCTAAATAGAATTGACAATTTGAATCAGGCATGTGTAATGTGGGTTACGAATCGTAACATGTAACAAATGCATTTAATATCCAATACCGAATGAGCAGCGTTGAGACATTATATTGATATGCATTGAAGATATTCGAGGAAGACCGTATCTAACCTGTGATGTAATGATCTAATCGCGATTCTTTGGCATTTTCCAAACTCATTAATGAAAAAGATCTGAGGACAGCAATATTCATGATTGTAAAATTACGGATATCAAAGCCAACATTAATAACAATATGGTTTCCTTTCGGGGTATGGTTTTTGTTTGAACTAGCTTACATTGAACGTATGCACCTTAATGACACCTTTTCAAATGTAACTTTAGATATTTAATTGAGTCTTAATCTTATATATATTTTATATAGGGCATGTATTTATTTGTACTCATGTACTGAGCTGAGAAAATAAACAAACAACATCGACAGGTTTAAGCGCCTGTTATTTTTCTTCCTACTAGAGATACATGTACATATGGTCGAACAATTTTTGACAATGAGGGGGAAAACGTGTTGAATACTGAACCATGTCAGAGCATGAAATTTCATATGTTAAGAAAGAAAACATAAAGACAAACCACAATCCCCAATGCTTGAAGAAATGACAAATTATTTATGAATTGGATCTCTGACAAAACTTTAACAGAAATCTTGGTTCCGTAAAAACAAAACTTTTGTATTGTATCCACAAAGCGCTATTTGTCAGTGGAATATAAGGCACAAAGCATAATACATCAGCAATACAGATATATTGGGAATTTGAAACTAGAGAGTGCAGTTGGAGTAAAACTGTACCACCGTCATATGTGGATTTTTCAAGACTCATTTTCATAATGGGTGGTTGATAGGTGTTTTACGTCGCTTTCAACAATTTTATCACAATTCTATATCGCGACAAGGAAGCAGGAAGTAACCAACCTCTTAAACAATGGCACAACACGGGAATCGTACCCGGATCGTCGGCGCTGTAAGCAAAGCGCTTATCCACTACACCAAGCCTGCCTCTTTTCATAATGGTAATCTATGATATGAATGCAAAGGCCTGAAAGTTCTGAAATTAGTAAAGGTATACAATTAAATTCCGGAAAAATTTCAAAATTCTCACCTCTATAAATGCAAACTGGCTGTTAACGTAGTCTCTGTCACCACCTTGTATATTTCCACGACTAATTTTCTTTTTCCTTTCCATCAATCTATACTGACAATTACGGTCTTTCCAATGATCATCAAACTCAAGAATACGTCAGAGACCATCCCCTAACCAGACAGACTCTCCAAGGTAAAGTCCATTTGGCACTACTTAAAATGATTCACTGGTCGTTTTAGGCTACATGTAATTCTGGTGTACTAGAGTTTCCATGCATTTAAAATGTATGGTTCACCATTACCACACTTCTAGTCAAAAACTGTCAAAGCAATTTACATCTGTTCGCATGGTATAAAAATCGTCACTTTCCTGATGTTGGCCATCCGTTACTACACTAAATAAATTCATTATTATTTTACGGTGTAGTTTGTTTAATACTGTTGAACCACTAGTATAAATAAAACACTGGTATGAATATGAAAATGTAAGGACACAAGATATCCTCATCAAAACTAGATTTAAAAAGGATAGTCAATAACACCGACGCTTTCAATTCTTATTATTCAAATTCAATGATGTCTATCCATAGTAGGACTATGGGACGCGACATCCATATTGTACACGAGATACCTAAATACAATATTCTTTAGTAAAAATAACTACTGTTGCTAAATTAAAGGCACTATGCAGTCCACTAATTATCAGTACCCCAACAGGGCCTACATACAAAGCAAAACGCGCTTGAAAAAGCTAACCGTACTGTTTCTCCATCACTAGCAGTCATCAATGATCCAATATTTCTATACATGTATCATGATGCTTATCATTAACTCCTTCGTTGAATATACTCAACGTAGGTCTTTCAGATCTATCGAACTAATCCTGTAATTCCTGTCTTCATTAAGGACGTTATATTCCATTACTTAGAATATCTCCACATAAGAGCGCGATCAATGTGCACAAAAACTGATATTCACGGAAAGTTGCGACAAAACGACTTGCAAATCAACTGATAATGTTTTGTATTAAGTATTACCTAAACGCATAATGTCGTTGAAAATTCTTCTATGTGCATGTATCAATTTTCAAAGAGTCAACACGAGGATTGGACGTTGGACTGAATGAGGAAATCAGCGTACGGGCAAACGGAACTTAATTTGCATACAACTGCCCGTCTGACAGGACAGTTTTATTAAAGTGTCATTTCATTTACCGAGGAGTGCCCTTGCTCAGATGAAAATAATCTAGAACAAGTTATTTAGTTTTCGGGCTATTAATAGAGTATCAACGCATCATATCAGAAGAAACATTCAGACAAGCTGAATAACGTAAAAATAACGTAAAAAAGATTTTATACGAGTTAGATAATCTGTTTTTTTTTTCCATTTTACTTGATTCTTTAATCATAAATTATGTATCATATAAAATTTGTTTTGAAAAAATAAATAAAAAAACAATTATGAAAATGAATACATGAAAAATTAAAGAGATGAAATTTAAATTTAAAACCCCAAACAAACACAAAAGAAAATCGAAAAAAAAGATAACGGAAAAGATTTTACATTAAGGGAAAAATATCGAAAAGTTTAACTCTAAGAATTAATTCGATTACACTATTGATTTGCTTATTCGCCTTGGTGTCAAATCCTTTTTGAATAATGATGATTGTTTCATTTCTCGGAGCGTGCATTACTAAATCATGTCTGATATAGATTTGATGTGCTGTAATGCTGCTGATGATAGAGACGCATCGCATTTATTACTGTAGATATGCAATGGTCATACCGTTGGCATTTATTATAAGGCGGTTGACTTGTAATCTTCATAAATACTTCATATATTACCCTTAGAAGTCCGATATAAGCAAAGAGTTTGCAATGTCTGCTCGCTATAGAAGCCATAATATGCAATCGTAAACCATTGGTATTGTCTGAAGCATAGGCGCTTGTAGCGTCTTATATGCCCCCTTACATCGGCCCTGAACTGAAATACTTAAAGTGAAGGTAAGGTATACGACATTTTGAGGCTAAATTTATTGCGATAGAGAAGACTAAATCGCAGTATTTATCCGTGTTATCAATGAACATCCCGCCCGCCCACAAAGATCAATTCAAGATATCACAAAAGTACCAAGCTTACATTCGAACATTCCCCCTAAATACATATAAAAAATCAACTTTTTCCAACATACATTTCGCTTTCATTGTAAAATAAGTGAACGATGGCAATATTGATGATTACAATGCATAGGTGTTAATTGATCATCTACGACTACAAATATTCGGTGATGGGTTAAGGTGACATGGAGTAAGCATTCCATGACATTCAACATGAAGGCCTTGTCGGATATAATTGCTTATAAGAAATCATAATACATAAATTAATATTTCCCTATACATTTATGTGGCGAACTTTATCATCTTCTGATTCATATCTTTGGCTTTCTTTTCAGAGTATGGCCAACAGTCAGGGATATATACTTGAAAAAAAACACGGCCAGATATAAGTCGTATACATCGTAAATGAGTTGAGTGGTGCATGCAGTACAATACAACGATGTTTTGCACTACGGTCAGTGGCATTAACTAATTAACTACAGCGCACCAAAGTGTACATTCGACGTGGGCCTGTAAACCGGTTAACCACACCATTTGTTTGGCTTTTGTCAAATTAAATGACCGTCCTAAGTCGGTATCGTAATTGCACTACAATAAAATATTTTTGTAATGTGTTATATGTGCTAGTATATTATTGATATTCATGTATTGTATAGCTCCATGACTTCTGCAACATAACTGAGCCAGTAACTCCTCTTTTTTCATTCAAGAACTACATTAAATATGGTCGGTATATCTCAGATTTCGGAAGATTCACTGAATTTAAGGATATTGCTATCAATCTATTACCATATTAAGAATTATACTTGCATATGGAATATCGCTCAGTGATCTAACATTTCATGATTACATTATTTATAAAACACAGCTAAAGTTTCCGATTTTATATGCTTAGAAGAGTAACAATTTTATCTAAAACAGCTTACATTAGCCCCGAAATTCTATCATCGCAACGAAAATATTACAAATCGGGTGCGGAAAAAGCCGACATGATGCGCTGAGTAAACGGGAAATACAGACCTTTTTGTGAAATGGAATCACGTTACCACAGTGTAATTTCCACAATATTCTACAACAGTTATGTATAAATTAGATATACATAAAACTTAAATATCAGATAAGTCATTAGTCAGAATCCACAGGATTTTTGTTCAAATCATCTCCTATCGTATCTATTTCTTATCATTTCCATTCGCCAAACAGTATAGACTTTCGTGATCTACAATTTTTAGACGACTGAGAATCAACGTAAGCCGTAATACGATATCAAAGCATATTACCTTTTTATCCTCATTTAATAACGGAGATATGTCAAACAAATAATTAATCTTTTTATGAAATGGAAAGCAGAAAGGCCAGAGCTTCAAATTAATTAAGTCACTTTATTAAATTCTCTTCCACTGTGATTGTATTTGATTTTCAGTCATAGAATTGAAAGAAGCGTTTGAAACTGCCGTGTGTTTTGTTTGACACCTGTATTCGTTATTTTTCTGATCTGACAGGTTTTACGGGACGCAAGTGACGGGTATTGCTAACAACAGGAGTTGTTTACTTTCGTCGGCAGCGATCTCACTCTCTACTTTATTTTTATAAGGTAGTGGGTTCACCTATGTTTCGTGGTCGATATTCTTTTGTTTGATTTTAATATTGTTATCCATCCTTCCTGAATTTGTCGGCCTTTCGGTTTCTCGACTTCTGGGCTAATAAATATTATATTATAATTAAATATGTTATTGATTTATTTCATTATCTTTACATTGCATCATTATTAATAATAAATGATATGACATATAATGTAAATAACAAAACAATCGTTATGCTGTAGTAATTTTTCTTTCTTTTTATTACAATTGTTTTCATTGTCATTATTGCGGTTATATTTATTGTGGTTGTGGCTATCCATTCAGCGTTGACTAGTGGATGAGGCGCTTGGCTCCCGACCTAGAGGTTCCGGGTTTGATTCCCGCCCTGGGCATACTATTTATACTATAATTATCAGTATTACTACAGTGTTATTATTATTATTATTATTATTATTATTATTATTTTTATTGTTATTCACTGTCATGATTATATGTTATACTGATGAAAAATACACATGTACTGGTTTCCTTATTTCTTTATTACAGGGATGTATTGAACATGAATTGAAAAAGAGAGTCCAATTACTGAAAATACTGCTTTAACCTGGTGCTCATTGATCATCTTATACATGCTGATTTTAAATATGTCTGTCTTTAAGTTTTGGAAAGTGACGGGTTGCGTTGCTATCCTACGCTCACTCTTACCTTAGAAATCATGGTTTACCTTCTGATTTTCAGGTTACGTCACCATGCAAGTGTACCTCTCCGCGACTCGTTTCTTTTTTGATGCTAAGAGATGTTGAGTGAGAGTTAAAATGTCGCCCCATGCACGTCTTTAGTACAGAGCGAACACTACTCACGTTCATGATTTTTTCCCATTATTCTATTCTAATTATTGCAATATTATTTCGATAAAAATATATTGAGGCGTGAATGGAGGTCCCACTATCAAGTGACAAAACTGTTCAGACGATAATTTCTAATCGCTTGATAAAAAGTGGAAGATTTCACAAGATTTATAGAGTAAAATCATAGTGAATGGTAATTATTGACACGTTACGGTTTAACCGACAAAATTATGCAGCAATGAGTCATTGTGATTATGAACATTAGTGAACATAGTGCCGAATGCGCTCGTTCTACGCTGAAGAATGAAATTTTGAAACCCCCAGCAAACCTCAAAACAGAAACCAGGCAGGCAGGTGTCCGTTATTGTAGCTAGACTCTTTGATGGATCATATCCATGGTAGGGTTAATTGTGAACACATTAGTAAAATAGCGCTCCTTTTATTTGTGTTTCATGTTATGAACGAATACATCGTAGCTGATAAACGTGCGATGCACAGCTGAAAATGCATTAGCATTCATCTTGCAATGCATAATTTCTAATCGTTACCGATGATAAATTGATGTTAACGCCTTATCGACAAATATCCATGAAAATTAGCACACCGACATGCAAAAAATCTATCTTGATCGATATCACAAATGTAACTGTAATCTAATTTGAATATAGATGTTGATTTCATGCTTACGATAATATAGTCCAAAAATGCCTTGAGAAAGTCAATATATACAGAAGAGAGTTACATAACTAAAAACGTTTTAATATTTCAATACCCAGAATCCAATCTTCTATTAGTCATATAGTTAAGAGGGTATATCTAGATAAAATACATGTATTTCTGATCAATATTCATTGCAACACTACTGTATTTAAATATTACTTATTTCAATTCATCAGCTGTTCAAGAGAATATGTGTATCTAATACACATCATCAAGGTAATATTTGTCAAAAACAACCGATAATCACTTCTTCCAATATATAGTACAATACATATGATATATACATCAGTATTTTGTAAATATCTCATTCTAATTTGTTTGATTCTTGCTTCACGTCACATCACGGTTATCGCAAATATACGATAACGACATCTGCCTATTGCATGCACATAAATTTTATACCATTGCAACAAATAAACCAAAGAAGGGTAAATTCCTCATATTCATAGAGATATCCTTACAACAGGTGTGAAATGATAAGCCTGTCAGCCAGAGATAAATGGATGACAAACTACACGACCTGTTTTGCGCTTAATTCCATTATGCCATCATAAGCAAAAAGAGCATATACGCCAACGTCAGGTGATCTAATATTTGTTCATTTTCCAACATAACGCTAGGGACAAATGGCAACTTTAAGCGACATTTTAATCAATGGGAGAAAACCCAGTCGACCACATGCCACATGACAAAATGAACTTAACACTTGTGTTTTGGATTTTCTCAGTCATCACCGGACATTGGAACATTTTACTGGGCTTATCTATCGTGATATGAGACCAGGGTTTTCCAGTCTCGTCCAAAAGAAAGGACACAGAGGAGTCACCATCGGAAATCGACCTCAGTATCTCTTACGAGGTCAATAGCCAAAACAAACAAAATTATTGAGCTTAGTTAGAGCTTTAAATAATTTACCTAGAAAAAATACCATGATCACGTTTAAGGAAGCCACTATTTCAAAGCAGTATAAATCTCTCCGTTTCGTGTGGTTATAAATGACAGGTTGTCAAAAAACGAGCAAGACTATTAATGCGCACTACACTTGTAAATTTGCCGAAACATTGTGACAATTCCATTCACAAAATTGCCACAAGGAGCCGGAAAAGGCCAAATAATGTTGGTAATTATCCTAGTATCAGTTCACTTGTATGTGATCTTCTTTATGGAGTCATATACATATTATCTAATTAGTTTAGTGATTCTCAGGATAAACCCCAATGCTGCATGCAGTGATCCACACACGATATTAATTCGAACACTCCTAAAGGCTAAAGAATCAATTGCCTTTCTCAACAGCGGAGACGTTATCAATCAGTCTACCGGGTTGCACAGGATGACATGAACAAATATTTATCATCATAAAATATTGACTGACTGCAGTTTGAAAACTATAATCAGATAAACATATCCCATTATCCCAAGAGCGTATGCTGAATGTAAAATATGTAATAGTTAGGAATTATAAGGTGAATATTTTCCTATTTTGACTACACGAAAGTATGTTCACTCATTCAAGATTTCTAAAAAGGATTCCTTCAGACTGTTTTATGGCATAATGTGATGTATATTTTATAAACAGGAAACCGGTTATATCATCCTTTCATTCATACATGATAGTGCATAAAGTGTATTTTACACATTTAACTGATGATATATCAATTTCCATACACCAATAAGTAAAAAACGGAAAAGTACCGAAGAGTATACAATATCTTATAATCTATGGAATAAAAGGACAATATTGTGTATAGTGTCATATTCAGACAAATGCAAACCCCAAAAAATCGAAGTAAGACCAGGTGCCCGGGAGGAGTAATCGTCCTTGGTTGCGAGCTATGTCAAATCAAGTATAGTCAAAAAGTTAAGATGATTAGTTTGTATGATCAGGTCCCAAAATATCTGTTAACATTCTTGAAAGAGGAATCTGAAATTGCACTAGATCCCTATAGCGACCATAGAACTTCTTTAGTGACAATTTCATACGTTCAATATATCCTTGTGAGAGTAGTTTCGTGGCAAGAAGCCTTACTCAGAGAACGAATTTTTCATATTGAGAGCATGCGCTGGCATAGCGTAAATAAGTTGTGAAATGAAGGCGAAATATGCAGGGAAGGAAGGAATGTTGCTACTCAGAAAAGTACAGTTGGTAATAGTGAAATTAAACTCCTCAAGTCTGTCATACAGAGAGGTTACTAATAAACCATCATCCCTAATTAATAGGAGTATATCGAGGTTTGAAGCAGAAGATGCCCTCTTTGTTCTATCTTTTATGTCGAATATATGATGTTGAGGTGATCCTTAAATACAGGGTTGTTAATCGACAAAACGTCATCGATGCAGCTGTATGTAAAGTTGAACCGAGATGCTAATTGTTTTTGCCTTTGGAGAGCAGAAACTGTATGAATTCTGCTTCGTAAAAGTACAAAAATATGTCGACCAGAAGAGGCGCACAAGTAGTACCCATCGGAATGCCAACAATCTGTTGGAACACTTTCCCACCAAATATCACAAAAATGTTAGCTATAAGAAAACCTAACACTTAGATTATCTCTTTTTCTGTATACTTGTTGCTGGAATCAGACTATTTGTTTACAAAATATGTGTCGTTGAGGCCTAAAATGTTATTCTTTTACCTGCAAATTCCTTTTTGTTAAAGAAGGCGTTTTGAATAATTGATGTTATTCTATTCTTAAGTTTTTGATGAGGAATGTTTGTACAAAGAGTCGAAAATTCAAACGATTCGATGCTAGTGACAATATTGAAAATAGAAGATTTTAAGTGCTCTAGAACTTCCTTGGAATTCTTTAGGATCCACATTTGATTGATTCTGCTTTATGGAAAGAGGCTTTGTGGAACACTTGGAAGATCCAGCTACGAATCGATGCTTACATGTGTATATGGAGTTTCATGCATCTTTGCAATCCAAAAAAGGTAAAGTAGCTCGTACATTGTAAGTTGGATTACCAGGCGTTGAATAAAGACCAAGCTTTTTAAGGCATTTAATATAATATGCCCTACATACAAATGTGTAATTGTTAGCTGCCTTGTCAGCAGGAACAATAATTAAATTTCGTGAAGTCGAGAAAGGTGCCTAACGACACTGGGGTCAAGAAATATAGAATAGTGTTTGTCCTCCTTGAAGAAATAAAAAAGTCTTCGAATTGTTTCCTCTAGCAGACTTCTGATCAACTTTAGCCATTCTGAAAGAGTGTCGAATTCAACCCACTCTCTCTTAGCCCAACGTCTGACATGAGTTCATAATAATGTCAAAATTGTGACGCCATGTAAATGACTTCGGCTCTATATATTTTGGGCGTTTAGTTATACGATCTCTTAAGCTTTTAATTGCGAACAATATTGAGATCTCCTGTCACAACATGACCACATGAATTATATTTAAACTCAGAAGAGGAAAATGAACACTCAAGTCTTTCAGGTCTACATATTTCAAATTTTGTTTATAGTTAAAGATTTTGGACGCAATTGTTGGTGTATATTTGTAGGAATACAAGGCAATTCCCTCGTTTTGAAGTATTAAGGAATATTATCTTTAACAGACTTATGATTTCAAATATTACTTAAATTAAGTGCGTCAATTCCCTTACTTGTCTGAATGGACGGCTTGAAAATGTCCCAGACATTTGTTCACGTGCATTTCCGATGCCGGACACAAGAAAATAACTAATAATATATAAAAGTGGCCATTTCAACAATGCTCTGCCATGGGCGTTCATGGAGTCCTGAAGTACAGAACCAGATGGAAGAGTAAGGGGACTAGTTTGTACAAAATTAATTGTTCACAATTTTAAAATGAAGAAAAGGTTACTGAAACTGCTTGAGGAACAATATATAAAGGATGAAGGATTCAGAGTTTTGCGTTCATTTATTTTGCTTTCGTTAAGGAAGACAAACAAAGGCAGTCTCATTGAAAAATGTATATTTCTTATACGTTAGCATCAATTTGATCAGTCTAAGAACACGTAAGGTCTTAAAGCTACCACGGTACTGTTACATGTTGGTTTCCATTTTTTTTTTTATTGAAAAATTTATTCCCCTTAATATATAATATCATTAAAGTAGACACATGAAGATCTGGACTAGGCATTCAAAGGTGTACCATATTTTAATCGATAGTATAATATGAATATATCTTATTACCACAAAGAAGGCAAATTCTGCCGAATTAAATTGTTTAGAGAAAAAAGACACTATCTATATACATATCGTATAAAAATTTACTAATATTCCAATCATACTCAATCCTCGCACTATGAAAACAAAAATCACCATAGAATAATTAATATTTTAATTATGTGTTTTTTGTTTCCCTTATATTAGATATAGAAAATATATATATATATTTGAATTATTGCACTAAATTAAAAGGTATATATGTGCCATATTTTCTTTGTAATGGTTTGCACATGGTTATGAAAGTAAATTTGATAATATTTTAACACAACCCTTTTCCTTGTAGTTCGGTGAAAATCGGTTCAACCATATATTGACATGTTAACGCATCATGGTTCTGTACTCTTGGTCCTCTCACATATGTGATACAGTTGGGTGCAGTCCTAACCTTACATTCAAGTGCACTTCAAGTTTAGTTTTTCGTCCTGAAAACCAGTCATAAAGTTTAGTCGAGTGCACTTGATATTAAGTTTACTTCAAAGTAATTCCGTCTTCAAGTTTACTATCACGTGCAACAAGTTTACTTTTCCCGTTTGTATATTACAATAATCCAGTTTCGTATAGCATGATAGAAATAATCGATAAAAATAAACTAAATTTGAAGTGCACTAGGAGTAAACTTGGAATCAAGTTTAGTACTACACCTGGAATCACATTTACTACTTAGCTGATTCCAAGTTTACTCTTAAAAAGCAGTCATAAAGTTAACTTGAAGTGCATGTTATGTAAGGTTAGGACTGCACCTAACTGTATATGTCAAACACGTTATTGATGTTTGCTTAACTATTACATCATTATGTTCAAAAGAGCATCGCTATATTTTGTTTGTGAGAGAATAAAAACAGATGTTGGTATCATCGGTTTTCAATGATATCCACTATTGAAAACGTTTTATTTGAAAATAATGAACAAAATGGAATGTGCAACAAACATGTATTTTATTTATTCTGTAATAATATTATGTTGTTAAAGCCTACTTTATTTTGTGCTACATGAGTCTACTCAATTACACAAATAAACTGAAAACATCGGGTTACTCTTTGTTGATATGAATTAACATAATCATGGCGATCAAGACCATTTAGTAAAAGATGTCTAACGTTGCGTTTTATAGCATTCAACATATTAAGTCTTTGGTTCACTTTTCTGACCACTTTGGTTTTAACACTTCAAATATTTATATCATTAAAATTCCATTTATTCGGCAATGAGCATCAGTGAAGAGGCATATATTGTCGAAATGCTCATCTGATGCACAACTTATAACGTATATATGTCCTATTATTTATTCAACAATAATCTTATTTTGTATTAGTGATTCTCGCCGACAACTGTCATTTTTTTTTCTGATACGTAATACGTTAAACATGATGCAACTAAATGTAGATCGTTGTCAATATGTTTGTTAAAAATAATCTTAAAAGAAAGTAAAGGGAAGACTTTAAACAGCTGTTTCAGAAAGGTCATCACTGACATACAAAACAGATAGGTATTAGTACATAATACCAGTCGTGAAATAATACTCGATTGTATTTCAGTTGAGATACGGTTTTCTTGTAATCAATGGAATTGACAAGTGTCACTAAATTTGTGAATGTGTATTTAACCAGTTTACGGGCATACCTTCCCACTCACCGCAAAAGAAGTACAATTAAAAAGCCCATTTAAAAATAGATAATTCTCCATGAACAAGAAAAAAAATATAAAATAAAGTCAATATGAGTCAAGTCTGCTTTGCATTATTGAAAGCGAGCTAAGATTCAGCACCTTATCTTCTTTTGAAAGTTTTAGGCCTATAAAAGAGTTCATACTGTCCTGTCTTGCAACACTCCAAATGAGGCTTAGGTAGGTCAAATAGAGGACTATAGGCTTTTGCAAAGATTAGAGTCATAACGATATCGAAGGCATTCCGTTATTTTTGATTATGACGGAACCTGTGGAAAACTTTTAATGCCTATTTCGAAAATTTTTCTTTCCTTTGTGATACTATTGCGCATGATCCATATCGTTAAAATTAAATATGTGTATGTATTAAGGTTTTGCACTATATGCTCATATTGCCAATGTTTTGTAACAGCCGTTCGATGAAATGATTTTGATATACTTAATGTGAGAAATTGTTTATATGTGTCAATTGCACAAAAAGTTTTCATGAGAAAACTACAGTGGAGTTGTATAACATTTGTATCGCAGATATCAGACGATGAATATTAAAGTCGAATGTCAAACACAGTACGTCATTAAAGAGTTTACTTCTTCTCCAAGTACTTTATGTGGTAACCACTAAGCAAATTTATACGCATCTGTTTCAACGAAATTGGCAATAATCTGATATATGTATTTTACAACTCAATTGCGTTCAAACGATTATCATAATTCTTGTTATATTAGATACCACAAAATACTAAATTGAAAAACCAAACGTTTTAGTATATCTGTTCTCTGATTAATTTTTAAACAATTTCGGTCATATTATATCACGGAACTTGGCAGTTATTAATCAAACATAAAAGAATGATCAAAGAATCTAATCATTCAAAGTAAACTAACAAAGATAACAAGCTGCAGTAATTTCACTTGCAACGCTATAGCTCACTAGGCCACTAGGGACGAATAAATAACCAAGCAGGATATGAAGTAGCTCAAAGACAATGTGCCGCCATGCGCGGATACAGGGGGGGGGGGGGGGTTGGAATCCGAAAATTTTACCAAAACAGGTAATATATGGGGATTTTTGGGGTGGACCCCCCTCGTCTAAGAGACAAATTTACCTTTTTTTGTTGAACCCCCTCTGACAAAAATTTCTGGATCGGCGCATGTGTACCACAATCCTCACTTTAAATACGTCACTGCCGTAGGTTAGTCGACTGCATTCTTGACCTCGGAGGCATCTAATGACAAATTATAAATAAGCATTCGACATGCTCCATAGTATAGAGAAGACAGAATACAAGATAATTATTTAACAAAAACATTCTGTATTTCATATTCATTTGTCTTTTCGGAATGATTTCTTCGACGTAGGGATATAGATATATTAAGTACCTTGTTTTGGTCAAGTGAAATGAAACTGACAGACATATTACGTAAACGATTTATCCTGGTTGTCAGTAGAAACAGCACATTGGAAGAGAATTTGCATAATGTATAATCTTTCTCCGTCCCTGCAGTATTGCAGTGTCGCGACAGTTCTGTATTTCAAATCCCCTTGTAAAATTACACTAGAGACATATGATTGTGCCGGCAGGTGGTTATTACTCACCTAAATATTGTATTACCGAAGACATGCATGTCATATCGATTTTAACTTTTTTCAGGCTGCTATTAAATTCCTCGTGTGCTTGTTTGCAACTCTGATATCAAACAGTCATATGTGAAGAATCGATACAAACTCTTAATTGTCTAGAAAGAATCAGCTAATATACGGAAAGTGATTTTATTAAAATAGAGATATAAGAAAAACTAATTACCAGTTTAAGCAGGAACTTAATTTCGCTGGTATAAACTAAGCTCAAATACTTTATCAATAGAGTCTGCCCATGTGATACCACAATACTAGCATTAGCGGTCATGTTGGAGTACATTTGTCGGACTTTTTCAATTGCTACCATGTAAACTTCATTAAGTTTTGAGAAAGTTGCTAACATCAAGGCAGATTTCCTGACTTCAGTTTCAATTATTCAGTACATGCAATCAATCAGTTGGCAATTGTCAATAAAACATTTAGATATACAATGCCATTATATATTACAACATTAAATCAAATCAAGCAATTTTGTATGGATAGTGAGGGTTAAAGACCGAGAGTTGTACTCGAATGAGGGAGATAACTCTAGCTAATGTGAGGGAAAATTGAAACACTATATACTAAACGTCATGTGTATACAGTGTCAAAATCGTATCTGACTATAAATTAGGTCTTGGTCTATAATATGAGATGACATGAAATAATATGAAGATACATCTGTGTGTAATGCGCCACGAGTACCATCATTAACAATATTCATCAAGTTGCATGTTTTAGTTAAGAACCCCGATTTGCAATCTTCAAGTCATAGACAGTAATAACCAAAATCTTGAAAGAGCAGTCAATAATTCAATAAAACGTACTGAAAATCATTCTGGATGACAAAGGGTAATATAATCGGTGCAATATCACACCATTTTCCTTATTATGAATTTTTACCGATTTTTACTATGATAATACCGTCACTACTACGTGATCTACTTGCTAGTATAATCCTAAAACACCACAGAGTGTGTAACTGGCAAGCATGGTTCAAACTCCATGCAATCATCTTAGCATTTTATTATTTTATTTTCACTGTATAGAAACAGACTAAGAATAGCGGTTTCAAGAAATATAAAAAGAAATTCAGTGTGAAGAGTCTTATTTCCTATATAAATTGGTACCAAGAGAAGCATTTCATTACATAATCTTTTGAATTGAGGGATTAACATATGTGGTTATTAAATTATTTGACTTGTGCGTTTGCAAGATGCTTGCTGTAATTCCCTAACTACAAATACATAATTCAAATGGTAGAACTAACAATAAAACCCCCCCAAAAAGCAAGAAATTTATTTTTATTTCTCACGATGATGGATATAAATTTAGATAGGCTCTTCCCTAAATGACTTTGAATCAATGGTAGCTTTTTATTACATTAATATATTTACATGCAGTTCTTGATTCTATAATTTTTCCTTTCTTCGATTAATAGTACTCCAAATAACTTAGAAATAATAGCACTATACATTTTAGTCGTTATAAAAAAGAAATGTACATTTCTGAATTACAAGAACTAGTACTCGATCACAAATTATGGGACAGAAATATGATACCATGTTATTTCGGCACTTACCACAGTAAATATATATGACGTAATGGAAATTAGAGGTGATATCATGTTACTGAAAGGAATTTGCGATTTCTATTTGGCTTCATACTATACAAATGGCCAAAACAACCAGATGATAGAGTCTTCTTACTCTGCTCATGAGATAAATAAAGAACAAACACTACACTAGGTACTACATTAAAACATCATATTATACAGCACAATACGAATTAAATTATATATTGTACATACTATATATTTATATATGAATATGCTAAGATACTGGACAATAGTTATAAGGAACATCTATCATAAAAGGCAAATTCTAATTCATTCCATTTGTTACACGCAATTTGACTGGCCCAAAGCATGGTTTAACTGGAATATATCTGCCACAACTTGATTCCCTTTGACACACTCAATACATATTCAAACGCCAAAGGATTTCCATGTGTGCTGTAAAAATCATGCAGGATGACATTAGTATAGTATTGCACAGTGCTCCTAGCGACCATCTTATTTGTCGTATCATGGCCAGTTCAGTGTATTCAATTTAACAGGCGATGTCAATAATTATTACTGACCACAAAATCAATATTAAAAAGAAAACTTCGCAACTTTAATTGCACTTTATTTATAATATGTATGGTATGGATGTATTGGTAACACGGAAAAATCCTTTTAATTTTTCTCTTTCAATTCTAAAACCTTATTCCCAAAACTTCGAAGCGTAAAAGTTTTGAATTTATTATTTTATTGTTTTAAACACATATTTATATTCCTAATTAATTTATTCGTTGATTAAGAATCCTTCCATATTTTGTACATAGTACTTTGTAGCCTAGTAATTTTTTTACCGTCGGTGTTAATACTTTATAGCAATATGCAAGGGTATTGGTTCTATAAAGGATAAAATAAGTTCCCAAAATGACATACTAAACTGGATTGTATTATTGTGTTTCCAACAGTATATCCACCATATACCTGTCAGTACCACAGAACACAGTACGTTTATCCCATAGAGATACTGACTATCACGTGCTAATGGAAGAACAAAAGGTGATACCAGATGCCATAGCAAAGTAATGATCTCCTAATGACCCGCCACACCCACCTTGGTGTCATTATACTTACACCAGTATGAGATTTCTCTTTGAAATTTTATTATTGATTATGCCTTTAATACCTAAGCTTGATAGTAACGAAAGGAGTGTTCGACAATACTGCATCAGTATTAGTGTATGTTATTAATATTTGATTCAATCTCACTTCATCATGTCAATACAACTCAAATGCGCAGCAGTTAATTGGAGTTTCTCTTTCACCAATATTTCATAGTGAGATTTAAGTCTTTGTTAATGATTCAGATTAATTATAATTTCAATCAATGTCGATGAGTATTTCTATTACTGAGATAAGCTGATGAAAGTAGGATGAACAAAGAACTAATTTGACGGGAAATTGATTGCAGAAAGAAACATGATGCGCATAGTAATTCCATTATCGAGAAAATAGCATAGACGTCAGTAAAGTGATGATAATTTTTTTAAAACATATGTGATTGAAGAAATGCCCAATGGAATACTGGTGAATAAGGCTTACGATGTTTAAAATCTCAATATACCAATGGCAATATACCATTTTACTAACTGGTTACAGTAAAGATAATATTTGTAATTCATGTCAATGTATTAAGAGCCGAGGGTCTGGCGCCATAAACTGAGAAAATACTTAAGTCAAAATTTCAAACTCATCTGTTCAACAATGAATAAATATGTGGGATTTGAATTTCATAGAGCTTTATTCTATCAATAAATAGGATTATACCATTCTGCATGACAGTTTATTTTTAAATTTGATAAGGGAATGAATTAATATGAAAAACTTGACTTAAGTATATTCTCAGTTTATGGCGCTGGACCTACTTCCTTGAAAGGCCATGGATTCGATGAAAATCTAAGGTTTCTTGTCTTTTTAGACCTTTATACGTAAAATATCCTTCACTGATTCGGATGGTCGTTACATCAGCAAAAGTCCTACTATGTTTTTTGATATGATTGACGAAAACGTTTCTAATTGTATAAAATAGTAATACATAACTGAAATTTAGTGCAAATTCAGACAGTGCAACAATAAATTAAGTATGAGATTCAAGGGACACTATAGGTTTAAGGTGAACAACGAAAAGTACCGATGGGCTAACCACATCTCAAAGTCCATAATAAATGATAAATGTTCCCTGACAGCCAGTCACAAATCCATGAATCCTGTTTAATGTCAAAGCAATGGTTTAAGAAGTGTTCAAAATTATTATTAAAATTCGAATTAAAGCTTTTTTCTCAAGCGTTAGTATTTAGGATTTTATTTAAGGGTTTATATACATGCATACTCATCTATCACACCTTCCGGTATCCTTAACATACATGTATTTCAGTGTTAGTTTGATTCAGAAAATAGGAAGGACCAACGCGACAATGAAAGGCTAGTGCATAAAATATGTGAATGTGCACACATGCGACGTTGTTGATGTTCAGAAAACAGCCTGTAGAACTATTAAATGTACGATTACTGTTTTAAACGCTAACCATACTAATTGAGCAAATATTGACCGTCCTAAGTCTGTGCCTTAATTTGATTATTAGAAGATTTATGACTTTTATATCATTTTACATCTCGCTATAAATGTCTGTGATGTGCAGCTTTGTATACGTAAGATCTCCTTTATTGCAATGGTGTTATACATAGATCATTCTCGTATAATTCATTCGTATTAAGGGACACCGCACTAATGATTGCATAGACTGCAATATTGATTCATAAACTGATAATTTTAATACATGCTTGGTATAGTTTTATCAAACGCCATTGATGATTGCGTTATATATGCATTCGTAACTTGGACCCCCTGAACTGGACTATCTTATAGAGCAAGGCTATTTTAATCCAAAAACCAATTAAGCAGCAAGTCATCGAGCAACTTACGCAATATGCTGTAATTCTGCCCTTTGAGTTGAATAACGGTGTCCCAAAAGTGCAAGTTACAAGGCGTTATATCCTAGTGTGATTATACAGAACGGCAGAAAATTTACATAATTGGAACATTGCACGGTTCAGACGTCTGACCGCGAAGTTCATTACCCTACATGTGACATTAAAAAATCATAATCGATAACTAATTTCCATGTGTATATAATTGTATTATACATGTTATAGACAAGATTTCAATGAGATTGGGTTGTTAGAATATTGTGAAACATATATCTCACATAACTGCGGTTATACCAAAATCTCTGTTATTTGTTCGGAGGAAGTTATGTTCGCAAGAAAAATACGTAATTAATATTTCAAAATTTACTTTTTGCCTTATAAAAGAAAACAGTGATCAGAAGACGCAATACTTTAATTGAGTAAAGGGACAATGCTGTTTTAGAAATCAGAAGGTAGATTCCATTGAGGAGTAAGCACCGCCTGCCTACTGCACTCAACCACTGTGATGGATTCTGTGAAGAGCAAGATAAACTGCACTGCATACTGAAACAATTTCAAGCTGTACGAGGAGGGTAATTGTTTCTAGACTATACTGTAACGTGCTGGACAATTAACATGCATGTACGTCGTTTGCTTTTCAGTATACTCTAACTTGAAGGTCAATTATGAAAAGCATTCTACAGTATGTCCCTTTTACCCAAGGGTCAAAAATTAACTTACTTTTATAAGCAGTGATATAGTAATAATAATATTATTGTTATTATTAGTGGTATTATTTATTATTACTATAAAATGTTATCATTATTATTATTATTATTATTATTATTATTATTATTATTATTATTATTATTATTATTATTATTATTATTATTGGTTCTGTTGTCACTACATTATATATAATATAGTATTTGTCAGAAATATCATTTAACTACTTGATAAATACATCATGATTTTAATCAATAATGTATGTGCAAGAGATATTCAAATAAATAACTATTATGTCTGCACTGGTCGATTTCGTCATGAGGTTTGTATACTTATAATACCCTACAGCAATATCAATGATATTTTTGTGTCATATTTGATTGATACGGCCTAATATGCAATTTCACAATTCATCTCCTCAACTAAATTCTAATCATGCCCATCTTTCCAATTCTTATAATGTTATTTGACATAATACTAACATTTTCGACGAAACGTACAATTATTGCATTGAGAAAATATCGGTTTTCACAATATATACAAAATAGGTATATGCTTAGAACATAATATAGATTTGTCGCTGTAAACTACACGCGCAGAACCCAAATATGTTACATGTATGCAGGTACACATTCTTATCAGGGGTACTCCATACAATCTGACATTTATATTATTAATAATGGTTATCCTTATCGCAAGAAAATATAGTAATGGGTTTTTCCTTTACGTATATGTTAAGGGAGAAAGAAAAGTTGCTGATTCAGCAGTATGACGGAAGTCACCAAGGAAATATACAGTATTTAATTTAATGATATGAAAAAAACACATAAGTACATCACAAAATATTCGATTACAGTGCATTTACGATACCGATTTAGGACGGTCATTTGATATTACAATAGCCAATCAATTGGTGTGGTTAACTGGTTTACAGGCCCACCTTCCCACTCAACGCAACAGCAGAATGATCAAAGAACAAATATGTGATCGAGTCCGTATTGTTCTAAATTATGACTATTGCACACAAACAAAGAAGGTGAATGTATCGGCCTGTAATAAATTAAAAAACGTAAAGGGAAAATCTGTGAGATGGTGTATAACGATCCAGTACGTTTCAAATTCAACACATTTTGATATCTGTGAATTTACAATCCACATAAAAACGATGCAGCAACCGTAGTTGACAGCGAGTTTTTGTTTCGAGTTCCCCGGTAATCTATGATCCACAAGCAGTAACCCAAAAATAATAAGACTTCAAAGTTACAATATGAGCACACATGCAAATATCATTTACTATATTATTTTGTAGCTACATGTATGCCATTTTACTGAAGCCAGTGTTTGAGGTTTATATTTTCATTCGATTGTATACTAGAAACGGGTGTCTGTACAACAATCTTTATTGTAATTATATTTCATTGACCAAAATATATTTGATCAAAGTATAACGAAGAAGTATTTTCTGTCTACTTCTATCTCGATACGAAATTTGGTTGCAATTCTTTGTACATTCATGTGTAAAACAAAATAACACTTGCATTCATAAATTACTAAAAGAATCTTAAGATAACAAATTATTTTCAGAACGTTTAACATTGCATGATAAGCCGTAATAGCTCAACTCTTACATAATATTGCTCGTCTCATTGTTACTGATAAGCATTTACAATATTTAATATATACTAATTTTCAAAACGCCTGTCAAATGTATGTTCAATCAAATTCTGAATTAACATGAGGCGTATGTATATGGTTTATCTATATAAGTATGATAATTTTCAACAGAATCCGCACCAAGAAGGGTTTTATCGTAATCAGAGTCGTCATTATGGAAAGTCAAATATTTCATATGAATACGATGGATGGATGGATGAATGGATGGAAGAATGAACAGAGAGACAGACAGATAGGCGGATAGATAGATATGCACACAAGCTAAATATATAATGTATTGGTAAAGTACACGTTATGTAACCATCCACATGCCATGGAAAGCATCTCTCCGTGTTAATTTTCAATAATACTTTTATCAGTATTTGCCAAAGATTTGATATCATTAAAAAGAACAGGAAACGACTAAATGGATTGGTAACAGGCACGGTGTTATATGTATATCCACAACCACAAAATATGCAGGGATTTTAATAAGAGCCGGCACCCGGTGAAATACCGCCGCTTCATATGACGAAAATTGCTGTTTCGAATTTCCTCTGATCTCAAGTTTACTACTCATATTCGCGCATACAGCGTTCCGAATGATACGCCTCACATTTCTAAATCACCTCCTCAAATAATTCCAAATGAAAACCCTGAATATAGAATATATGGTATGAACGTTAGAATCAAATATGATCAGACATTACACTGAATCAAAGTAATTACAGATGATAAGGGCGATACATACCTCTATATTGATGAATGCCCTATTAACGTTGTCTTTGCTACTTATCGTCGTCCTGTCATAAGGTCGCTTATAGAGTGACGAATTAGTCATAGCGGACATTGGGAATATACACACTTCCTAACCATCCACAAATGGTGAGTGGAATAGTCTAACAATATTTGATATAATTCCTCATTACTGCATATGTAGTATAATATATTTTGTAAAATGTAAAGACAGTCCAATACAATATGTATTCTTGTTTGTTGTGAGCTTTAAACATACACACTGTTACGACAGATATCACGTTCGAAGTGTCGATCTCAAAACGTGAATTGTGTCTAAGTGTTTCAGGGATTTATTACACTGAATAATACTCACTTTGCTATTTGAGCATTATTGCATAAAAATAAATGTAATTGTAATGGGGTTTTAATACCGATAAAAACAACTTCTATATAAAAGCATCGTATGGGTAGACCTGATAGACATGAAAATGTCGAACTTATCGTGGTGCGGAGTCTATGACAGCTGACAATATGACATTTTTCTGAATATGTAAATTATATCCCGTAAGTGATCATGAATTTAAATAAATTTAAACACTGAATATCCAACAGAAATCGTTCGTTTTACCTCGTTTCATACATCTTAATTTTGTTGCAAAGATTCATTCTTGTTTCTCACACGAAAGCTTCATAAAAATTTAAATACTCCACGAATATCATTTAATCGAACACGCTGAAATTGCAAAACTTTTATATCCTTCCCGCTGTGTTTGTACAATGGCCACAAACAATCTGTTCAGGAATCCACTGATATTGTTCAATCGAACTCACAAATATTTCAGGTAGATGAGGCCAGACTACATACTACAGTAAAATAAGTTATTGCTATTTCAGAGGACCCAAGAAGGAAATGAACGTTGGCATCTGATACACATCGGTATTAAATTATGCTGTCTATACTCTTCATATAAGATGATACCCTGCAGGTGTGTTTTTTGTAGTATAATTTGAATATACGACAGGTTTTCCTAGAATTGACGTAAACACGCGCAAAGCATAAACACCACTCCCGTATCATATTACACGTTTACACGTAAATATCAGTGTTGACAATGCCTGTGGCTAAAATAAGTGTTGTGACTGAAAGCCCTTGATCATGCTTCGAAAATGTTCAAAGCCTACGTGGTATTCCTCCCATATTATGAAAATGAATCGCATAACATTGCAACACTTGGTGTTTTGATCAGATATGTTTATAATATACACAGGTTCCATTCATTGACAAATATAATCAGATATAAGTTGCAAATACAATATCCGCTGCGCAGCCATTGTAATCTGTCGTCTGCTTGCTCATTAAAAGATAATTATCCTCTAGACAACTCGTTCATTATCCAATGGAAATTTCACACACTCGCATCAGGTTGATTTCATAATGCCATTGCTGTTCAAATCAATTTCAACCTTCGCGAAATTGCTCTAATGACGATAAGGACACGTGGTGGTAACTCTTTTGTTTCTGAAGAGTAGAAATAGTACACCTCTTTATGGTCGCGCTCCATCAACGAAACAATCACGCTGCAATTGACACATACCTTGATGCATACTTTATTAATTAATGTAATTGTCCTAATGAAATGTGGAGACTGGAATCAAATATCCAAACATATTATTCAGACGGAGTTATAATAGGCTATGACAGAAGAAAAAGTAATCCAGTACATTGCATTCCAGTCAACTGTCTCTGGCTTCGATAAGCAATTATACCCATCGATAATTATATGAAACATAAGAGCTGATAGGATTGTAAAGCACGTGCGATCGCAAAGCTTCTACGAAGGACATTTTTAGATTAATAAGAAAAAAACCTTAAAACGTAGGAAGGTAAAGAAATAGGAAAATAATGTATTTGAAGGCACTTTCAGTCAGTCAGTAAATGTGTTACTTAGTAATTTACTCATTTAGTCAGACTATTGCATGCAATTGTTGATATATATATATATATATATATATATATATATATATATATATATATATATATATATATATATATATATATATATATATATATATATATATTTTTTTTTTTTTTTTTTATTTTTTTTTTCAATCGTTAAACGCAAATGTATATATATTGAGACAGGCCTCTTATTAAAACCATATCTTTATTCCGTTTCTGTAGTTGTCCAATTGCGGATAAACATCTGGCGAAACCCCGTAAGGGGTCATGTTGTGGTGAACAAAGCTGTATGACACAAATCACTCAGGACATGCACACAAAACATGATAATAGTGGAATGTACACGGAAAATGACATTACAAAGATATTCTATTGTGCTCCGGTTACGATACCGACTTAGGACGGTCAATTGAAGTTACAAACGTCACTCAATTGGTGAAGAATGAAAGATTGATTGAGACAGTAACCAACTACGCAATTAAGATGTTAGATGTACCTGCTTCCGAGCACATTAAAAATATTTAAATGTCTATTTCGCCTATTTACCAAGGCATCTTCAAGTATAATACACTGTGAAATCGTACGGTAACTTGTGCTGTACATCTGTATCAAAATATTTGGCGAGGAAAAGGTTTTACCCAAGTCGTGACATATTTGATTTGTGAGATAAGGTGACTGATATTATTAACTATCTCCTGCTTGGCTATCCACAACCACCACGAATATTAAACACCTAGACAACACATAAATACATAAATTCTATAGTTACATAGTTGCAAATAATCTTATTCTAATAAAGAAACAAGTGCTATTGAAGGTTTCTGTTTTATTATAACTAATGCCGCGCTTGGCTTGCGGCGCCGATCCGGGTTCGATTCCCGGATTCTGCCACTGAAAATTAGAGGTTGGTTTCTTCCTACTTCCATGTCACTATATCTGAAAAATTGTTGAAAGCCACGTAAAACCAATCAACCAACCGATGCGCTTCCCATAGGAAATCTAAGAGTATTTTCTGTGATCGTTTTACACCCTTGAAAGGCCGATACAGACCGATTTGAAGTTGTAATATTGAGAGTTTCTGTTTTATGTAATTTGTGAGCTGCCCTTTGGAAGTCACAGAGTGTTTTTGTGACCACTTAAACATTCCTGGAAGGAGTTTTTATCATCTAAGAATGATTTCTATCTCATTTTATATAGTAAAATTACAAAAGGGAAAGACATCTGATTTTACAAAATATTGATTGTAGGAAAGATGTAATACCGACTTAGGACGGTCAATTGAGTAACAAACAGTACTTATTTGGTGTGGTTAACCAATTTACGGGCCCACCTTTCCACTCATTGCAAATGCAGTATATTCCAGACACACATTTAAGAATTTTTAAGTAATCCTCCATATAGAGAAAAAGGATCAAAGAGTATCTTAGGTTGAGAGGTCAATAAATGGGCATGCTCGCTCAGTACAACGTATCTTTGAATAATTCTAAATAGCGCAAACTATTCCAGAGGGATACTGATTTTGGTTCTGTAACGTTCCTTGTCGGCTTTTGTGTCTACTTCTAAATACAACATATTGCTTGCCCTCGTAGTCCAATCCTTTATAGTGTTTTAACTGAATTAGGTAGAACTGATGTTCTTTTTAGAACTCAGTACAAGTGTTTGAATGTAAGAAAAGGCATAAAGTAGTGTTAAAAATTTCACCTTCATCGGAATATGGAATGAATATGTAGATCATAAAAACGACAAAATGACCGCGTTGTCTACATCGATTAAAAAAACTTAAATCGTACAAAAAATAATTAGTAATAAAAACAACACGACAAAAATAAATGCAATCCAAAACTACGTGTATAAGGATTTGCGTTGTCTATTGACAATGGAAGACAAAACTGCATCTGTACATCCGGACTTGAGCAAGATTAGGTACATATATGTGTAAAAGTGGCTTTATCGTCCAATTTATCAACATGCATAAGGTATGAAATATAATTACCCGATACTGAAAATAATACTTTGGAGGCAGGTCATTTTGCGAATTTTCCCTGTTCACCGACAACACAGATATTTAACGAGTTGAAAATAAAGTTTCCAAATCAAATATGGTGTGAATTTGTGGATTTTGAGTTCAATTAATTACAGTCGATATATATTTTTTCAAGTTTTAAGTATTCATGTCATCCTTTTCAGTCAACGAGTAATCAGTGATAAATTGATTGATTGATTGGTTGGGTGATTAAGTGATTAATTGATTTAGATTTTAAGTCACTCTACGATTATTTCACGTGCAATGCACTGCACAGCCATTTATACCTTTGCAACAGAGCCACCCAGTACAGTGAATGATCTTTTACTAACCCCGCCTACAGTGACACGGGGACTCGGTTTTCTCCGTCTCATCCAAAAGACAGAACACTAGTGTACCCACGGTGGGAATCGAACCCGGGACCTCTCATTCATAAGCCCATCTTTTCATATTCCGGCTACCAGAGGCAAACAATAGAACTTTTTTCCAATTTTAAATGATATAAAGGGTCTTATACCGGACAAACCACTTTTTGCCGGAATTTTCATTCTGACGTTAACGCCTGGAATGTGACGTCACATTAATTTGACGCAAATCTTAGCGGCAATTTTGCATTTGTCCGGTATTGCCCCATGTAAAAATGGGAAAAAAGGTTATTCACATTTAAAAAAAAATTATATATTCAATGATTTAGCTGTTTTTGTTTACATCTACATTGTATGTTGGTGGTTGATTATTTTACATATATCGTTACGGCATCTGTCTGATGCAATACACAGAAATGTATTCCTGCGCACTGGACATTCTCGAAGTGTGTATCAGTTACCTCACGAGAGTATCTGTAATATGCTAACACCTATCGTGACCTGGGACCTCGGTTGTTACTATCTCATCTGAAAAACAGGACGACCCGCCAGAGGGACTCCGCCCTTGTACCTCGCGGTCACTAACCCGATATCGTCCGAGCATAGCCAGCTGTTATATTGGACAAAACATGATTTACATTACTTCCAAATCGATCTGGAACCAGTTGTTTAAAACTTTAATCACTGGTTAAGCTAACGAATGGTTAAAGTTTGATTGATTGATTAATTAATTACTGTTTTACGTCACTCCACGATTACTTCACGTATATGGTGACGGCATTTGCCTGATGCATTGCACACAAATTGAGATCTTTGCAACAGACCCACCCGAAGCAGTGAGGGATCTTTTACTGTCACGCCTACCGTGACACGGGATCTCGGTTTTTACTGTCTCATCCGAAAGACAGAACACCGGTGTGCCCAGAGCGGGAGTCGAATTCGGGATCTCTGGGTCAAGAGCCGAGCACCTTATCCACTAGCCTCATCGACTTTTAAAGTTTGAGAGACGATTAATCTAATTTATAACAATCTGTATAAAAATCTAAACTACTTTACAAAAAGTGTTTCATACGCTACAAATCAGTATACAGAATAAGACTTCTAAAGACTTCTCATTGCAAAGATATAAATAGATGAAATTTAAGGATTGGTTAGCTTAACCAGTGGTTAAAGTTTCGAACAACTGACCCCAGGATGACGTCACATTGTATCATGACGTGATAGATTTGGCGGGAACATTAATCATTTTGCCGTTCAGTGTTACAGCTGCGCAGCTTATGGAAAGAAGTCTATAATAAATCATAGATTATAATGTATAGTGGAAGACACTAACGTATTTGTCATCGAAATTTCGGGATCAGATAACTCTGGCAAAACCTATCACTGAAGTCATGAACTATTTCTTGATAACAAAAATAAATTTACAAATCTTCAATAAAGTGAACATATCTATGTATTTATTTTGTTATGTGCAAGATACAGATATTTATGCTTTTTGAACCCGGGATTTAATTTCAAAATCAACGCCACTTTGTAGCTCATATGCGATGGAGATATGAGAATCTCTTTCAAAGTAGCCACACCTCTCACGTGTCATCAGCTCTTCAATAAAGTGAGCATATATATGTACTCAAAATGCTATGTGCAAGATAGAAATATTTTGCTTCTCGAATCCGTGACACTTCAGCAGCTGACACATTTTTGTAAAGAAAAATACGATGAAACCTCGTCACGAATGAGCAAAGTCGCGTTCGGTGAGATCTGACGTCATACTCTATACACAAATGACGAAATGGAGAATCTTGTCGTGTTTTCAGACAAAACGACAGCTAGTAGAAGTTATAGATCTTATTTGGAGAAGACATTGCCATGATCGAGTAAGTTAAATGTTTATTATTGGATTATAGGTTGCAAGTTCGCTAAGCAAGAGTTTATTTGTCGCTAGAGGCTCGTACATCCCGATACCGGCTGGTGTCGCTGAAATTCCAACTTTTGATGAACAAAGTCTCTCTGACCCTCTCCCACAAACCGTCGATAACAAAAGTGGGAGAAGGGCAGAGAATCTCGGACTAGGAAATCCTGGATCCGCCACCAGCGAGTCTCAAATAACAGAATAAGACATACACATGTTTAGTTTCTTTACATTAACAGTGGCGGATTTAGAGGGGGCCGCCCCCCCCCCTTTTTGCTGCATATTTACCAGTAAAATCCAGATTTGGCACCAAAAATGTCTGAGTAGTTTGACTAGTACACATGTATGTGCCCCTCCCCCTTTTCGGAAATCCTGGATCCGCCACTGATTAAAGTTGTTCGTTATAATAATATCTAAGTTGTCTTAGGTGGTAATCATGTGCGAGATTGTAAAAATTTTGGATTGTACGATACGAATATCCTTAAGCTTATTGGAGTTACATCCCCCTGTTCATTAGTAAGGGACAATTTCTGTTTTGTGCAGTCTCTGACACTATCAATATATACAAATACAAAGAGTTCGTCTGTTTCTACAACAGCATATCATAATTGTCTCATATTATAACAGCCTGAAGTCAGGCATGTTGTTTTAACCAATGCTGATTTTTGTTTTTGGTTTGGTTTTTTTTTTTTTTTTTTTGGTTCGAGATTATTAACAAAAAAATTCGGCATTGGTTAAAATAACATGCCTGGCTGCAGACTGTAGAGGCAGATCCAGGACAGACGCTGCATCCTACACTTACATCCAAACCCCTCCAATTAAAAAATATATAAATAAAAACTTTATTATGTACCCTTTGCTACAATATAGGTAACTGTATATCCCTTCCTAAGAATATCTACGAGCCCACCCATCCCCAAACCACACACACACTTTCAAAACCAGTTTTTCCTATCTGCGACTGGCCCATCAGTGTATGAAGCAAATTAAAAGTACATTTGGCACACACGCTGTATTCTATTTCGGCATTCAGAGCGGTGTATGAATTATTGTGATTGATTGATTGATTGATTTTTGTTTTACGTCACACCACGAATATTTAAAGTATATGGTGACGGCATCTGCCTGATGCGGGGCATACATATTTTGACCTTTGCAACGGACCCACCTGAAGCAGTGAGGGATCTTTAACGTGCCATGCATACCACGACACGGGGCCTCGATTTTTACTCTCATCCGAAAGACATGACACCGGCATGACCAGAGCGGGACTCGAACCCCGGCCTCCCGATCAGAAGTCCGACGCGATACCACTAGGCCACGCCGGCTTATGAATTATTGTGTAACAATGATTTAACGGTAAATAAAAAAGAAGAATACCCCCATCCTGACCCCGCTCCGCCTCTTACACCTATGTAACATGCATGTGAAAATTTGAATCAACAGATTGTTAAACATTTATGGAAAACACTCATGAGACATTCGCTATTGATCTGCTGTTTATCAATGAGCTTTTAGTGTTTCATTATACGGAGAATGGCCATTAAATCAGCAAGCAGGAAAACGCCCAATAAAGTAACAAAATCAGGAAAAATCGATACACGAATTGACTCGTACGGTCTTTTATATTTCACGAATATATTTACGGTGAATGAAAATAGAATCACCGACATAAATATTTAATGGTTAAATGGGGCGAAATGCAAAAGTTGTATTCCGTGATATGTCACCGGATGCCGGTTTTATTCTGTTCTGTTGTGGAAGTTTTATTGCTGAGAAATCTGTCACGTGCTACTTGACACGGGGCTTCGATATTACATTCACATCCGAAAGAGAGAACTTTAACAAGCCTCGATTCGAACACATACATCTTGGTCACATGCCAAGAACTTACCTTTTGACAAATTACATATATATTAATCAGCACACTTTAATATGCTTTATACATGTGTACATATTTCGATTGATTGGTTGATTATTGTTTTACGTCACTCCACGATTATTCACGTATATGGTGACGTCATCTGAATGGTGCATTGCATAGAAATTGAAGCCTGTGCAACGGACCCACCCGAAGCAGCGAGGGATCATTTTACGTGCCTATCGTGAAACAAGACCTGGGTGTTTAGAGTCTCGTCCGAAAGACAGGACATCGGTGTGCCCACGGCGGAAGTCGAACCCCGTACCTTTCGGTCACGAGCAGAGCACCCCATGCACTGAGCCACAACGGCTTCCTCGATAATTTGGTACAAATATGAGCGCATAGAATGCATATATTGACAGTACGAAAGATGTGCGTTTGCAGAGCAAAGCGTGTCTGCTACAAAACATATAAAATTTTCCATACTTATTTTTCCTCTAGTTTTATCTGAATTCTCAAGAAATTAATAACAATATTCAAAATGCTCTCGAGCAAAAAAACAAAAACATATTTGATATGACAGAAGTTCTACAAGGGTATTCATCACGAAATTTCAATGAAGTATCTATCTACCTATCATGTACCGTGCTCCCTCCCCTCAATACATAGTAAACTATAAAACTGAAAAAGTCAGAAGGGCCCCGCAGGATGCCTATCACGATGACCTTGACCTTAATTTGGTACCAACAGAAAGGTCTTGTCATAAGAAACAAAGATGCCAAATATGAAAGTCCTACTTCTAACGGTTCAATAGTTATGGTCAATGTTAAAGTTTTTTCAAATGCAGGTCAAAGGTCACCGTCAAGGCCACATGATCCAAACTTTTGGAACCAAGGGAAAGGTCTTGTCATAAGGAACACACATGCCAAATATGAAAACTCTACCTGCAACATTGCCTTAAATATGGCGAATGTTAAAGTTTTTGCTGTCGGACGGACAGATAGAGTGATCACTGTAAGGCACCGGCTCATGAAGTAGGGCCCTCATAAAAGGCAGTCAAATTACAGGACAAACGATATGCAGACTATTAATACTTTAAATATATATATATATATATATATATATATATATATATATATATATATATATATATATATATATATATATATATATATATATATATTAATCTTAATAAAACTACGCCTACACTACTTTAACCATCCAAATGTATTCTATAATATTTGTTCAAATATACATTGGAATAACACACTCCACTATAAGAAATAAAGCACAATAAGTATTGCAGTGATGCATCAATTAAGGGGAAGGGAAGTACCCTGGGTAACAAGAAATTAGAATTCCTTGCCGATATAGTGGGTCCGCCCCTGTATTCGACATATACAATAAATTTCATTTATATCAAAAGTATTCAACTGTGTTGAATACCACTGATCAGAGTTTCATCGTTTTCACCATTTGATTCAAACAGTGAAATTGAAACGAATAATTGAGAATGCGTTCCTTTCATTTACATTAACAATATACTCTTCATGATACCTTTTCTATTTCACGAGATTCAAAACTAATTCGATCGATAAGAAATCGAATATTCAAATTTATGATGCAAAAAAGTGTACCGAAACGATAATTTCTCTTTATATCGATATATAATTGCGTGGCATCTTTCCCAGGCAAATCTTTGCCAAACAAACGGGTTAAACACCGTCCCACGCCGTCACTTTATAAAATTCGCTGGATTCGGAAAAAAATAATCGCCAAATTTTAGCGATTACAAAATATACCATAAAATTTGAAATAGAAAACTGGGTCTACTTGGTACAGAACCCACGGGTCCATTATGATCTGTAAAGGGGCGGATCAAGCACTGTTCGAAAGGAGGTCTTTTCCGTGGACAGGGGATTCCACCCTCTGCATCCGCTAATAATTGATATACATGTATAATTATATAGGAGAATAGATTTAAAGTCTTCATAATCAATGAGTCGTATCAACAACAAAAGTTATATCGTGAGTGTACAAAGAATTTTGTCTGAAAGAAATCGGGGTTCCTTTTCAAACGCTTAGATGATCCAGACAAGTGACTTTACATAGGGTATGACTCTCGGGGTTTATCTTCAATCTCTAAGTAAAATCTTATTTTCCGATCTTTTATTTTACAATGATTATTGTCCAGAATAGGAAAATAGTTTGAGATGTTCCATTCATGTATGCTTCTTCAGTGAATTCAAATGTTGATATTCATATATTTACAATAGTATTGGTAATATATGACCGAAATTGTTCATTCCCTATAATATATAATTCAGAATATTTCGGATTTCTTCTCATTAAAGAATCGGGTATTTTGTAAATCTCGAATCTGACGCGTATAACTGGTGAACACCATTGATGTCAAACACTACACTGAATAATTCCGTCTCTGTTTGCTCCAGTTTGTGCTATGTCGCTGAAACAGAGGCGGTATTCTATTACGCTCATTCCGTGTCGATCGCCGTCAATTTGAACGCGGTCAATTTACAGTCGATTTTCAAGCAATTTTTACAATAATTCAAATAACACAACTGTGTTTCATAGATATCTACCTATTTCAAGTTATGTTAACACCAAAAAATGTTGTTTCCATCCTTTTTCCCTGCTACAAACATCAAGTCGTTGTCCAAATCGAAAGTGATACATTCAAGTCAGACAACCAATCAGATTGCAGGAAACAAAATACTACAAATCTACTTAGCTGGTAAACCCAATGGATGTGAAACACGAAAAAAAGCCTATGATATATGTATGTCATCAAAGAAGTAACATGCAGCATGGGAGCCGGTATAGCTCAGTCTGAAGAGTGCTTGGTTCCTAAGCGAGAGGTCCCATGTTCGATTCCCACCTGAGACTCGTCGGTGTCATGTTTTTGGGTGGGAGAGTAAATACCGAAGGTCCCATGTCCCGGTACACGTGGTACGTACAAGATGTCACTGCCTCGGATGTGACGCTGTAGGTTTATTAGTGCTTAAGCGCTTGGTTTGCGGCGCCGACGATCCGGGTACTATTCCCGTATTGCTCCATTATGTTTAAGAGGCTGGTTACTTCTTGCTTCCGGGTCGTGATATAACTGAAAAATTGTTGACAATGACGTAAAACACCCATTAATCATCGGATGGGTTCATTGCAAAGGTCTAAATGTCTGTGTATTGCCCCAGACAGGTGCCGTCGTCATATCAGTGCAATGTATTTGGTGTGACGTAAAACAATAATCTAACAAACATGCAGGATGGTATCACAGTAGATACTGAGACATCCCCTGGGTTCGGAGTACCCGGAAGCAGTGAGCGTTTGAAGAAGCACAGATAGTCACAAAAGTGTTGGGAGCATGATGGGTAATTTCGTAATATAGAGTTATCGACCGTGTGAGCTGGTATCTAATGTACACCAAACCGTGTCGAAACCATCAATGGAAACCGGAGTAAAATTACGGGAAATAAAGGGACAAACATGACGCTTCCACTGGAATTCTATGACGTCACAATGGTTATGACGTCAGATACCTACCTAAAAGGGATATAACTCTGTATTAAGAAAATCATGAATAGCTGGTGAAGTAGAAACTAATAACTTACCATTACATCCGGGGAAATATATGTAACAGTTCTCATTATGAATGCGAATATTCCTTAAAAATTCCAAATATAATTTTAATCGAACACTCTAAAATCCATTTGAGACATATCTAAGCTGTTCAACAATTCCTTCTTCGTCGCAAGTAGATCCTGTTTTATACCACCTTTTAGACCTACAGATTTGTATTGTAATATAGTCTACTGAATTATTTTCAAAATATTGTATTTTTGTCAAATACGATGTCCAATATTTAGGTCAATTATACCTCGAATTTCCATTGCAATAATCGAATACACGATGCAAATATTCACACAGTTTCAATCAAACGACCAAATTAAACTTCATTAATTGCAATTTTTGGTTGAAATTCAATAATCCAGCCTACACCACAAGTAGGATATATATCGGAACCTTGAATCTTAGCCTTATCACATATTTTTGAATTTCAAATCTGGAAATGGATCATGCCTTTAATATAAGTATATATATTTCAAGCTCACTTCTACCAAAGTCAGTATTGTAATCCATATTTTCGCTTTGGATTCAGTCAAAGTACGTTTCGCAGGTATTTGAACTCATCTCTATAGCTTTTACTTCAATAAATCAACAGGTCATAACCCCTAAGTTTCACTATGTCCTTCTTCTTAACGAGAACGAAAACTGTCACTTTCAGCTTCTCACGAATATTCGTCAACCTCGTTGAGATAATTGTTAAATCTTTTCCATGTCTTGCATATTCGAATAGTTCAATTTTCAAATATAAATATTTGTACAGCAACGATCCTCAATGCCAACTTCCATCAAAGTCCATCTATGCAATGACTTCAGTGTTGATTTAAATACATTAAGCAGTACCCCAACAGTGCCCAGTGTCAACGTCTAACATTCCTGAGTGTAAGTGTAAGTGTTCACTATTTCTCAGTATTATGACAGCATCCCAATGTTAATTTCAATACCCAAGTACCAATACAAACAAAGGCCGTGGGTCTAATTGAAAGTTTAAATGAACCTGAAGGCATCAATGAAACACCCTTAATGTCATTCAATATTGAAGAACAGAGTAATCTTTATTATTATTTAATCTATATAATCTATAAAGGGGTCACAAACACCATTTATTTACCAATATTTAAGACTTCAGATCAATACCGACAAATGGCTTTTCTGAGTATGAAACCGGCCAACAGATGATGATGTTAAGGGTCACGTGACTTCGATCTGCAACATGTTTATATCCATGTACGTAAACAAATTTCAATAACTGCCCTTCTTTGACTGTCTTATATTTCACGAATGATTCTATCAATTCTCTCGGAAGGCAATAATAATAATTCTGTATTCATTTTGCAAAAGCAAAAATATGGAGGCAATACAATGCTGCAAATATGTAGACTTTACAGATGTAGAATTGTAATGTGTATATTCTGCACCATATACATGTACGTGAGATAATCGTAAAAGTGACGTAAGACATCAATCAATAAATCAATTATAAAATATGAAATTAAGCACGTTAAATCTTGGAGAAAAGTTTGTAATTAAGAATAAAAAAATGAAGGACATGGCTATAACTGGTTAGAAGTTTTCTGGTCATAAACTTACTTTTTATTTCGGCGTTGTTTGGGGTACTTTTTATTTCGGCGTTGTTTGGGGTACTTTTTATTTCGGCGTTGTTTGGGGTTTGATTGAGCGTATGCATTCATGAAAACGTGGCATTTTTCCGGCACCGCTGAAAAGTAGCCTGTCAATCGCGTCGGAGAACTATTACATGCTATCCAGGGGCAGATTCAGAATTTTGTTAAAAGAGGGTCCACCTTTAAGGAATTTTCTGAGAGGGGGTATGCCGATGTTTTGAATGTAAAATTACTTATTTTTACATGAAACTATAACTAGTATAGAAATTGTCGCTGAATCTCAGGATGGATCCAGACCCCCGGTCATTCCCTATGGATCCGCGCTTGCTATCACAACGAATTTTATTTTAATAATCATTTACTTATCGGGTCGTATCAACGATTTCCCGAAATCCTCTTCATTACATCCATAAACAGTCCACGCAACACAACGAAATTCATATTATCGCCACTACATATTCGTGCACAAAATAGTTATCACCAATGACATTCTAGTACATCTAACCACCCTTTGTGTATACAAATGCGGCTTGTTGTCTTATTTTCGATATTCCAAGATTTTTTTTCTTTTTTCTTCTTTTTTATTAGTTTCATTTTTGGGTGGTATTGGAAAAATCCCTGTACCGAAAGAAATGACCGAACAATGTTCCTCGGAAATAACGTAGACGGATTCATAATATGCAACAACGTTAATTAATCCAAAAAGGTGTCTTGTTAGAATGAGAGAGTTTTATATTGAACACTATAAAACGCATGGCATTTAAACTCAAAGAGCGTAAAGATAGCTAGGAGATGCCAAATTAGACTATTGAGTCTTTTCGTTAAACAGAGTTGCATCCCATTCGGGACGGTATCTGACGTAAAACAATCATGGCGTCATAAATTTCCTATGGAATACCTTCTGTGGACTATGACAGACCTTTTCTCCTATTGAGTTATATTTCATTCCATGCTAGACATACGATAATTTGCCGTAAAAACTTGCGTCATTTTCCTCTGGCGTCACTATGTTAGCCTTAACGTCATGATGAAAATACCAGCAAAAAGTAGCATGTCTGGCGTTAGGACCCTTACATCATGTAAAATGGCAAAATACGTTATTTAGACCGGCTTCCATCGAATTTGATGACGTAACAATTACTCAGATATCGTCCCAAAACACCGATTTGCTAGTAGATCAGCGTAATGGGAAGTAGCTCTGTGTAATGAAACGACCGAACAGCTGCAATGATTGCATCGTATTAGTTTAAAAACATTCTTTGATTCTGATTTTACTTTTATAGTGGCTCATCTCCTGACCGGGAAGCCCGGGTTCGACTCCCGCAACGTGTGCGCCGGTGTCCTGTTTTTCGGACAGGACAGTAAAAATCGAGGCCCCGTGTCACGGTAGATGTGGCACGTAAAAGATCCGTCCGAAGGGTCCATTGAAAAAGTGTAATTTTACAATGCATCATGCAGATGCCGTCACCATGTACGTGAACTAACCTTGGGGTGACGTAAAACAATATAATCAATCAATCAAACAATTTCTTTACCTGTTTTTACCTTTTTTTTAATGTGTACCATTTCATACAACAAATTATGTAGAACAGCTCATAGCTTTGGTATATCATGGGAAGGGACAGGAGATGTCTTTTGTCTCCCCTTGACAGAAATATCCACGTGTTTATCTAATTTCTGACAACTTTCCCTTGTACCTTCGGATTTTGTCTCGAATCCCCCCTACCCTTTTCCCCCTTATTGACTTCAAAATATTACACAAATATGCTTTTCGCTATTACAAGGTGGGCGATAGGCAGCACGAGTCAGTTTACTAAAAAGCGAGATGTAGAGCAGCAATAGCCACTTTGTACTGTGATAAAAATGTTCAACCTACTATCTCAGATTTGCATTATCTTTGAGTTGCCAAGCCTCGCTGCCCGACGCAAAAAAAGGGTGTCTGAGTGTCCTGTCCTTATCAAAGATCGTAATGTATTACTTTTAATCCAACATTTAATTACTCTACATTTCCAGACGATGCTATGCAACCCCCCCCCCCCCTCTCCTCTTTCAGCATAAAACACGCAGACTGGTGGAAATTTGAGTTGATTAACGTACTCTATCAATACGATGTCAGCATTTATAATGGAGTTATCCTTCTTGGCTTCTTCCACGAACAACTTTATATTCCATTTTGAAATGTACGGTGCGGTACATGTCCATACACACAGCGAATCCAAATTTTATCAGATCAGGTTAATGATTGATTTATTAATTGATTAACTGATTATTTATTTATTTTTTGTTTTATATGTGCGTCACTCCACGATTATTTCACGTATATAATAAAGCATCTTTCTGATGCAATACATAGAAATCTTTATCTTTGCAACAGACCCCCCCCCCCCCTGATGCAAAGAGGAATCATAAGGAAAAAAAGTATGGAGGATTCACAGCTTTTAGGGTGGGCACATTCTCTTGACGGTCAAATAAATGGCACACACACGTGCATATGTACATTTAACACGAGAGTAAAAGGTATACACACCCCTAAAAAGCATAGTGTTCCATGCTTTAACTAATTGGTTGTCATTGTTGTTTAAAAAGAAAAACAGCAAACTATTAGAAAATTGCGGATAATCCGCATAAAATACATCCTTAAATGTTTATGTTTTTTTTCCATTGGGAACTCCTCGCCCTTTACTTGTACTTACGGGATAGGGCGGGGTAATTCCGAATGAGTCTTTCCGTAGGATAGAATTACCTACCCGGTCAATAGATATCTGGCGTAGAAGAATTGTACCCTAAATCAGTTTTAAATAAACTGATGTTACATATCAGGAAACCAAGGGACGCCATATTCCTACCAAAATACGAGACGACTATGTTAGAAAAACCAAAATTAAATATGAATCTAGAGAGGGAAGAGCTATGCACTCGGATAAAATGTCTTTTCTGACCCTAAAATCTATCCATTTCTTAAAACTTTATCCCGGTGCAAGGAGTCAAGCAACTCCTTTAAATTCCCACGAAAACATTCAACATCCATTTGTTTAACGTTGTCAATACATAAGCATGAAATTTTAATGATAGTTCTGCCTACTTGACAAAGAATAGCTGTTAAACTATGAGCCGTGACCATATGATCACAATAAATAAGTGCACGAGCAATATGAATGTTCAATAATAGTTTCTAGTGGCGATTTTCGTACGTTAGACAAAATATCCTTCACGCAAATTATAGACTGACGTAGTTCGGCTTTAAATAATGCATGTTCAACTGAAACGATAATAGTGATAAAATTGATCACTAACTTAACCCACCCTCCCACCTCCAAAAAAGCGAATCGTTAAAACGACATAAAGTCTACCAATTGTCATATCTCTTAATATATTCTCCTAAAAATAGTTATTGGCGATAAAAATTATTATTCCGAAATTGAGAGCGTTAGGGAAAAAAAGACACCAAAACGGCAGATATTTATCATGGAGTACCACCCCTTAATCTATATTTCATGGGAACCGTTGTAAGCATAAATATTCGTCGCCAGCCAAATTGCGCGTTTGGAAAAAAAAGAACCGCCATAATGACGTAAATTTAACACGGGCGGCATCTCTTCGTATCTCATACCAAGTGTGCACGGTATAGGCGATAAATATACTTAAATAATTCATGACGATGTCAGATTAGCTCCCTCTAGGACGTTTCAAGCTAAATCTAACGGACGTTTATCCCTTTTCTCTCAACAATCAATGTTAGTCATCAATCTAAGTGTATGTTATTGCTTCAGGAAGTCAGATTGTACTGGCTAATTGTCCATCGTATATGCAGATCTATATTTCAAGTCGAGAAGAATGGGTTCAATGGCCGAAGTAATGTGCTAATGCTTCGTATACCCTCTCTCCTGCATAAAGACCGCCTGAATTAAGAAATCTTAAACATTTTTTCAGTTCCTTGCAATTACTAATTTATACATCATCAACCTGTATTTAGGAACCACCTGTCTTATGTGACAGGTCGTTCAGAAGAGGTTTGACAGTGTAATATCTGTCAATTCTAGGGTTGAAAGCCGGTGTAGCCTAGCGAATGAGGTGCTCGACTCGAGACCGGGAGGCCTGGGTTCGACTCCCGCCCTGAGTGCACCGATGTCCTGTTTTTCGGATGAGACAGTAAAAAGCGGGGCCCCGTGTCACGGTAAGCGTGGCACGTGACAGAACCCTCACTGCTTCGGGGAGGTCCGTTGTAAAGGTTGCATGAGACAGACGCAGTCGCCATATATATAAAATAATCGTTGTGTGACGTAAAACAGTAATCAATCAATCAGTCAATTATAGGGTTGACCTTCTGCCTTGTAAATGAAAGAAGACCCCGGTGGTAAAGTGGACTTAATTTTTCTCATCCTTTTAAGTTCGATTCCAGGTTTTGTGAATAACAGAGGCCTCGTTGACCGAATTTTCCATCCTAAAACCTGGGTCGTGTTTCACAGAGGGTATACATCTGCATTTCCGTTCAGACGGCCTTAAAGGTAATAAAAAGGTTCCCCTTCTAAAGAAGTGCTCGTTTATTTTCAATATAATCCATCAATATCATGAATTTTCGATACTGAACATACATATTTATTGACTAATGATACATAAGGAGACAAAAATTGTTCAAAATTTTAATTCTAGTTATGTATTCGACCAGGTGTATACCCTTTTGTGAAATTCGATCATGGACTGAAAATAATTTTATTTTTGATTTTTTTCACTTGGATTTCAGCCGATTCTTGATTCGAATCCAGTTAGATTGTGTGACGTTGATTCTTGTTGAATGTCACAGCAAGTTAATATCCCATATATGGCGATGACATATGCATGAAACATCGCACAGAAATCTAAACAACGGAATCTTACCCGGGGCAGCTGCGTCTACCCACACAGGACCTCGGTATTCACAGTGAGAATTGTTTTACGTGCCTCGTTTTCAGTGACATGGGATCTCGGTTTCTACTGTCTCATCCGAAAGACAGCACACGGACGAGTCACCGGCGCGACTCGAATCCTTGGCCTCTCAGTCACAGGCTGAGCACCGATATTTCAACTGTTAAATTGTATCCCTCTTTCCTTAATCGTTATTCTGATTTCTGCATAACCTATGTAAGTACTAGTCATAGCCAAATTGAAAGGAAAGTTTCAACAGACATCGAAAGCAAAAATAAGCACCATGATGAAAGCTCATCCGGGTTATTAGCTATCATTTTCTGATACGGACTATATGAATCATTGACGGAAAAATTTTTAACAGTCGCTTACGATTCTCTTCGAATTGGATTTGTTTCTCTCTCTTCTTCTTTATTTCTTTTTTATTATTTCTTTTTTATTTCTTTTTTATATTTCCTTTCTGAAAATGATTGTTCTACAAACGAAAGTTAAACACCTTATCTTATTTCATTTATCTACTTATTTATTTATTTATAAATCTACTGTTTATTCACCCGTTTTTTTTTTTCATTCATTTATTCAACTGAAAAAAGTTTGCATTTAACATTAATTAGTTGGCTTTATACTGAGTTATTTTCTTTACAAAATCAGTTGTCATTTTCATTGTTACATTGTCACTTACGTTCGCAAGCTCTGAAGAATATACAAATAATGCACTATTTTTCAGTAATCATGTTTAATTTATTTGATTTTGATGGATAATTACGCGGACATCCTTATTTAAAGTCCGATATTAAAGTAATACCAAACTCGTCAAATAGTTATGTTCATTTCATGCATTATTTATTCATGTAATTAGGAAGACGATGCGATTTTATTGCAAAAAGAAACAGAGCATGGTGACCGTGTTTTAATGGGATTTATATTGATTAAAGAATTACAACAGGTATTTCAGGCTTTGAATGGGACAAATGTATAGAAAAAAATATGCTGTGATGTTAACGATAAAAAGGAAATACATCAGGCTTTAATAAAAAAAAAAAAAAAAACAAATTCCTAGACTCTCATTCCCTCCCGCCTCGATTTCTCACTTCTGCCTTTTTTCTTTCTTTCTTTTCTTTGTCTTAATTATATTTTGAAATTTATAAAGCCGACCGGAAATATCCAGTGTCTTGTCCGTTTACTTATATATCATATATAAGATTTTGTTTACTTATTATATATATATATACATATATATATATATATATATATATATATTATATATATATATATATATATATATATATATATATATATATATATATATATATATATATATATATATATATATATATAAAGCACAAATAGAATCAGTGAAACACCTGGGAGTACTATGGACCTTGGATCTCCGAAGAAATACCTGTAGAAAATAAAGACAAATTAGACAAACATATAAAGCACAAAGACACTACAGTTAACAAGGCACCCTATATTTCACTTATATTCGTTCCCAGTCTGGGACTCGAACCCACGACCTATGGTACCGAATCACCTAGCTGTCATGCATCCGACCCTCTAACCGACTGAGCTACCCGAGCTCCACAAAAATGGAGCTTTAATAGCCAATCATTAGCTAATCGCATGCATGACAACACGGCCGCGGAAAGTGAAGGAATTTACCCGACGTAAACGCAGGCGGATCCCCTGAGAGGATACATCACTGAAAGAGAAATAAACATATAAAGCACAAATAGAATCAGTGAAACACCTGGGAGTACTATGGACCTTGGATCTCCGAAGAAATACCTGTAGAAAATAAAGACAAATTAGACAAACATATAAAGCACAAAGACACTACAGTTAACAAGGCACCCTATATTTAACTTATATTCATTTCCAGTCTGGGACTCGAACCCACGACCTATGGTACCGAATCACCTAGCTGTCATGCATCCGACCCTCTAACCGACTGAGCTACCCGAGCTCCACAAAAATGGAGCTTTAATAGCCAATCATTAGCTAATCGCATGCATGACAACACGGCCACTTCTATTAAGAGGTCACCTGTCTATAAAGGTCGCATTTTAAATTCCCAATATCTATGTTTTCCTAGATAATAGACCTCTGTATAAAGGTCACCTGTCAATAAAGGCCACTTTTGACTCTTCCCTTAGCTGACCTTAATAGACAGGTTTGACTGTATATTGATACCTCACTTCCTGTTTATATTGTAAAGGAGAGCCAGTGTGGCTGAAGGGGGGTGCTGGGCTCGTGACCCGACAGGTCCCGGGTTCGACTCCCGTCGTAGCACCCCGGTGTTATGTCTTTCGAATGAGACAGTTAAAACCGAGGTTCCATGTCCAGGTACTCGTGGCATGTAAAAGCTCTCTCACTGCTTCGGGTGAGTCCGTTGCAACGGTATAAAGTTGTTTTTGTTTTTGTTTTGTTTTTGGTTGTTTTGTTTTGTTTTGTTTTGTTTTGTTTTGTTTTTTTTTTGGCAATGCATTAGGCAGATACCGTCACTTAAATAATCGTGAAGTGACATAAAACAATAATCAATCAATACTGTATATTGTTAAGGGCAAGTCATCGATAAAACACCAATGAGATTACAATATCGTGACCTCTTTGACCTGAAATTAGCATATTGACGAGTAAGCTAAGTTCACTTCGGTATGTCTTGGGTTGAATGTTCTATGGTTTCCCTGACCTTTCAGCGTTATTTCTTGTGCGTTGTCGGATATGAATTACACACAAGCTCGGAGTTCATGCAATGTTCTTCAGTTATGACGAGGAATCCGAGATGGCATGATATAAGACAAGGAATCCGAGATGGCATGATATAAGACAAGGAATCCGAGATGGCATGATATAAGACAAGGAATCCGAGATGGCATGATATAAATACATTTGTCAAAAGTGATTTGTGAGATTTACTGTTATTATATACGCAATTACTTACAGGAAAATATAGGCAAATATATCTGTATTTCAAAAAACAAAGCAGACGTTTGTTTGTTTGTTTTGTTTGTTTGTTGGTTTTTATCTTGGGTTTGTTTGTTAGAGTAGTTTTTTAGTTTATTATTAAGTTACCATTCATTCATATTTGTTTGGGGTTTTGTTGTTGTTGTTTGTTTTCTGCATTTTATTTTTTTTTTTTTGGGGGGGGGGGGTCCTTAACATTTATATAGTGCAATTTATTCCCTTTCATGAATTTTCTTTGCCAAATTTCCACAGTCCGGTGGCTTTATTGTAATCGAAAATGATGGGCCTAAAATTATAGTTCTTTTATGTACTTGGGTGTTCATTTACACCTTGCTAGAAATTCAATGCTAGATACCAAGCATGCCAACAACGACGGTAATCAATCAATCAATCCGTGTAGGTAATGGAGGAGGTTGTTAAAAGTTATTTACCCACCCACCCCACCCCCACCCCCCCCCCAAAAACAAAAACAAAAACAAAAACAAAAACAAAACAAAACAAAAAAAACCCAAAACCCCAACTTTTCATATCTCGAATCAGAAGCTGGAAGCTCGGATTCAAATTGGCACCTTGCAAAATCGAACATGAGGCACATATGCCCAAGCCGAAGCTTTTTTTCTTACTGTGAGTATGCAAAACATATCTCTTTTTTCATATCTAATAGGAAACAGACACATGATAATTTTGAGATGAAAGGTAAACAAACAGTCGTTGGCTTTTGTTATAACAAATCGAAAAATACGAGTAGCACTGTTCGTATACTAGCATAAAACAGGCAACCTCCTGGCACTTACGAGAAAACATTTCATATTCAGAAGCGGATTCAGGTTATATATTCAATATTTTGTTTATATCACACATATTCTTTAGAAATGGGAATTTGTATATGCGGGCATGCATATGAATACAGTTCACTTCTCTCCAGAGTTCACTGCACAATCAAACTTTCAGTTACGATTTGCGTTACAGTATAAACCTTACATGTATTTTCAGACTGAAAGAGTCTAATTAGGGATCCAATACATATGTTTTGACATTTCTAGAAATTATGACATCTGTACATTAATTTATGAAGTTTTGAAACAGATGCAAATTTCAAGTTTGAAGTGCCCGCGGGTCCTTCTGATCCACCTGCAGTGAAAACTACCGAGTGATACATCAAATGTAACAAGATCCAAATTTATCGCATACATATCATATATTTATATAATATGACAATATATGATATCTATTTTAAGTACTCTGACATCTCTGTTGTTGGGTTTCCACTTATTAATTCCTGGCTCTTTCACTGATTCCTCAACATGTGTTTTCGATAAGCTCTCCAAAACAAACACATAGTGTGGAAATCGCAGAATGACAGTAGGATATAAACTCAAAAGACATTTATATTCTGTATCGTGACATAAGCCAAGCTTGCTTTAATTATTCACTCCATGATGACGACCGTGTCAGGTAGAGAAACGTTCGATAACTACACAAAGGGAGGTAAATCCGGTAGCTTATTAAGTCGGATGATACCGACTCATTGGAAGAAAATTAAGAAATTTTTGAAAATATTTTCTAGAAATTACTATGTTTTACTCATTTATACATTCTATTTATTTAATTTTTTTTGGGAAGATTACCTTATTTATTGATCTATTTATTTATTCATTCATTCATTTATTAAATGAATATTACTAAAATATATATCCTTACATTTAAATAAGCCGAAAATGTCTTCCTGCAGGAGCTAAGTAAGAAATTTTGGAATAGGGGAAATTTTACCCTTTAGTTATAAAATTGTGCCCAAAAAATGGATAGTAAAAATCAAACAAGGTTCTTGTGTCATTTTCCGTCGAAAATGGGGGAGGGGTGTTGGTTGCAACCCTATTCCTTAATCGACATGTGTTGCCGTGTTTAAACAAATAAATTAAGTTTTTTTAAGTACTTAATGTTTGAATTTATGTCTTAACAAACTTTCATATCTCACATATTCAGTAAGCTTGTCGGTCTTAATTTACGAGCCATTTTCCGTAACAACTGCGGAAACAGCCGAGATGTTACGGTCCACCAAAGAAGGTGTGACAATGCTATCGTTTTGTAAAAGGCATTTACATCTATAAATACGTTAGTTTGTATATTCAGACATGAAATCACACCTTAATTGCATATACATGTAAAAGGGTGACAAGACAAATTTCGGAAGTGAGACCCCTATAACTTAGCTGCCTTTTACTGGAAAAAAAAATACATACGACAAATCGGTGGGTCGATTAAGGTTGGAAGTCGCTTTTATTTATTTTTATTTTTTAATTTTTTTTATATCTTTTATTTTTATTTTCTGTTGCCACATGAGAACAGTAAGTAAGGAACCTCTTAAACATAGCGGCGCAATTTGGGACTCGAACCTAGACAGCCTGCATTGACAGCCAAGAGTTCATTCACTACAACAAATCTAACCCTACGATAAACTGTTACTATATTGTAACTGGCAGGGTCATTAGTTGACGACTAGACAGAGATTCGAACCTAAGCCCCTCCTCAGTCCTTGTATATGCTCGGAGTCTGTTCAACGACATTTCAAAAAGCAGCAAATTGCTGGTGTTATTTTGCTAAATAACGAATGTTCCAGAATTTACCATTTGTTCGTAAGTAGACCATTTTACCGATTCAAAACGGCGACTGAGTTACCAGCCCTTGATAAGATAAGGCAGGAAAAAAGGCAGGAACTCTGGGGTCGCCATAAAGCCCCAAGTGGGTCAAGTTTGTCCAGGGTGAATCCCTCGTACGAGGAATCAGAATGAGGTGGGGGGGGGGGGGGGGAGGGGGGGGTTGAGACTCCTCGAAACCTCAGCGATTTTAGCATTTTGATATCAACAAATTTCATACAATGTGAACTGTAAAATTTTACAAGAATGAGACATTTTCACAAACGCTTAAATGATCCAGACTGGCAATTTGTTATGGGTTATACTCCTCGGGATTTATCTTCAATTTCTAAGTAAAATCTTATTTTTTAGTCTTTTGTTTCGCCATGAGTATTACCTTAAATAAGAAAGTAGTTAAATACATTTCATCTATGTATGCTTCTTCATTGAATTCAAATGTGGATTTCAAAATATTTATAATAGTATTTGTAAAACATTACTGAAAATTGCATTACGGCCTAGGATAAAACCAAAGTCATAATCCATTATGCATTCGGAATCTCTCGCGCCTCTACTCATAGATGAATGCTGCAATATGTAAAACTCAAAACGAATACGTACAGTGAAATAGTCCCATTGTTTACATTCTAATACATGTAAATATTAATCATAATAGACCTATGTCCTACACATTTTTGTGTATTCATATGCGTTTAAAAATGCGTAAAGGGCGCTACGGCAATGGAACAAACTTGTCCACTTCTGCTGACTATACAAATGAACAAGGACAGATAACGCAACATTCAAATTGCATATCTGCACTGTAAAACAAATGAAGCATGGGTTTTAACAACATAACAATCTCTAACACCCCCCCCCCCTTTCCACACACACACACACCTTTTCCACCACCATGTTATTTCGATTTCTCCCGTATGCTTTATATCATGTTAAGGTTAGGCAATGTGAACTGATTGCGTAATAAAATACCATCTTGACGATGTACTGACGTAAATACTCCCAGTTATATTTACCACGATATTTTATGGCTTACATATAACGTATGTGTTGAAATGGATGGGGGCTATATTTTTGTAAAAGAGGATTTCTGATAAAACCGAAAACGGATTCACAAGTATGTGAAAAGGGTCGGTGTGTAAAAGTCGTGAAATATTAATTAACTGTTCGTTACGAGGAAGCGAAAGGGGTTCCCTCACATAATTGAAACTTCCAAGTTTTCAGGTCAAATTTCAGACAAAACGGAGAAAAAACAAAATCCACAACACATACCATCATTCCAAGACCAATAATGATGACGTGAACAGTTATTTCTTTTTGATATATTATAAAAAGTTGAATGTCGTTCAAGTTAACACCAGAAATATAATTGTTATGACCTTCTATCTTTGATAACAGAAGTCAAGTAAACCAAACGGTCCCCGATCAGAATTGTCGCATACACAATACGACAAATATTCAATGATCTATTATTAGCATTTGGTCGATTCACGTTGTAATAGCGTTAGAAAACAAGAAGACGGCAAAGTTCATGACATATTATCATGAATTGCACCTTACACAGGGTGTCTAACAAAGACAATATTAAACAAGAAAAAAAGTTCATTTTACTGAAATTTGAGTCGAAAAGCGAACATATTGCTAATGCAAATCTACTCCTTGCAGATGACAATTAAAGGTACAAGCATTTATACAAAAATCGTAAATCGTATTTTTACATAGAAAGTTAGTCTAATGTTTGATTAATTGTACGAATAATACATCAAATGACTTTTCATCAATATTCGCCATAAAGTGTAAAACAAAATTGCACGGGTATTACAGGGAAAATATGCACTGAAGAAACAACAGTGCTAGGACTTTGGTATTATATCGGTGTCAAATGTTAATCTAAAACTGCATCTGTATCTATTAATTGAAACTGTTGGAATTTATAGTTTCTGTAAGAATAAGGTTAAAATTCTAAATATCTTGTCTAAAGCAAAACTAAATGCCCCCCTTTTTTCTGTGAAAATTACAAAGAATAGATAAAAATGTTGCTGACGGAAAGTCACAAGAATGGGCTGACGATGGACAATGTGAGCCCTAAATGTTGCTACTTTTCACATGCGACAAAAGCTGTACGATTCTTGACTTTTGATGGCAATAAGCCACTCCCCACCGAAACCCTTTGCCATGCGGGCCTTCTTTTTACAAACGTTACCCACTTCCGCTAGCCGCGTTAAACCGTTGAATTCCCAAGAATAGCTTTACCTCAAATGTTTCCCCCTCCTCTTCGTCCTCCATGATATTTTCTGATGACCTCCAAAGAATTTATATCAAACACAGAATAAACATCCTTCAAAGTGCAGGGTTGTTCCAATAATAGTATTTCTCAACATTACACATGTGGGCACAGTTAAGAAAACATGATATCAATTTGTCATACCCTGGTGTTCTAAATAAAGAAAATGTCGTGTCATAAAAAGCATAGGTTATAATCCTGTAGAGATGATATGTGTTAAATCAGAAACTGAGCACACATACGTATATCGTTTGAAGGTCGATGTAACAAAACAAGAGATCCTACCTGCAGGTTGGTTTGATGCGTTATTAATGCAATGGATTCACGAGGGGTAAATTCTTCTTTTTTTCAAATATAATCGACGTTTCTACATCATACATAAGAAATAAAAATCAGAGATTCCTCATTTTCATTTATATTATTACATACATATCCAATCGATTTCTTATCATACCTCTAGCTCGGTTCCAAATTTCCTCTGACTGTTTTTGGCAGTTGAAGTTTTCGCGGTGATTGCCGTAGAGATGCTCATTATTTATGTGCTATGGAGATGAACATGTCAATGTTAAACTGTTTGCTTTGTGTCGTTCCTTGTAAAAATATTTATGATAATTCGAACCATACCAGAAACCCCTTCCCTTTGCATTCCAAAAACACCGCACGGATCATTCATACCGTCTTAGAAGCAGAATATCGGATGCTTACAATGAAGGACGTCCAACATTCATTGGAAAATACACAAAACTTGTATCAGGTTGTCATCAGTCTGAAAAAAATAACTGAATCTACCGAAGGACTCTTCCCTCCAATTATTTCTTGTATTAAACGAGTCTCTTTCAAATGCCAGGAACCTTTTGACACATCTGTATGTGATTTTGAGACGGGAAATGTATTTCATTCACCGAAACGATATGCTAAACAAACAAAAAATGCTTATCTAAACAAAAGGGATGGGGGAGAGAAAAAAACAAAAATAAACGCAGAAACCCAACCCCCCCCCTCCCTCTTAAAACAAAAAAAAAATTAAAATAAAATAAATAAATAAAACAAAAAGAAAGAAAAGAAAAAACAAACAAACACACAAAACAAATACAAACAAAACTAAAACCGAATAAATAAATAAAAACAAAAGCAAAAAAAAAAAAAAAAGAAAGAAAGAAAAAGAAAAGACAAAAATAAAATAATAAAAAAAAAAATACCCGACTTACAGGATTTGCAGAATTATTATCGCACTACTTTGTCGGCTGTACTTTGAACAGGTCAAAGAAATACTTCTATAGAATTTTCTATATTTCACGCGTACGATTTTATATAATTTTGTATCGGCAGCACAGTTTTGACACCCGCTTGCAGTGGCGGATTTAGAAGAGGGGAGCTTTCTTTTTCGCCACAAATTTACAACATGATAAGGTTGTAAACATTCAAATAATATGAGTAAAACTCCTTATTTTGGAACCCAAAACTGTTGAGTATTTTGGCCGATACTTGACTTTCAACCCACACCCCCCTTTTCTGAAATCCTGAATCCGACGGTTTATTTCTTTAAAGACAAGACAACTTCCGCATTCCGTAATGTACAATTTAGATGAAACATTTTGCTACAGCTATGTATAAAGTTTTGCTTGCATATTAACAACATGATGTATATGTACGAATTCGAAAGCAATGTATTGTAAAAGTTTTCATTAAGTGTTCATTAGCGTACTGTTGAAGGAATATTACTGCTATAAGACAAAAAAGATGATGTTTCTTATGTATTCATAATGAATTTCAGTTTATTTTTAAATTCCTCTTAATGATAACAACACCCCCCCCCCCCCCCCAAGTTGGCTTCGACCACCTGTTTATAAATTAATTTAACTGTTATCTCGCCAAAACGTTACAGAATATTTGTAACAGACTGTGAAAGCAAAGGAATTGTTTTAGATATTGATTAAAATGTCTATTGAATTCCCCAGCACGTCATATTTGTTTTATGTTTAAAATATTCTGTATGTTTAGTATAAACAATAAACAAAATAAACCACTACTAATTACCATCACATCCACTACTACTATAACTACTAATATTACTACCACTACTACTACTACTACAATAACAACAACTGCTACTATAACTACTAATATTACTACTACTACTACTACTGCAATAACAACAACTGCTACTACAACTACTACTACTACTACTACTGCTACTACTACAATAACAACAACTGCTACTACAACTACTATTACTACTATTGCTATTACCAATACTAATTCTAATACTGACTGCTACTGCTACTACCAACGAATAGATATATTTGTTTCTTATCACACAAACAGGCGACAAAGAAATTTTTCGATTGAAATAAAATTCGTTTTAAAGAATTTAAGTTGGAATAAAAAAAAATAAAGATAATGAAAGTAAAACTTATAAATAAAGAAACTCGCCTTAATTAATTTGAATTGTGTCATCTAATTAACCTGATATAATAAAGAGCATGAATACATCAGCATCATTACCCCTGAGATGGAAATTTATCATGATCGATCTGAGGTCTTACATACGTCTTTCTTTCACGGCGAGAATCAACACGTGACTCCTGAGGAGAGCAAATGTGTAGCACTCGCATTATTTATTGTTCTACGATTTGGCAAGGGTATAATACAAAGCGATCGTTATTTAACGAGTGTACCAACACAGTGGAGTGGATCCTTGTAATGCTTTGATGATAACTGTTCCTGTCAAACATCTATACAACGTCGACTGAACGTTTAACTTTATGGATAATCAAGTCTCTCTCTCTCTTCCTCTCTCTCTCTCTCTCTGTGTCTTAGTATTATTATTATTATTATTATTATTATTATTATTATTATTATTATTATTATTTAGGTTTTTATTATTATTATTATTATTATTATTATTATTATTATTATTATTATTATTATTATTATTATTATTATTATTATACGATGTCGACTGAACGTTCAACTTTATGGATAATCAAGTCTCTCTCTCTCCCTCTCTCTCTCTCTCTCTCTCTCTCTTTTATTATTATTATTATTATTATTAATTATTATTAGGTTTCACAAGTTTCACTTGTGAAACCTTTTATTATTCTACTGTCTTTTCTTATTATTATTATTATTATTCTTCATCCGTTTTTTTTTTTTGTGACGGCTCAGAAATCACTCATTATTAAAGATATTACTATTCTGTTTTCAGTGTTCGATTCGAAATTAAATTTTCAAGATTTGATTTTTTTAATTTTCTAAATTACCGCTTATAAGCGCGCAGCGCCACCTACGACGCCAAAATTTTGAATCGCTATATCTTCCTTATTATTTGTCCGATTGGAATGAAATTTTCAGCATTCGATTCAGAAAAGGAGATGCAAGATTTTATGTCACTGCGTCAATTTCGTAGCTCTACCCCGAAAAAGTTGACCTTGACCCGATTGTTTTCATTTCAAAAAAAATATTTCAATCTTAGATTTTAGACAGTAGGATGAAAGATTTTAATGGTCTGATTTGGAATATGAAAAATTTTTGAAATCGGACCATAAATAAAGTCACAATGAGCGTGGGAAAATTCGCTATGACGTCATCAAAGCTAATTAAATATTCATACGTTAATATCTCTCTTATTAAATGAGATATCGGCATGAAATTTTATATCTAAACATGTTTCCACATTCTTAATCTACCTCTAGAATGAAAATGGCATGCTGCCAATATTTTTGAAATTATTGAAAATTTTCGAATCAAATCTTTGGCAAGGTCTAGCGACTTTATTTGCAGTCGGATTTTGATCGGGTTTCTTCCATTCGATAGAGCGTTCAAATACCTACCAGTAAAGTGTTCTCAGATTTTCGCTAACTCTTACGGTTCTCGAGTTATTTGCGTTTGAACACGACAACCCCCTTTAAAGTGATGTTTGTGACGTCATCAACACTCATTAATTATTCATGAAATGTTTTCGCCTATAGCTCGCTTATTGAGGAAGATAGAGGTGTGAAATTTGGTAGCATGATAGAGATTGAGAATATCTACCGACTGACAAGAGGAATTTGGCATGGAGCCAAATTCCTGAAAATGACGTCATACTTTGTAAATGACGTCATATCTCCCTTATTTTTCATCGGATCGAGGCGGGGACGGTTGGAATCGATTCTGCGTGAAAAAGTAAAATGGTATATACCGGCAACAGAATTTCGATATCTCTTACCGTTTTCGAGATATTTGCGGTCAAAGTTCAGTGTTTGGCCTTTCCTGAAAATACAATTTAAAACTTCAGGTACCTGTGTCTCGCTTATTGATAAAGCTAGAGGTATGAAATTTGGTAGCATAAAAGAGAATGCAAATATCTACCGACTGACAAAAGGGAATTGGCAAGGTGCCAAATTCCTGGAAATGACGTCATACTTTTCTAAATGACGTCATAACTCCCTTATTTTTCATCGTATCGAATCGGGGATTGTTGCAATCGATTCTGCGTGAAAAAGTAGTTAAAGGAGAAAGGTCTGGTCTCAGATTTTCGATATCTCTTACCGTTTTCGAGATATTTGCGGTCAAAGTTCAGTGTTTGGCCTTTCCTGAAAATACAATTTAAAACTTCAGGTACCTGTGTCTCGCTTATTGATAAAGCTAGAGGTATGAAATTTGGTAGCATAAAAGAAAATGCAAATATCTACCGACTGACGAAAGGGAATTGGCATGGTACCAAATTCCTGAAAATGACGTCATACTTTGTAAATGACGTCATAACTCCATTAATTTTCATCTTATCGAATCGGGGATTGTTGCAATCGATTCTGCGCGAAAATTTATATGCATATCATTGCCATCAAATTTTCGCTAACTCTTACCGTTTTCGAGTTATTTAGGTTTAAACACGACAACCCCCTTTAAAGTGATGCTTTCAACGTCACATAAAGTTCATTAATGTTTAATGAAATGGTTTCAGCTAAAGCTCGCTTATTAAAGAAGGTAGAGATGTGAAAATTGGTAGCATGATAGGGAATGAGGGTATCTACCGACTCTTTACTTTGAAATTTCATCTTTCGGCTATTCATTCTCACAGACACATACTCCCGTTTAATGAAAAAATTTTTCGAAATATACGACGTTTTAAGAGAATTACGTAAGATTTAATATTTTTCGATTTTCGCGTATGTAGCTTTTAGTTTTAATGGTAGATCTCTCAAATTTTCACTGTTATGTTCTCTAGGTTCATATCTTTAGAACTTTCATCGGCCGATATTATCTATCTCTTTTAGTTTGGCCTCTATTTCAATTTAAAGTTTTTTAAAAATTACGTAATGTTCAAAACTGTCTTATTTTTAGTCTTTTAGTTTCCAAAACATTACGAAACGATTTTCCGTAACGATTTTACTATGAAACATGTTTCCCGGTATTTGAAAGTGAGCAATTTAAAGATTTTTTTATAAAAATATCTTACTTGCGTAACTTTCAAGTATTTTTTATTCGTCGTATGAACAAATTATAAAAACAAGAGTTTGAGAAAGCATTTTGATTTCGATTTCTTAAACAAAAATCAAATTTTGGGCACTCTACTGATGAACAACGCAATAAACATATCTTCAGAAGCGCGGTCAATTTGCCTTGCTTAATACCTTGCACGACACCGCTGTGATATAGGACTTCTTCCATGGACAAGGCGCAGTAACTCGCGATTAATTCAATCGCGATTTAAAGTGCTTTCTATAAAATAGAGTTTGAGAAAGTATTATGCATTCGAATTCTTAAACAAAAAAAAAAACCAAAAAATAAAAAAACCAACCCCCCCCCCCAAAAAAAAAACAAAAAAAAGAAAAAAAAAGCAAATTTACATTCTACGAGCTACTGCTGAACAAGGCTATAAAGAAATCTTCTCCGAGCGTCGGCATTACACATTAGAGAAGCGCGGTGAATTTGCCTTGCTTAATACCTCGCACTGCGCCGCTGTTATACAGGACTTCAAACGTGTGTGAATTAATCGCCAGTTACAGTGCTTTACCTGTGGAATACGAGACATTGTCAAGTCTTTCTTTTGTATATTGGGGAAAGCGGCATTACTAAAGGCCATCGCGAGGAGAATTGTTTATTCCAGCAGAGTGGCGATTCAAGGTCAAACATCTGTACACGCGAAATAACTTGCGTAAGTTCATCGCGAGGAGAATTGTTTATTCCAGCAGAGAAGCGATTCAAGGTCAAACATCTGTACACGCGAAATACCTTGCGTAAGTTAATAAATAAACAACATAAAGCGGGCAGTAAGGACTGAAGATCTAGGTTACACGTGCAGATTGTACTAAGTGTGATTGTCCTACATGTTTCTTGTTTCAAATATATGGTCAAGAGTAGTCGATATTGTGCGATGTAGGCTTCAGTATAATGTGTATAATGTAAGTCGCCGTTACCTACAATTTCTGCAAGTAGATTGCGCAATGTGGATACCATCACTAAAGATCAGATATCTGGATCGTGAAAAAGAATTTTGTATTAGAGTAGGAGATCTCAGCTTCGCTGCTTCGACTTTAACTTGTGAAACCTACTCGTTGCTTTAGCAACGAGCTCGTTTCTAGTTATTATTATTATTATTATTATTATTATTATTATTATTATTATTTTTATTATTATTATTATTCTGTTTATAAAGGAAAGTATCCGGATCAATGAACTATGATATGTACAAAAACGGCAAATGGTGAATATTGATGCATGGTACTTTGAAAATTTGAGACAAGACCAAGTGGGAGGAGTATTTTCTTTTTTTCTTTCTTTGTTGTTGTCGTTGTTGTTGTTGTTGTTGTTGTTGTTTTAGTAGTTCAACATGACATAGATAGTGTGAGTGAGTCTGTATTATTTTTTTTTCTTTGGGGGGGGGGGGGGGGGGGGGGGTTTTGTTTTTTTTTTGCGTGGGTGGTTGGTTTTGTTTTGTGTGTGTTCTTTTTTTTTTTTTTTTTTTTTTTTTGCTTTGTATAAAAACTGTTACATCCACACATAATAATTATACTACTCCACTTGAATATCTCGCCCTACACTTCTCAATAATAAAACTAACAAAAAGGTCAAGTCTCCTTTAAAGCCAACAGAGCGCTTCAGTAATTGAGTACATCAAGTACTTACACCCCCCTTTTTATTTATTTCGTTATTATTTGTTTTGTCTTTTACGTGCTTGATTTATGAGTTGGACCGGCGACAAATTCCATCGGGATTGGAAGATTGAGAAATCTCTTTGACTTACATACACGATATTTTCACACGACCTCCCAAGAGCCTCCTTTGCATCCACGTGTCTCCATCAATTGGTTTTACCGGATCAATAGGCAGACCAAAAAAAGAGAAGAGATGATCTCGTATCGGGCTACCACTGTGAAACTAATTGAAATAAGGTATTCTCAATTAATTGCAATACTCCATCAGAATGTTTATTTTGAGTATGGGTATTTGACAATACTGAAGTTAAAAGGGTCATGGCTTTTACATCCAATTAAAAAGTACATTCACTGACTTGTTAAATGCACTGTAAACAGAAAACATAAATCATCTCATCAAGGTCATTTCTCTCTGTAAAGTGTGTGAGTACAGATATTAGAATAAACAGGACATACAAATGTATTTATATTCAATTTAACGGGTTAAATTGCATAGTAAAAAACGAAGAAGTTCCGAAGGGTTAACCATATCCATGGAATAAAAGGACAGTATGGTGTATAGGGTCATATTCAGACAAATTCAAACCGCAGTTTATACTGAGGCGACACCAGGTAATGTACAGAGAGGTGAGACATTCAAAACTGGATGGGAGACGGTGAGGATGTCGACTGGGCAAATACAAAATCAGGAAGTGGAACAATGTTAGACAAAGTAAATCATTTGTCAATGAGGAGTTAGCGTCTCCTATTATGCCGCTACACATGCCTTTGTCAATGATACCGAAACTATTTTAACCATTCTCCATAATGACTAATGCCGGTGTTGCTCAATAGATAAGGTGATCGGCCCATGACCGAAAGGCCTGGGGTTCGACTCCCGCCATGGGCACACCGGTGTTCTGTCTTTTGGATGAGACAGTAAAAACCGAGGTCCCATATCAATGTAGGCTTGGCACGTAATAGATCTCTTTCTGCTTCTGGTGAGTCCGTTGCAAAGATATAAATTTTATGCAGTGTGTCAGGCAGATGCCGTCACCATATAGGTGAAAGAATCGTGGGTTGACAAAACAATATTCAACCAATCAGCTAACCATGATGAGTATTACTCACCGTTAAAATTCCAGTATATATCCAGGTCATTTGTATTGAGACACTTACACTTATATCACATGGCATTAATATTAATTGCTTACGTAGTTTTGAATACCGATTACTGCATGTGAGGTATCCGTATCTTAATCGATTAAGAATTCATTATTAAATAATTATAATCAATATATTTTCTTTACGAGAAAGAATAAGAACAAAAAGAAGAGCATATTTTCAGAAGTAATAAGATGTGTGCAATAAATCATCCTCCTTAACACCGAAGGTAAGACAGTACAGGGTCAATTTATTTTTACAATGAAATTCAGCGGGGGTTTTTTGTTGTTGTTTTTTTCTTTCTTTTTTGTGTGTATGTGGTTTTTTTTTTCACTTACTGTCTATCATCCTTATGTGCATTGCTCAACCCGCAGTACCTAATAAAATCTAATCAAGTTACGTGCAGAGTTCAAAATGGTTCGGTCATTTTCCAAGATCAATAATGACATCTTAATTATTATTCTAAATGTTCGAACAAGTAAACACCCCCCCCCCCAAAAAAAATTTAGCCCAAGTAAAATTGAATTCAGATTCAACAATTATTTTAACAAAAGATCAATACTGCTAACTGAAATTATGATAAAACTGATTTATCACCTTCAAGTAAAATATCAGTGTTGTATTCCCAGACAATAAAAGTGGCAGACAACAGCCACAAGAGAGTGTTGTAATCTTCTTTACACGCCAAGTGACGAAGATATTTCTCGAGTTTTACTGACAAGAGCTGACAAGAGAAGTGGTAAATATTACAAGAAAAGAAAAAAAGACATCTGACTCTGTCATATAAGAAAAGTTGCCTAGGACATGCAGATAATGAAAAAAAAAAATACTTCGCCCATAAAAACATCACAAAATATTCAACTGTAATGCAGATGTGATTCAGAAAAGTAAAACAGTTAATTGAAATAATTGTCACTGAGTTGGTATGGTTAACTGGTTTACGGCTTCACTTTTCCACTCGTCACAAAGCAGTACTATTCAAGAACACTCATTTAAAAGACATCAATTATTCTCCCTATAAAGAGCAAGGACTAACAGGTTAATCACGTTGAGAGGTCATAAAATGGAAACGAATATAAGGATGAATTAAAATATTGGTAAAAAAAATATAATTTCTTATCGATGTGAGCCAACCTTGACATGAATATTAGCCAATTTAAGATTGCATGGAGTCATAATTATTTAAAAGTTCAAAGTAATTATAAATGATATGCATATATACAAGTTTAATGCAGTGCACATGCGCATTTCGATATGCCATGATTCTTTTTTTTTTTTTTTTTTTTAAGGCCGAAACTGTGCAAATTCACAGTAAGAATATTTGAGGAGTAAACAAATTACTGAAGTGACCTAATATAATTGTCAATGAACCAATTTAAGAAAAGAGCTATGCATGAGGGAAGTTAAGAATAATTTACAAACTTCTGTCACAGTAAATTTTAAGTTAGTACAGAACTGAAAAAATGGACTTGTGATATATCAAACAAGACCAAGATACCATGATTGCGCTCACAACAACATAACATGGTGGGTGTTCTTTTTTTAAATTAAAGGTGGGTCAGACATTTGAGATCATCTTTGGTCACCCACGCCATACCTGCTAGGAATAACTGAGTAAACAAAAACATTTCAATGCTCTTTTGAAATGAATACTGACTGCCACTGCACATTGAGAAGGGTATATGATCAATTTAGTCGACCCAATGGCATTATTTCCATATTGATAATAGAACAAGATCATCATCATCATCATCCTCATCATCATCATTATTACTATTATTATTATTTTTATTATTATTATTATTATTATTATTATTATTATTATTATTATCATATTTATTATTATTATTATTATTATCATTATTATTATTATCATCATCATCATCATCATTATTATTATTATAATTATAATTATTATTATTATTATTATTATTATAATAATTATTATTATTGTTGTTATTATTATTATTATTATTATTATTATTATTACAATGTATTTCTGTTGTGATTTCTGCCACACGGCTGAGCCAGATACTTAACAAGGTTGTTAAATCAGCAGAAAGTGTTTACCATCTCTCGTAAGTTATTATGTTGATAGATAATCATATCATATAAGTAAGTGCTGTTTCTTCAATTCGTTCAATATTAGGCGATATTGTGGGTACATGTTACTGTGGCATTTTCTATGACGGAACACGAGGTTGAGCATGGACCCTTCGCAACTTTTTAGGTATGTAACAGGTTAACTATATCATAGGTGTAATGGAAATACAAGAAGGAGAACAAGGAGTAAATAGTTAGACTCCCCAGGAAAGAATAAATGAGTTCCAGTATAACAGAAAAGTGAGAATCACTTGTAGGTCGGTAATACCATTGGTAGTGCCTTGGATCAAACATATCAGTAATTTAAGGATTTGAATTGTCTCTCTACTTTGGCATGCATAAAGGTTTTGGCGATACAAACAGGAGAAGTTTATACGGGGCCTAACCTCTTCTCCTTGCTTATTTGTGAATGCCCCACTAAATGGCACCGTTTTATTAGCATTTTACATTGTGAATAGTAAGATACAACAAAAAATAATATTCTATCACCAAGCAAAAAGAAAACATTCCTTTTCAGCGATTTGCCTTTATCTTGATTTATTAATACTAATACCCTTGTATTGATGTATGTTTCAACTTCTATAATAAAATATCGTATTGTGCTAGATATATAGTCCTAGACTATGCGCTTCCAGAGATTAATGAAATAGCTGTTTTTATTGAAATATTGATTAACATTTCATTAAATATTTGGATTATAAATTTTCATGAATGGCACTTCATTTCAAGAAAGCAATGAATCTGACATCTATTATGCAATTAGTTTGCTTTTTACGCATTATTTGTCGAAAAAGGACATCTGATGCAATAATATACCACTATGTATATGCTTTAAGCTTATTTTACCAATTGGGTCAAACCTGTTTGCTAGACGGCTGTCAGACCTTTATATTTTACACAGCAAATGTTTCAACAAACCAAGGCTCAGATTGGTTATTGTATTGTAAAGATGATGGATAAATCCAAACCACAAGTCCAAAAATCATGAAACCATAGGACATACAAAATCAGTGAAAATGAAAAACAAATGGAAAATAACAAAATATGTCTACTTGAAGAGCATATGTGAACCCCTGTGATGGAGTGAGATCAGGTGCCCGGGGAGAGTGAGCATCTCCTGCTTGCTAGCAACACCCGTCACATATACCCCGTAGAAAGAGTCAAATCGTGTATGCTAGATGAAAAATATGAATGCATTATAAATAACTTATTTCTTTTTCTTTGTCCTTGTCTTCTACATTGCTCATTTGTGTGAATATAACTGTTTATTTCCTGACCTTGAATAGTTGTTTCAGAACCTTTGCGATAGGTGTTTCATGCAAGCAGGGGATGCTTACTAATTCCGTACACCTGGTCTCGCCTCAGTTTAATTGGGGTTGGTATTTGTCTGAATAAGACATTGTACATGATACTGTCCCTTTATCCCATGGACTTCGATATGTTATTAACTCTTTAGTACTTCTTCGTTTACTTCGCGATAACCGTATTTTGTCTTTATTCGCAAAACATAATTAGGCGCAATCCGCCATATAAATGTTATAGTTTGATACCTGGACAAAGTTAACGAAAACTCTATTTTCGCTTGGAGTAAAACTCGCAAAATTATGCGATTTTTTTTATCGCTGGTGAAACTTGTTAACATTATAAATTCGGAAGAGTACCACTGGATCTGTGTATTTCTCAACACATCGGGAATATTTTAACCAAAATAGTCACGTTGAAGATGGTTTGCCTTATCTGTGTTCTATTTTAGAATTTATTCGATTTACAATGAGTGAATAAGGAATTGCTTTGACTAATTCAGAACAATGATTATCGAGCTGTACATAATATATCAGTGAGTGTAACTATATTCGATCGAATGGCTTTGAAATTTTTATAAGTGTAATTCTCGCCTCATCTTATGGGGAAAGTGTTCACGTTTTGTCGAACTGTGTAATAAGCGGGATTATTGTGATGCAAGGTACGAGACTACTATACCCATCGATACCTGTAATTTCCATACTCTTATACATGTCCATCGCGCTATGCGACAAAACTCCAGTTATTGAAATTATGTATGTAAAGATGATGGATAAATCCAAACCACAAGTCCAAAAATCATGAAACCATAGGACATACAAAATCAGTGAAAATGAAAAACAAATGGAAAATAACAAAATATGTCTACTTGAAGAGCATATGTGAACCCCTGTGATGGAGTGAGATCAGGTGCCCGGGAGAGTGAGCATCTCCTGCTTGCTAGCAACACCCGTCACATATACCCCGTAGAAAGAGTCAAATCGTGTGAATTCCATATGTATCTATATATGGAGAAGTCGAAGTAGGTAACCTTCTAGTATAGAAGGTGTCAAATCTGTGTAAAGTGATCGGAATCGGTCTCAGTCCAGAATATCATTTAAAAGTCTGGATAACGAGATATCATATGGAGTAATAAGAGTCTCGTAACGACCGTAGAACTTCCTCAGTGACGATGCTAGTCTAGCACATATATAACCCTGGTTGAGCAGCTTAACTGAAAGTCGCTTAGCCCTCAGAACATGTATGTATCTTTTATTAAATGGTGGTCGAACGTAAACCTAAACATTACATCAACCTGCAAGTCATATATTAAAGCTGTGGGTCTAGTGAGAAATAATAGGAATTGTAGTCATCGGTGATGTCGCTTTGGCAGCTTCCCAGCAAATTTTATTTATAGTGTATAATACCTTAGTTCTGGTATCCATAAAGTAAAATTAGTTAAATGTACTTGTAGTTACTTATTTCTCTTTGTTCTATAGTCTCTGATATGACCCGTGTTTTAGATCTAAGAACCACATTTTTGAAATCTTATTCTTATAGAAGACACTCTTTAAATAAGTTAAGTTGATCAGCTCAAATTATATAAAAGAGTTATGCATTTCTGGAAAATTTGTGAAACATTTTTATGTTTATTTTTTTTAACAGTAATGGTTTGGATCCATAAACAATAAATCTCATTTGAAGGTCCATATCTTGAAATCTAGCCCATACTTTTCCATATTTTTAGACATATTTTCGCACCATCGTAATGGATGGTTGACATTTATGTGAAATACATCATCGTGGTTATTTTCAGATAGAAACTTATCCCTTTAAACACGAACAAACCGTATAAAGTCATATTATTCTACAGGAATCGATAGATACACTCATTTTCTGGAAAAAAGGAGTTTTATAGAGTTTTATAGAAGTTTTTGACAAATAAATTGATAACTACCACTTTTTACGACTAATTATATATAATTTATGCGTTTCCTGCAACATTGGGATAACCAAAACCCCACATAACAGGAAGACAACGTCGCTTCGACATTTATGAAATGAATGAAATTGAGGCAGAAATCTGGCACGTAGAACAGTAAAAATAAAATTTGTAAACAAACATTTTCACTGTAATAAAACTATTTATGTATTGAGACATTCATAAAATTTCTTTCACGTCATTTATAATGTAGAAATTTTGTGGAATTCTCAATTTTCTCCCTTCCATTTCCGTAGTTTTGAATACATTTCCATGGACTTGGTTTAAATTTAAGTTACTTTACGTCAGAAACATTCTCAAGGGGCAGGCAACTCTTTATTGCGAAAAAAAATCCCACCATCATAGAATATTTCATTGACATGGTACCTGGAAATTCCAGCTGTCATATCAAAATGAATAAAGTACTTAATACAAATATGGTACGAGTTACAACAGTTTCTTGTAGAATGCTATAATGTATCTTTTTCTATCTTTCTTTCTAACTCACTTCAAAGTTTTCACATTCATTCCAATCGTTGCGACAAAAACTCCGGTTAGAGAGAGAATTGACTAATCGAGTACCAAATTTTGCTTACAATGATAAGGTATATCAAAATACTGCACTAGAATATCAAACAATATTGCTCTAGAATATGAAATATTAATTCACCACATTATTTCTGATGCTCTCGTCCCTTTACTATCTTTCTTTTTTTCTATTTTAGTTTGATATTATTATTATATCTTTTATTTATTTGATTATTATCATTCTTGAGTTTTTTTTTTTTTCACATTTCGTCACATTATTTATTATAACTGTCATATCTTTAAGAGAGAGTATGTGGTATATCGCGCCGCTCTGGGACTAATTTTAGCCTATTACTTGATATAAACTCCAAGATCACATTTCCGGCCATTCAAGTACCATCGTATTCATAGAGAGCATGAAGTTCCCAAGTATATCGGTTTCTTACATGACTCACCAAAAAACCGTAATTAGGCAAGTGAAAATAAAACATTTTGATAGTCAAATTTTCATGGAACATTTAAACCAGAAAAACTTAATTCAGTTCGATATCTGTATAAGTTTCTTGTACAGAATTGGGATTTTATAGTGCAACACTAATGCCCCCGGCGGCACCCAAGTCCAAAAAGTTACTTTTAGCGTGAAAGTCATTGTCAAGGTCAAAGGGCATCGACCTTGGCGTCGTTTGAAAGGGCTTCATTAGTTGAGTAGGCATGTCAAATATAAAGGCCCTAGATTTAAGGCTCAAAAGTTATAGCCAAGGTTAAAGTTGACAGACAGACAAACAAACAAACAGACAAGACGACAGGACGAAAACAATATGCCCCCGATCTATCGATCCTGGGGCAAAAAAAAAAAAAATCCGATTATTTACATTATTCATAAGATAAAAATTGTGCAATGCATAGTTTACATAAATTCCTTTACGTACAAAGTACATATTAATAATAATAATAATAATAATAATAATAATATTATTATTATTATTATTATTAGTAGTAGTAGTAGTAGTAGTAGTAGTAGTAGTAGTAGTAAAAATATTATTATTATTATTATTATTATTATTATTATTATTATTATTTACGCTTATAGCGGCAATGGTGATTAGCATGAGGGATATCATTTTCAATAAATACAGGCGATGAAAACAATAATATTTGTAAATTATCATTCCAATTATAATTATGTATATAATCACTGATTTCCATTGTCTAATAGATATCTATTACCACTGACCGGTCGATATGAATGTGTACACAAGAGCGCTATAGATGAAATCAATGTAAAAGTATTATGATTTGTTAATTATGCAAAACGTATAATCTGATAAATCTAGAAACTATCCGAACACACGTTATGGCACTCCACACTCTGTAAGATCTGTTAGGAAATTAAAAAGTGAGGTCTTTATGTTTAATTGATACATTTTTAATTGTATACATTTAGCATATTGCAAATAGGTGTCACGATGACTTCTACATTATAATTATTTCTATTTCTAAGGGAATTCTCCATAGGCACATCAAACATACAGCATCACTATTCTCTCATTCAAACGTAGAGGTGACCTCCAACGAACAATCTGATCAAGTAAGAAGTACTTACTATCTACTAAGTTAGCTGAATTGTAAGACACGTGTCTTCAATGATATTGCACTTACCTCCAAATCAACTTGTTGATTACCCTTTTTTCCGGAACTTTTTACGTTCACTGTGGCGGAATTCATGATTGCACTATTTGTGTATTTCCTTGGCAAATTGTCGTCCTGTATTCTGAGCGAATGATTTAAACACTTGCGTTTCACTTTCTATTTTATTTCAGATGTCTAATCTTTATTTATATTGATACTTTCTAGTCGTGGTTTTTATTCAATATTTGGTTACTACTTCAGCAGCATCAAGAGGTTTCAGGTTTAGACAGTATGAAAGTCTAGCACTAAAGATCTAACGCATCTTCATTATCATATAATCATAAAGTGCCTTTTAATCAAATGGCAATGTCATTTCACATTAATGAAACTATTGTAAGTCAACAACGAACGAACAACAATCCAATAGAGAAAGTATTTCCATCACTTCTCTTTACAAAATTCTCTCCATTTATAAATCATTCACCAATAATCCAAAATATCATGCACTACACATTTGGTAAACGACGTTCTTTTACCAGAGGAAAAATTCAAAGTCTTTAGATATAGAATCTATGCATATCTATATATATTAATGCATATATCCAAATCGGTGTTTTGCTTCTTTCTAAATATTTACCTATGTTAATTTTAGGTCAAACGGTCCTTATGTCCCATACAATATCTCTCGACAAATGCCTCGTATATGAGATAAGACAGCTACTTCCGCAATGATGCTTAATTTGAAACTTGGCCGCTATTCTGGTGTCAAGTTATACTAAACACGATGAATATATAGATCTGTACTTTGTTTTCGCACGCACACTGATAATTGAATTCTTCCAAGACTCCACCTCGAACACTCGCCAAATTCGGTATTTTTATGAAATTATTTTAATTCGTTTGCTGTCTAATCAATTTTCCATTAGCCACAGATGTGAAGTGTATTTCTCCCGAGAATGAAGTAAAATGTGTTTTCATAACTTTATAACTATAACGCTATCGCTGATGCGGCCATCCGATAGAATCAATCCATTGACAGAAACAAAAAACAAACTGCCTCAACGATATCACCTTAATGGTAGTCCAAGCGGCATTCATTTGTTCGAAAGTCCCTATAAAAACCTTTATGGCAATTATATCTACATTGTTGTATGAAATAGGTCAGTAGTTCATTATAAAATAAAAAAGTTATTCCAGTTTTGTTTTACATTATAACCACATTCAAAATGACGTTTTTGTGTTTTGTATCATAACTCTCTCTTCGTAAAAACCCTTTAATTCACGGGGCAAAAATACAAATACTGAATTACTACCCACCGACCGCAAAATATGGTCGAATAAAGATTCAGTCATTAAAAGCAAATAATATTTGTTTAATCTTACCCTATTGGAAATATCATAATTCATTTAATTTCTCGTACTGACTCAAAGAGTTCCAATGATATTAAATATTAAGTAAAATAATCAACACTGCTTGTTTACGTGCTAGCCTTTATCATTTCACAGGACCTGAACCAACGAAAATCGTTTGTAACACCGCTTAATGCGCAAGATAGATTTATAGAGGGATGGTTCCATCCATCATTTAATGCAGGAGGCAATCCAACAATGTTCGCTAGGCACACGACTTGTTGTGCCAGATAGATTTACAGGGGTATTAAAGGATCCAATGTACGCTCACAGAGTATGATTCAACAATCGGCGATTGATGCATTATCAAATTAAGGAAAATATAGAAATACTCGTCTATTTTCAATAGCCAACTTAACAAAGATATTTTGAAGCTACGATGACCAGATTGAATTAATTAGCATGATCGAAAACATCATCGCCTCTCGAAACACCGTATATAAAAGTGATACTTAGGAGTTCTGCTTAATGACCCAAATGGATTAGTAGAGAGAAAACGATGGAAGCAATCAGCGCCTAGGGAAACATTTGTGAAAATTCCTTCCACAGATAGATATCTTTGCTACGTTGAATGACGTTAATTATTATAAAGATTCCGTTAGTTCGTGCATTACTACAATAAGATGTGTTTGTTTCTTCTATCCGATGGTCAATAAACGAAGTGGGCATTCAGATATGTGATTTATGTCGAGGCTAGCTAATCTTTATGTTTTATAAAATACTTACGACATATAAAGCATTATATCTTTTAAGTAAAGGCCCAAAATATAGAGGGCCACAGTCATTTACATGGCGTCACAATTTTGATATTATTATGAACTCATGTGAAGAGTATGCCAGATGTTCGGCTAAGAGAGAGTAGGTTGAATTAAACAGTCTTTCGGAATGGCTGAAATCGATCAGAGGTCTGCTAAAGAGAAGAGTACGAAGACTTTCTTAATTTTTCAAGAGCAAATACCGTTCTGTATTTCGTGACTCCAGTGTCGTTAGAGAACTTTCTCGACTTCAAGAAAATTTCATTATAGTTCCTGTTGAGAAGGCAGCTAACAATTGCACATTCGTATGTAAGGCATATTATATAAAATGTCTTATAGAAGAGCTTGGTCTTCATTCAACGCCTGGTAATCCAACGTACACGGTTACAAATCTGTTTCCTTCAGAGGTATTGGATAATCACAAGTCGGTTCTCAGTTCATTCGGTATTACTACAAATGAATCTGATCTCGAGCTACCATACCTTTTTTGGATTCCAAAGATGCATAAAACTCCATATAAGCATCGATTCATAGCTGGATCTTCCAAGTGTTCTACCAAGCCTTTTTCCATGTTACTCGCCAAAATTCTAACAGAAATCAAATATGGTCTTCAGAAATACTGACGTACTGCTTACTCGAGAACTGGAATCAATCAGATGTGGATCCTAAAGAATTCCGAGGAACTTCTAGAACTATTAAAATCTCCTATTTTCAACAATATCACTAGCATAAAATCTTCTGACTTTTCAACTCTTTATACAACCATTTCTCATCAAAAATTAAAGAACAGAATAACATCAATTATTCAAAACGCCTTCTTTAACAAAAAAGGAATTTGCAGGTATTAGTATGTCGTATTAGGCCACAACGACACATATTTTGTAAAGGAACACTGATTCCAGCAGCAAGTATACAGAAAAAGAGATTATCCAAAGGCTAGAATTTGGAATTTGGTGGGAAAGTGTTCCAACAGATTGTTGGCATTCCTATTGGTACAAATTGTGAGCCTCTTCTGGCTGACATATTTTTGTACACCTACGAAGCAGAATTCATACAGTCTCTGCTCTCTAAAGGCAATAAACAATTAGCATCTCGGTTCAACTTTACATACAGATACATCGATGACGTTTCGTCGATTAACAACCCTGTATTTAAGGATCACTTCAACATCATATATCCAAAGGAACTCGAGATAAAAGATACAACAGAGAAACATACCTACATACCTATACATACTCCTATCAATTAGTGACGATGGTTCATTAGTAATCTCTCTTTATGACAAACTTGACGATTTCAATTTCATTATTACCAATTTCCCTTTTCTGAGTAGCAACATACCTTCCTCTCCCGCATATGGCGTCTTCATTTCACAACTTATACGCAATGCCAGGGCATGCTGTAAATACGAAAATGTCCTGAGAGCGAGGCTTTTTGCCACGAAACTACTCTCACAAGGATATATTGAGGACCGTTTGAATTTGTCACTGCGGAACCAAACAGGAGACGCTTCCTCAACCCAGTCACTGCTCTCACCTGTGATTTGAAGGGTTCAAGCATATACACAAGTGTACATTTGTTCTAAGTATTTCCGAGACAAAGGAAATAATCATTTTTGTACTATACTTTAGGTTATCCACTGGGCAAGTACAATGGAGTTGATGAAGCCTACTTATCAACCAAAACTGTCAAAATAATTTAATATAATGTATAACTTGAGTAAAGAATAAAAGTGAAATCTAAAAACGTCACAACTTAACTTCCGGTGTCTGCTAAGCATGCCGTAATTATATGTACGTCATTGGAACAACCATTTTTAGGGTTGTCTCCGTGGCGTGACGTTATATGCGGCATGCTTTGTAGGCTAGGCGAAACCGCCGTACGGTATAAATTTACTTCATATATCACATATGCTTCTACATGGACGACCGCTGGTGTCGAGGATGTGATATCCCCACCTCGGAACCGAGCCACGGGCAACCAATTTCAAATAAAATCGTTATGTTTCCCAACAGTACATCAATTGGATTATTCATATACATACCAATTTAAGATATATTTCACTAATCTTTTACTATGGATAAATAATTCATTAATATCTCTCGTACCATGGAAGACGATATACTCCTCTAATGCAAAAAAAACTAAATTAGATCAAGATAAAATAGTAACTTCTACCGTTATCTTTAATTTCATTTACGTCCCTACCTTGTAGGTAGAGTTTTGTGATCAGGCGTGGTTCGGTCGGTTAGGTGTGTCGTTTGTGATCAAGAAGTCATTTATGACCAAGAAGTAGGAGTTAAAGAGTCCCGTTGTGGTACGTTGGTATTCTAGTTGGTATTCTATCAATGGGACTTTTGATAACACGGCCAGCGAGTGGCGAATTTACATCAACTGTAGTCTCATATTTTGTCAAAAACTCCTTTCGAGTAATAAGTTTTGATACGATATAATGTTATGAGTTATCAAGATTAGATAATGATTTACCGTCGAAAGTCTACGTAAAACTCAAAGACATTTCCTAATGACTAATACTGGATTCCGTTATCCCAATATACATAGTAATCACGTGACATGCTTAATCCAATGAAAATAGTTGATTTCGTAACAATTATGTTAAAAGTGTAAGTAAAAACCGTACTCTCGTTTCGTGGTCGATGTGTGCAACGCATGAGTCAAATGTTGTTACAATATCAATAGATTTAAATAAAAACGAAAAATCTGTTATCTTTGATAACTAATACAAATATTCCTAAACTTGTTCTGTATCTATTGAGTAATTGATATAATAAAGCAGGGGGGGGGGGGTCCAACTTTCTTTCTTCCTTGCCTGCTTTTTTTCTTTTTCTTTTAGTCTCTCTCTCTCTCTCTCTCTCTCTCTCTCTCTCTCTCTCTCTCTCTCTCTCTCTCTCTCTCTTCATTGAACAATTGTTAAAATTATATATACATATTTATTTCTCCATTTCCCTACATCCTTTTTCCATTTGTTTTCCTTTAATTCATTTCTTTCCGCCTTTTTCCTTTCCTTGTTTTTCTATCTCTCTTTCGTTAAGTAAATCCTAGACGTATTTGCAAATTAATTATTGCACATCCACGCCAACAATCTTTTTGTAGTTGCACAGCACGCAAAAGCATGAGGAATGTTAATGATATATTTTTGACACGCCATGAAAACTATGCAATCAGCATATCACACAACGAGGTATAGGAATGACATGTTGAAAGCTATTTTCTTTTCTCGCTTTCTTCATGATCAAGGTCAATGTATACAGCTATGAATCCGAAAAATGCATGCATGTTTATAGCACTGTATTTTTATATTATTTTATTGAAAATACTGTTGTAATTTCTCAGATTTTCTAAATGTTGTGCGTTTTCAATTTATTGTTTTTTGTTTTGTTTTGTTTTGTTTTGGGGTTTTTTTTGGGGGGGGGGAGGTTGGAGTGGGGTTCTCGTTAAGGTTTGTTTATTTGGGGGGGGGGGTTGTTTTGGGGGATTTTTTGTCTTCAGTTCAATAATTTACCTTACATTCTTTGTGATATTTACTCCCTATGTCTGTGCGACATTATAATTTCGTCGTAAATTTTTTTTCGTAATTTTTATTCAAAGCATAAACGAGTAATAAGAGTAAAATTCATTTAAGTACGTAACATGTGAATTTATCAATCAGTTTTTCTTCATACAGCTTTGTCAGATGTCTTTTTTTCCCTTGTAAACTAATACACACAAATGTCAAAGAGAAGAAATTTAATAGTACATAACTAACGATGTATTGTAAGCTGAGAGTATTTTCTTAAGGTTACTCTCGAAAATACATTTTCTTTAGGAATTCTGGTCCTATACCTTAAGTATTGAATACTTAATCAGCACTGATGGTCATACAGTGTAACTTTATAATGCTCAACAGATAAACATATGAAATTCCAATATCACATTTAGTAAATGATGATTTTCAAAATGTTTCTTATTTAACCTAACACCTATGTCATTTCAGGTACATTGTGAAGACATCTGCCTACTTCACAGGAATTTAGACCTACATCGTGGATATCTCAACCAGGAAACGGTACCACAGTTATCCTCGGTATATACTATCTAAAGACAAGATGGCGGTCAGATTCGGTCTACGGATCTCTCGGCCTCGAACGAGGCACAGTACACACCAAGCAAGCTTCTCCAACTCCTTTTAAAGATGAGGTTGGTAAAACAAGGTTTCCTTCATAGATTTGATCACGACGAATATTTCGTATGTAAAATACTTTTACGTAATTTGTCTAATTATTTTTCAATCACTTAACATTTCTTACGTAAGGAAAAAACATACACTTTCATGGCACGATATCTTTTAAGCGTTATTTCTATTAATCAATCCTAATTGCCTCTGCCTTATTGTTTACTAAAGTATTAATGCCGTATGGTTCTTGTTTGTTTGTATAATTTTGGTTCTGTGGAATGACTGAACTCGATAAGCCCAGACATTTTGAAATAGGACAGGCTATGGTACATATACCTGTAGTTACCATAGCAATATGACACCTAAACATAGCATTAATTCTACGTAAATGTGGGAACAAAAACGGAAAACAAACAACACTAGGCGTGTCTGTATTGATGCTTGTGCTCATAGCAGTCTTTATTTTATTCCAATGTCAAAATAATATAACCTGAAGTTAGGGAAAATAACTGTGGATCAATCAAATATCTTATCTTATTTTTAACGGTTTGGTACTTCTTCGATATTGATTTCAAATGATATATTAAGCCAGCATAGCAATGTGTGAACCGTAATTTTCCCTCGACAGAATAATCTTAGGTCCAAACCCCCTCAATGAGCTGTCTATGATGCGCATTCTAAATTAAACCCAAAGTCCTTTCTCATGGATGAATGTAGTCTCATGGCAAAAACCTCCTCTTCAATTGCTCCGCTGCACTACTCTGAAGTTCTTTGCAATGCATTAGAAGACGCAAACATCATATAAGTAAAGTATAGTTAACGTGATGTAAAACATTAGACGGGCAAAATATATGATTCTGCACAGTAGACGTCCTTTATTAAGAGTTTCGTCTCGTAAGTGTATACTTTATATGTTTCCCCAGCTTCACTTTCTGACGGAAAACACTAATGGAATACCTCGATACTAAATACAAATATTGAATGAGTAATTGTCAGTTCTTACACACTTTTAGTTTGGTTTCACGGATGAAAATTCCCATGGGACATGGACACAGAATACAAAACAATTGATTGACGTATTTATAGTTAGTCATCCATCACGACACGACTTCCAGTGTGATATACGTTATGACAATATGACAATGAAAAATTGATCGTTACATAAAGAGAAGATAAATAATATTGTTCAAGTTCAAATCTGTTTAAACACAAAATTGTTTTTCGATTATGTCTGACTGTAGTTTGATTAAGGTACATTAAGGGTACTTGGTGATCTATATATCAATCCCTACAGTGGGACTCGCTGTAGCTAGTACACTTCCGTCATGTGAAGGCTTAAATACCATAATTTTAAAGAGCATACTTTTAAAATATTGCAATATTCATGTTTCATGCATATGAAATATTTAAACAATTTCTACCAAGTAAAGGAAAAGAAAAAAAAAAGGAGTTACTGGCTCAGTTATGTGGCAGAAGTCACCATGGAGCTATACAATACATGAATATAAATAATATACTAGCACATATAACACATTACAAAAATATTTGATTGTAGTGCAATTACGATACCGACGTAGGACAGTCATTTAATTTGACAAAAGCCAAACAAATGATGTGGCTAACCGGTTTACGGGCCCACCTTCCCACTCACCGTAACAGTAGAACAATCAAAGGACGTACATTTAAAAATTTATAAATAATCCTCCATGTGAAGAACAAGGGTCAACAGGTATCGCATATTGAGAGGTCATAAAAATATAAACACGTAAGGTATTGTAAAACACATAATTATATAAAATATATGCGACATCAACATGATAAACCGTGCTCTGCCAGTCTAAAAGGAAGCTAAGACCCTAGATATGTAGGAGTCCCGACTAACAGTCTCAGGGGACGAGGTTCAGGACCATGTCTCCTCTGAAAGAGGTTTGGACACGGCCGTCATATAGTCCCCACCGCCCTGTTAGTCAGCGTGCAACGTTCAAGTAAAAGTCTGCATAAGGCTGTAGAGGGGGGCAAATACATGACCTATATTCTTTTTGATGATCTCAATGTCATATTGTCTATTTAGAAGACGTTTTGAATATTTTATTACATGATAAAACACGTTATCGGAGCCTTTACTTTCATTAGTTTATATACGAGATCATCGTAAAAATTAGGATGGGAAATTCCATTGGATACATACTGTTGAAAAGAAATATTTCCAAATTTAGATAGAAGTTCTGAATAAGATCTGAAGAATTTGCCGAATGTTTTTCTTAGCTTGTGATATCCGTAACCCTGAGATAAAAGTTTAATAGTAATTTCTAAATTTCGATTATGAAAGTCCAAAACATCGGTGCAGCCTCTGACAAATCGAACTAATTGAGATTATATGAGATGTCCCCTCCCTAATGATGAGGAAATAGTTGTAGTAATAACACTCGGTATAAGAAATTGTCATAATCAACGACTTGTCACGTAAAAGCTTAATTTTTTCTGAATTGCAGTTGTCGTAACTATATAATTGATATAGAACCAGAATCTAACAATGAAACAAATTATTATTAGTGCATATGACTTGACATTTACTACTATCACCAAAAAAAAATTCATTATACTAGAAAATAATGTCAAATGCCACATACTTAACGAGGGTTAATATTAAAGACGCTCTTTGCTAAAAAGAAATCATATTTCGCATGCTGAAGTCCCTATTTGATTGTAGTAGTTTTTGTTAAGTAGTTTGTTTTGTGATAGTACGATATCATATAAGTGATACCAATCATGGCGTTTTACCGCATCTGACTATTTCATACTTTTAACATTTTTCGCTTCCTAGTTATACTACTTTGAATACATCAACTACATTTCGGCGGGTGTAATCAGCCAGCAGGCATTACCTATTCCTCCACGTTACCTGTTAATACAATACCTCAAATCATTCTATCAGTCTTTAACTACCTATATTCTGATATATAATTATCATTGTTAATAATAATAATAATTATATTCTTATTATTATTATAATTATTATTATTATTATTATTATTGTTGTTGTTGTTCTTGTTCTTGTTCTTGTTGTTATTATTATTATTATTATTATTATTATTATTATTATCATTATTATTATCAATACACTCCTCGGTGTCTGTGCATATTACATAATGAAAATAAATGTCGTGAACATGGGTGATCAAGGTTGGTTGGTTGATTGGTGTTTTACGTCGCTTTCAACAATATTTCAGTTATATCGCGACATGGAAGCAGGAGGTTACCAACCTCTTAAACATAGTGGCGCAACCCGGGAATCGAACCCGGATCGTCGGCGCCGCAAGCCAAGCGCTTAACCACTACACCACGCCTGCCCCCTGGGTGATCAAGGATAGAGAATACGATTACATTGATATGTTATAGCCACTGGAATATCTGCATACGATCTATGGCTACATAACACGCACGGCATACTCCCAGTGTCTAAACGTTTCATCCCTTCATATCGGTAGAATCGCTATTATATAACAGCGTGTGCACTTTCCCATAGACACATAATTCACACTGGTGACTGTGGTAAATGGCAAGAAGTCAAAACAATGGGTTATTGCATCCCCAATCCCGAGAGGTCCTATATGAAATTGTGTTGAATGTGGCTTATCGTCGTCAACGTAGTATTGAAATCGTTATCATGCCGCAGCAAAGGACATAGACTACATCAAAGATTGGGTCGGTCAATCTCCTTTGCCGTACTTGTAAAGGTCATTTTAGGACAGTATTACATTTTTTATTATTCAATTACATTATTTGTTTGTGACATACTATTTATCTGACATGGCAGTATAGATATCAATATGAATATATACGTATCTTATTTTCTGTGCACCTGATGGGCGTGCTGAATTTAGAAACTAAGCACAAAAAAGACATTAAAATATTCAGTTGCAATCCTTTTCTTTTACTGATATTCACTTAAAGTGACAGTCTTCACTCAATGTATTGACTGATTGATTGATTGATTGATTGATTATTGTTTTTAATCACTCTACGATTATTTCATTTATATATTGACGACATCTGCCTGATGCATCGCACAGAAATTTTTATCTTTGCTATGGACCCTCGCAAAGCAGTGAGGGATCTTTTACGTAACACGGGACTTCGGTTTTTACTGTCTCATCCGAAAGAAAGGACACAGGTGCACCCATAGCGGGAATCGAAACCGAGCCTCTCGGTCCCGAGCGATCACCTCATCCACTGGATTACAACGGCTTCCATTCAATGGATGTGGATAACCGGTTCCACCGTCCATCAACCTACTTACCATAAAGGCAGTACTATCAAGAACACACATTTAAATATTTATAGAGAATCTCCCTACAGAGAAAACGAATCCTCAAGTAACGATGTCATAAATATATAAATACAGGAATTAATTCAATTATAAGTAGCTGATTCAGAGCCACTGTAACATTTCGACAGTTGCCGTATAACGGATTTACAAAAGCACTGAGCAAAGGTTAGTCTGTATTGTCTATTTCTGTATAGACAATATTCCTTCGACTGATACATAATCGGGGTCGCACGTAAACACAACTCCGGTTCGTTTTATATATAGATCTATATATCAAGTGATATCTGACTGAATAAGAAGTCGGTTAGATTCAAAAGAATAAAAAAATATAAAATCATTAGTGTTTGTTTTTTCTTTGGTTTCAATGTTTTATATGTCATAAATATACTATCTCTATTAAAGATTGGGAAACCATCAGATCGCGATTGTAATTGGCTAACGTAAGATTGATGCGCGAATTTTGATAAATCAATTTCCAATGAAAAAGTTATCGTTCTTGAAAAGAAGTTTTATTCTAAAATACCAGTAATTAAATTTTAAGAAATGACTCTAAAAATATTTCTGTCTATCGATGTACATATATAGACAAAAAGTATGTACAGACTTAATATGATCCGCGAAGCGAATTATAAATTTTGTGCATCGGTTTTTGTCTGAACATACATACACAGAAATGTTTATATGGTCATTTCTTAAATAATATTATATATATTATATCGGTACCAGATGACTGAAAATTGAGTTGGCGATACCCTCGGGTCTAACTCTCCACCAATAGTAATCAGGATAACTATAAGTATCTATGTACTAATATAAATGTTAAAAAAACATATTTTTGAATTATGGGGGTTTTTTTTTTTTTCGGTGATGTAGAGATTACTGTGCATTTTGAGCACTGAAAATTACCGGAACCTGCTGTGAAAATTTACTGATTTTATTTATATACCAATTCAAAAATCCTGTTTTCTTTTTATTTTTAGTGTGTTTCCGAAATTTAAAGTCATATTGGATCAATCATCATCGTCTTTACAGAGAGAAAATGGAAGTTCTTATACAATTTGACATTTCAAAGCATAAGTATATCTTCGAATGTAATTTTACACTACGACAAAATGTCATGTTTTAAAAAGGTAAAAATTTCTAACGCGCTAAATTAAGATTTAATTCTGTTTAAAACCACTCTCTTTTGCCTATGCCAACAGCATACAAACAGAAATGAGAAATATAGAAACATATGTAAAATGAAGCCAAGATATAACAAGTATAGTACACAAATCTCACTGAAGAATTCAATTTTGAGACTGTTTGCGAATAGTATGTTATACTTGTTTTTTTCAACGAATAAGCATGTTTTGTCTCTTGCTACAACTCTCTTGCATTCATGCAAAAGTGTATAAATGTTGAATCACGTCAGGTGATTTTATTTTGGGTTTATAATGAAGCATCTCTCTGAAGGATTATACAGATTTTAAAGCCTTTGTAACCAACTAATCTAAGGTAGTAAGGGTTCTTCCCCATACCAATATCTTAGGTGGCACGAAACCTTGCCTTTTACTATCTTATCCATAAGACATCACACCGAAGAACTCCCTATCCGTTTGGAATACTGACACATTGGGTTCAAAGCAAACCTCATTAAAGAAACGTACTCTTGGTCTATGAATATTGTACAAAATTTATAAAGTATATGCATATGTAATGAATCAACACATCAAGTTGTTGTCATACCTCGCTGGGTAACTAAATTTTAGAAGTTTCTTTTATTCAATTTAGTCCTCTGAGAATGCTCTTTTGATAAAATGTGTTAAGTTCATTTGCATGTGCATTAATTATTATTACCAATTATGCAATAATATCTATTCTAATCAATTTGAAAGTTCCCGTATTAGTAGGATATATATGACATTTGGCAATATGTCTAACCAATTATAATAAGATTCATTAAAAGGGATTCATATTGCAATACATTATAGGTACAGAATATAGAATGATGTATACACTATAGCTGATTTCACGAGACTAAAGATATAAATAGTTGAATTAATATATATTTCTATGGTGCTCCCTCTCGCTTCATTAATACAATTTATTCCGTTCAGGATTGGTAGGCAATCCTTTTCAAAGGATGACAGCTACATTTATGCAAAATAATAGACTACATTTGCTTAATTAAAGAGCACTTAGTGCATACAGAATTCCATTAATATATTGTAAACTTTGGGACACATTTCATGTCTTTTATTACTCGACAAATTCATGAGTTTTATATTACATTACGCAATTACTATAATGGCATAATTAATAACACAAACTAAGGAGGATAAATAAGCATTTTCAATATTCTTAAAATAGGGCATAGTTAGCCAAAACTATGTAAATAATATTGGGTATCATACAAATCGTTTACCAAACTGCATTAAAGAACAGAAATAATTTTCTTGATTTTACAACAATTTACCTGCCAACTGCCATCTGAATAGTATTTTGAATACATATGATGTATAAGCTGTTTACGAAACAGATATCGTGTTCCGGATTATAAAAGAATATACGTGCCAATATTTGAAATGTATTCCAAACACACAACTGTCTCTATCATGCGGTCTGTTTTAACAATGAAGGTACATTATATTGGCATATTTATTTGTACCCTTGAAACGTCGATTCATTTCGGCCAGAATTGTGTTTCTTTTCAAACTTTCAATATTCATGTAGATGTATTTAATCAGCAAGTAACACAATGTTCATAGACTGTATATATTCTACTCCTCTTTGTAGTGTGGAGCTCCGTGTATTCTCCTATGTGAGCGATTAAGACTTAATGACGTTGCTGCATATTCTTTCTTATTGCGAGATATTGTTTCTATATAGTATTTTCTACGCACTCATCTCTGTACGTTGATATAGGTCACATGAAAAGTTTATTCTATGCTAATTTCTTCCCACTGTTTTCCAGAAGTTATTGAAAGCCGTATTGCGCTATTCCAAGTTATTGCCATATACAATATGCTTTGTAACGCGTGGTAGGTGCGACTTAATTGCAGATGATAATAGTTTGGGGTTCTTTTTTTTTTTTTTGGTTTTTGTTTTTGTTTTTTTTTTACAAGTTTTGTTCTAAGTAATGATTCCTAGAAATCCAAAAAAGACATGAGTGCTACGTTATGATAGATCAAAGTGAAATAGCACCACTTACTTTCTTGTTTTAAGTCTCACTTAGAAGTTCGAAAGACATAATATTCTTCAACACCCTCTTGGGTAAAGTTAAAATGTCTTTGTTAACTAATCATCAAATAAAGCTGTTCTCAGGGCATTATTAATAAATGGGCTTAAGATTAGTGTTTTAAGCAGAAATCAGTATTCCTTCATCTGTATGATAAGAAGATAGTAGTCCGAAAAGAAGTTTTTATTTGGAAAACATGCTTAACTAATATTGACTAAGGGATCAGGAATGATGCTATTGGTGCTGTTGGAGGATCAGGAAATGCTTGCTCCTTCGCGGAACGTATCTCAACCTCTACTTTTCATAGTCTGTGAAAATCCTTTTCCTTATTCTGTATTGTATCGTGAAATATGGCTTTTTCAGTGTTTGTTAACATCACGGTTTACTTTTTCGTTACAAAATTCCCTTGATAATTTTCATTTTAACACGATAATTTGAAAACGAAACAAGTTATCATGTTCGCCGTGGGAATAGCCCCATATTGATTTATTCTTATCCATAAGCCTACATCCAATAAGGCATGATGTAAAGGGAAATACCCCACATATGAAGAATCCCGCTTAAATTTTCAAAAATTCACATAAATATGACTTTACAATCTAAGCATTAAAATCATAATGAAAATTCCAATGAAAAGTAGTTTGTCGAACGTTAGACTTCTTACCTCACGTAAATTGGAATAGAATATGTTCTAAAATATACCATAAGTAACAACCATTAATAGACCATATATTAATAAGAACTCTAAGTATTATTTTTACTTTCGAACTATCTTTCCATTATGTAAATAACTATTGTCTTTGGCTTCAACCTGAACATAACACTTATTTTGGTACTATGATCACTAACATTAAAACCGTGTACGCATGGTCCATATTGTAAATACTTATCAAAAAGCGACGTTTATATGAAAGGGTAAACGTTACCCCCTCCTTTCTGTGGTGGTGACAAACTCAAAGCGCCAAAGAGATTCTATCATAACGAAAAACATTTTTTACTGTAAAGTAAAAGAGAAAACTGAAGACATGTAAGATCTTTTCTTGAATAAACTATTTTTTCAGATACAATCCGAGGTAATTATGATTAATGGGGTTCTATGCTTCAATCCGGACGATTTCAAAGTCATTGGGGAACATATCTAAGACTTCCATCGCAGTGTGCCTCTGATGACCCAGTCGGCCAACGTCATATTAAGATGTACGTAATCAATCAAATCTTTGAAATTGATATATTGCTAATATTTCCTCATTTAATGGAATTAATTATCCAGCTGTTTCCCAAATCTTAATGACTGAAAAAATATGAACAATATCTTTAAAATGATCCCAATACTATTACTGACAACCATTACCGTGGTCGTATAGAGATGTTGTAATAAAATGCAAAAATTGAGAAATTAGCCTATTATGCGGAGTACTAACATGGCATAGAACATGAATTTGTTTTCCTTTGAATCAATCATTGGGTGAAAAACAAGTACACAAATCAACACATGACCCAAGATCGTCTACTTCAGTGGGCAGACACCAGTAATAAAACAAGTGATGGCACATGGAAAATGTTACATAATGCTACAGAACATCACAAGCAAGTCAAAAACCTATACCAGTACTACAGAAATCAACTAGATTCAGCATTATGTTTCAGCATATAAATTTTCAAAGATGAAAAATTATTGCCAGAAAACAAAAGCAAACCTCCATACATCTTCTCTACACAATTCTAATATCTCACTGAGTGATTTTTGACTCAACCTTTTTTTTAGTTTAGTTTTGAGGTACGACGAGGCTTCTTCCAGCGTATAAACACACTGCATAAATTGGCAAAGAAAGCGGTGTCAAAAATCCGCTTTATGACACTAATCTATTGAGTAGAATGTTATGCAGGATTGCTATTGAATTCTTTCTGAAAATGAATAAAAATAAAACAATAAGAAAGGAATCCAAAATCTCAAAGTACTTGCTTTCAAATGACTATGACACTAAAAACAATGTACTACAGCAGACATTCACGGACCCCAGAAATCAAGAGGTGAGTTCAGGTTCCTGGGAGAAGAAAATGTCTCCTGAGTGGCTAGCCACACCTGCCGTGAATGTCCCAACGTGGAGACGAAACAAATGTAACTCAGCACTGTATACATAAATGTGAACCAACACTGTAGAAGGTGTCATTGCCACAGCATCATGAAAAAAGTATAAAAAAAACTTAAGTCAAACCCTTCGCGGGGAACTTTTTACGAGCTCAACATTGCAAAGAGGAACACGTGTGACCTTCGTGTAAAACACATAACTGATGTCAAGTGACTAGGGCACTAACATCAAAGTATTATATGTTCCGAGTGTAGTGTGACCTTTATTAACAAGCACAAGTCCTGATATCTAAAGTTGCCATATGCATCCATTTAGTAAGAAGAGTATCAGTAAAACTGATTGACGCTCCTCGAACAGCAGTTATACTTATAATGCAGAAAATTGATGACTCAATTCATATACAAAAACATCAGTAAAACTGATGGATGCTCCAAGAAGCCCAGCAATAATAAAGGAAATGAATGACTCAGTATATAGGAAATCATTGTATTAATTGATGACGATTTCAAATCTCAATGTATCATATAGATATCCAATTGAGTCAACTGTAGAACGACATGTGATCACAGTATCTTAAACTAAAATGAGTAAGCTTGACTTTGATCAGTTATGAAATAACACTTTTTATCGTGACCTTGACCTTTCATAAATGACCTTGAGTGACCTTTGCCCAAAAGCCATTAACCTTAATAACATTTTTGTGAAGTATGATCAAATTCTGATGAAAGGTGCAAGAGATATAAGTCCTTCATGGTATTTTAAATCATAGTTTTTAGTGACTTTGACCTTTCAGAAACGACCTTGAGTGACCTTTGTCACAACATTCTTAACCTAAATACTATTTTGGTGAAATTCTGATGAAGGGTACAGGAAATATGAGCTCGGACGGACACACGGACAGACACAACAGCGACTATTTGCTCCCTCGAAACTTTTCGGGGAGCATAACCAAATTAACATTATTAAAATCGTGGATATTTTAGGAGAAGTAAGCCATAGATAATTATATTATCGATATATTATGCAATAAAATATATTTCATCGAAATATTATTGTAAATTGACACTGCTTCCGTAATCGTTAGATGCCATCCGATAACTTTCTATTTAACGAGGCCGTTCTGGGTAAAAATATCTCAAAAACTATAATAGGAAAATTGATCATTTTTTCGTCAGTGATGAAATGCTAAATAAAAATAATTTTCAGAGAATTGTAGAAAAGTTCACCGCTTGGTTCAATTTAGGGGGAAAATCTAAAAAAAAAACGCACTATTTTTAACGTTTTGAAATGTCGTAATCAGATATTATGGGAATTACTTTCGATATATTAATGTTGGGTAGAAACATTTCGGTTGAACTATGCTGATTTTATAATTTGTTGATAATTTTTAAATATTATCAATGTTTGTAAGACGCCGACTATTGTAACGATTACAAAAGATCGGCATGCGCTAAAATTTGCGCAGCGCATTAAAACTCGTACCGAGAACGGACTCGTTAATTATGAAGCAACTCTTATGTTAATGATGCGATTTTCCGACTAGAAATATTTTATGTGAATGGGGGTTCAGTACGATATTTTGAGAAACAGTGACAAAAATAGTGGCAGAGTGGAAATCCAAACGATATCTATTATTAGCAAATAGGCAATGAAACTGTGGAATTTTTTATAAGGTTTACCAACGTGGGCATTCATTGAACCTTGAAAATAGAACTACAGTCTGGTGTGCTGGGGTGTAAGCGCTTCATATCGATCTGAACTACCAAGGACACTCGGAGGATACAAATGTGTTTCACCACTGCAAGCATGAAATGTACGTGGGCTAATAGTGTACAGACGTCATAGCAGCAGCTTTTATTAAGTTAATGGATAATAAAATTTATTTACATTATTTTTAAGTTATATCAGCCTATTATATAACCTCTTCCGTGACAAGACTATTTTGCTATTTTATAGAGGAACTAGATTTGCTTGTGTTGATATCACTTATTCTGCTATTCTAGAAAAGTAAACTATAAATGTTTGATTATCAAGTCCTGCGTTAGCAGAGATATCTGTAAATACAGCTCTTTGTATTCTCACTTTATTGCATTGAGACGATTAAATTAGTGATCGATATGTCTAATTTATAGTTCGCTCTAAAAACGATCGGCAGTGTAGATCGTATCTACAACGTACGTGGCCCCTTCGAGAGTAGGATAAATAAATCAAGTGCATGCCCAAGAGCTCTCAATTACACAGTAGTAAAGAAGGAGAGCAAAATACACCATATAATCATTGTTATTTTGTTGCTAATGGGAATAACATCATACTACATTGTTTTTCTTTTATCATTATACTCTTTTCCCCCTTTATTTCCTCTTTTTTTCTCTATATCCCACTAACAGAGTGGCCATTCATCATTGTAGCAGTTTTATTCACTTATCATTACTAAACTGCAATATGAAAACGGACACTTGCACGTTTCAAAAACAAGTTTTCGATACTTTCAATTATTTTTTTCATTTTTCCATAACGTCATTACATTTACCTGACAACAGCATTTTTGTTATTTTTCAACTTGAACCCTCAGGTTGAAATATTTGTGATAAATGTCATTACTTATTGTACTTAATGACAATTATTTCAATGTACAATCTACAGCATAAACATTACAGCTGGAATAAGTGTATAGAAAATCTATTCCGAAAGTCTCCTGGTTGGGATAAATATGAATATAGGATAGCGCATTCATTGGTGGCAATCTCCGTATAATGAAATTCTTCTACAGTCAAGCACTAGTCACATACATGCATTTGAATGATGTAAACGTGAATCAAAATAGCTTTGTTAAACAGATCTTAACGATCAGTAATAAGGTATCCCCGAGATATTAAAGTTCAATGATACAGTAAAAGGTGGCAAAGTCGCTTAATACAACAGGAAACATATATGATGATGCAACATTGGACTTCTGGGAAAATTAGAAACATTCAGCGGCGGAAGGGCAGTGTCTCCTGTCGATCAGTTACATCTGACTTAATGTGTAAGAATTGTTAAACTAGTATCGCTTAAAATTAAGGGCAGGTTTGGTGTAGTGCTTAAACGCTTGGCGTGCGGCGCCGTCGACTAGGGAGCGATTCCTTGATAGCACCACTACATTGAAGGGTTCGATTCCATGATTACGTTACTATGTTTAAGAGGATAGTTTTCTCCTGTTTCCACGTCGCGATATAACTGAAAAATTATCAAAAGCAACATAAAACACCAATCAACCAACCAAGGCCTTAAACTGTAAATTTTATAGTTGTATAATATACAGTTATAATCATTAACTGCAAACGATAACACAACGCACGTAGATGAGTATTTCCGTATTTCCGTATTTAGGATATTTATCATGTTCCTTTCCGGAATTAATCAACGAACTCGCATCCTGGAGAAGGTCGTTCGCACTTTTCCGAGAAAACGTCTCTCACAAAAGTTGCCTAAGATAACACAAAATTACGACACTACAGAGATCCTATCATTGATCATCTGCACTTTTAAGACTTCCAATTATAGAAGTTTTAAACTATCCCTGTAGCTTGGGGTAATTCGTCTACAAAATTATTCTACGATATGGAGCACTGAAATAAATATGATAGTTGATGAGTATTCAATCGTTCGTATTTCATATTACAATCACATTTATATCTGTGTAGAACTCGTAGATAAATTAACAGATGAGGGGGAGTGAATCTGTTATATGCATTTTTGGACAACAATTATATTAGTCAGTATCAAGACTGTGTGCAGTTTGGAAATATTCTGTGTTGTCCTTATATATTTGACATTCTTAGCGAATGAGACATTTAGATTTTTTGTAATCTGTCTCCCATTACTAATATCAAATTCAATTATTGTAAATACCATAAATACTATAAAATCAGTTTCGTTTCTAGTACAAAATTGTTACTGATTTTATCAATATTAAAAATCTATATTCAAGTCAATATCTTGAAAGTATGAATTCTCTTCTTACATAATCAATTTTTCGTCGTGATATTGTTAACAGTGAAATTATTATAACAATATATCATAAACTTCATTCCCTACATAAAAGTTTTTAAGGAAAGCTGTACATATAGAAAAGCTTATTTTGAAAGAAAACGGAATTTACAAATTTACAAAAAAATTTTACAAAATGACTTTTAAAATAAGTGAGCACTTTATGACAGGCTGCACTTCAAAATGTCTTCGATCTTTAAAAGACCGGGTTTTTTTTCTACTTTTCTTCTTTGATATGATATAATAGCTACGATACATTCTGTACACCTATTGAGCATTGTTTATTAACACAAAACCATTGAAAGCATTTTGCAGAGCATTTGTCTTTTTCTTTCTTTATATCTTCATTCATAATAATTTTATTGTTCAATTGTGTACAATAGCAAACAAGTGCATCGGTATAAAAACCAGCGTCCATTGCAGTTAAATATACAAAATGGTGAACTATAACATGCGGATACCGCTCGAATGTTTAATAACTTTCTCAAGTCGTTAAACCAAAGCTGGTCATAAAACATTTGATTTCATTTTCATTCATGAACTTCATAATCGTTGTTTGAAAATAAACTTTTAAACATTTTTCTAGAATAATTCCTTTCCATGGAGCTTGGCCATCCGTATTATGCTTGTTTGTTTCAATTTTTGTTAATTTTTTTCTCTGAGATTTTCATCATATCTTTAGAAATTAACAAGGCCATAGAAATATTGTGATGAAACCATTGTTCAAATGAGCATGTAGTCGATATCAAAATGCATCTATATCGGACTTTTGTTTATAGAACACTCAGTGCATGGAAATGTTTAGTAAAAGTTCAGAGTAGAGTTCAATGCACTTCGCATTACTTACATATATAAGTTTATTTAAAATCAACAAACCACTGGACTGGAGAGGCATTGCAAAATTATAATACAACATTGTTATTCTAGACCTCCAAAACACTCTTAAATTGGATATGAACAAAAAACGTCTTGATTAGAAATCTTTAACTACAGCGCAAATACGGAAAATAACAATTAGCATGACTCTAATATTGTGTATGAATCCAACCGGTTTACAGGACACGGTGTCAAATCAGTGAAAATACGAAAATAACTGGTGTCACATGACTACGGCACTAACAACAATGTACCACAGTGAACATTCACGGACCCCTGAAATTCAGAGGTGAGACCAGGTGCCCGGGAGGAGTGAGCGTCTCCTGTTTGGCTAGCCACACCCGCCGTGAATGCCCTGACATACAGACGAAACAATATAATTCAGCGCTATATATACACATAAATGTGAACAAACACTGTGTAGAAAGAGTCACAGTCACATTACATCAGGAAAAAAAGGTATAATAACAAGACATATTTTAAAAGCATATCTCATTGGAGATGAACTTGGCAGGAAACGTAGAGAGTCAGAAACATGCATCCATCTAGTATAGTTTGATATGGTGAATGCATGTACTTTACCGTACAGAAAATATATCAGTTGTTAAAGACATGTACAGTAACTAAGATAATGAGATTTAATCTTATTCTTAAGATATCTTTATCTATCCGTTCTTTAGGATCTATTTTGTAACTAGATATCTAAAAAGATTAAACATTAGGGAGATTTCCGGCTGCATAACTTGACAGAAAACGCCAACGAGAACAGGAAATCCACAAACACATACAGACCACAACAAATAGAAAAGGAACACTATATTTGTGCTTTTCAACATTATCATAAAATCGTTAAAATTACCAGTTTATACGATTAAAGAAAGGAATACACTTTTAAGATATCACATGTTGTGTGTACTGTCGCCTAAAGTTTTAAAATGGTAATTTACCATGCAAAATCATTGACAGTTGTAAACTTACAAAGGCAACAGTTGGAAATAATTTATATAATTTTTTTTTCAAATTATTTTATCATGCATTTACATATAGATTTAATTATTTTGTTCTTGCCATGAAAAAGATTTAAACCCCAGAACCGTTCTCACCTCGACTTTTAGTGTGTTAGCCGGATCTTCCGGTTCTTGCCACGCACGTGTTGATACTTTTAATATATGCGCCATCCAACAAGATCTTATACACAAAATGCTTTAGGGATAATGAAGAATGTGTTATATCCAATTGCAACACAATAAGTAACGAAATTTACAACATTCTATTGCATTGGCATATAAATTAGATTATAATGGATGCATTTGCATGTACAGGAACAGCTAAGTGTATTATGCGCCATTAAAGAGTGTAGGATTGAACTGTAAATCAAGAGAAATGAAATGTATGGGGACAATATAGACATAGACAATTATCTGATGTAATCCCCAAGGCGATGCAATGAATTATTGGGCATATCATGATAGTGGTATTAACTGTATTGTTTCACATTCTGCTGTGCAATATACAAAATGAATAAAAAAAACTCTCCTTAGTGACAAAACTTATCAGCAAGTCAAATATGGAAGTTCGTTTACTAGTCAATTATTTCTAACTTATAAGTGATAGTTTTCCTATACAGGGACAATATTCTGAACGAATTCCAATGAAAATCAAACAACGACAACGCATGCCATTTATAAAATAGATTAAATATAAACACTTGCATATTATTTTCATGAATACATGCTCGTAGGTATGTTTCAGTTTGTCTCTGAGGTATCATGATTTAAAATTATTTGTAATTGTTATTTTGATCACGTATTATTCTAGTTGGTTAAGGTTAGCCTATGGGGTATTTTTTTAGAAGAGTCAGAGATCGAGAAGTATTTGGTTCGAATTAAAAGGAGATTTGTTTGGAATTGACTAAAGTACGAAATGACTGAGATCCAATATGGATATCTGTAGTGTTGATACCTAAGAAACTCGTGCAGCTTTAACTGGATCATACATGGATTTCTAGAAACTGGAATTAAGATCAGGTGCTCAGGCATGATAAAATAAACAAAATAAATTTGTTATATTTGCTGCTATAATAATAATAATCTTATATTTTATTATAACAATATTAAATGTGTATCATGGGTTAGATCTAATCATCACCACCAAGAACGTCAGTACAAACAATATCATGCAAACATCTGACTCGAGATGGAGAGTACGTATTTATGCATTATATAAGTTTTGTATCGTATGTTACATAACAATGTGACTTATTTATCATGTAAGATATGTATTTGGTTATATATTTGGTTATATATTTTTTTTTTTGTTGTTGTTGTTTTTTTTTTGGGGGGGGGGGGGTTGTTGTTGTTATTGTTTTGTGTTTTGTGTGTGTGTGTGTGTGTGTGTGTGTGTGTGTGTGTGTGTGTGTGTGTGTGTGTGTGTGTTTTGGGTTTTTTTTACGCTTTGGTTTACAATTCATAGCTTCATTTTAACATAACACAAATACAAAACAAAATCAAACAAAAAAATTTGCATCTGTGAGCTTCAAAAATATGACAGGACTAGAACATTGCTGTCATGAACACCGGATGTAGATCCTTGAAAAAACGTAAGTACTCAAATTTTAAATGAGTACTGCACAATATAACGCAGGGAGCTCGAATGCATTTACTTCTAGTCTAAATGTACATTCAAAGTATATACCGAATTAAATGCTGAGTTCACATTGTTATGTTCATGTGAAGAGACCGGACAAATACGGTCGTGTTTTCTTGAATCACATGGGAAATTTATATATTTTTCATTTATGCCCTATATCAATCAATCAAGTAAAAGCAACGATTATCTTGACATGAAATCCGATAATCATACTAAATGCATGCTCCCATGACCTCAGACTTGTAACGCATGATTGGATTCAATACCATTTATTCAAAGACTCATTGTACCTATAGAAAAGAATTCAATGCGCTTTATGACACATATGGCATAATGTCATAATTTGATAAAGTTAACTTAGTACTAACAAATGCATGCATTTTTCGGCGTTTATTTCTAATTTACGATATCATTGAGACATATATCATGCATGGCTTACAAACTTGCTGCACAATGGTTATAAGATGATGATATTTTATTACTTTTTAACAGGTATGTTTCTTTAATGTGATCCAATCTGGTTAAAACCATATCTTTATTCCGCTTCTTTAATTGTCCCATAAGGGGCCATGTTCCGGTGACATTTGATGACGTTTCAGTGACCGAAACCGTTATTTCCCATAGCCAGTAAATGACTCGGCTAAGCACGTGCAAGTGACGCAATATGTAACAAACACTGTTAAAAAACTACCTTGTGGGTCACGCACCCTGGGATGTTAATTTCATTTATAGGAATTTGTAGCCGATTTACTGATTGGCTGAAAATCAGAGTTCACCAGAACATGACCTCATGGGGTTTCGCCATATGGAAAAAAGATATAGTTTTAATCAGATTTTAATGTGACCAATATCTGCCATGTACATTATGGGGCAAATGAGCTTATGTTGCATACTTGTACATCAGTATGTACATGTTGAGATCAATCTATCTTTAACGAGTCCGTTCTCGATACGGGTTTTAAATGCGCTGCGCAAGTTTTAGCGCGTGCCGATCGATTGTAATCTTTAAAATAGTCGGCGTCTTAAAAACATTAATAATATTAAAAAAATTATCAACAAATTATAAAATCAGCATATATTGTTTAACCGAAATGTATCTACCCAACATAAATATATCAAAATTAATTCCCATTATATCTGATTGCGACATTTCAAAACGTTAAGAATAGTGTTTTTTGAGATTTTCGCTCAAAATTGAATCAATCGGTGAATTTTTCTACAATTCTCTGAAAATTATTTTTATTTAGCATTTCATCACTGACGAAAAAATGATCAATATTCCTGTTGTAGTTTTTGAGATATTTTTACCCAGAACGGCCTCGTTAAATTAGACAGAAACCGTATCTTTGACTCTCGTCGTAGCTAAGATATATTACCTACTTTTTGGAGTATATGTATAATGTTCAAATTAGAATATTTTGTGCATCACATGATAAATCCTTGGAATTTCATGAATGACTTCACGAATTCTCGGAAACAATAGTACCCGGGTACCCGGGTGCTCTCGGTTTTGTTTACGGAGTTATCGTTTGTTGACAAATACACGTATTTTTGTTGAGAGGGCTCCATCCTTTATGTGTATGTGTATAATTGTTGTTTAAAAGTTTAATTGGTTTTCCAATGCAACACAGTGAGAGCATAGTTCCGTCCTAAACAGGCATTAATAGGCACAAAATGTGTATACTGGGTCAATTTGCACGGTTTCTAATGATGGACCAGAGCGCGAGTTACATGTAAAGAATGTCTTTATTTGATGTATCGACCTGGCCATTTTTAATATATCGGAAATGAAAACATTTGGAACAAGCAGATTCAGAGAATTGTGGTCCCCCGCTTTGGGGGGTGGGGGTGGAGGGTTTCTATCAGTAAGGGTGCAGTGATCTCTGACATACAATCATGGATGTGCATGTCTACAGACACATATGTCAAATATGAAGGCCCTACGTCTTACGGTTAAAAAGTTACATTGAAATGGGTCAAAGGTTACGGTCAAGGTCACATGATAAAAAATTTCGGTACCAACAGAAAGGTATTGCAATTTGAGAGACACATGCCAAATATGAAGGCCCTATGACTTACGGTTAAAATGTTATGACCAATGTTAAAGTTTTTGTGACAGACGGACGGACGAACGGACAGACAGACTGACAGACGAATGAGATTCAATGTCCCCACGCTTAGGAGAAAGCGGGTGGGGGGGGGGGGGCAAAAAGTCTGAGAAAAAATTTTTGAAGAAGAAAAAAAAGAAGAAGAAGAAAATGATCATGATGATGATGATGGTGGTGATGATGATGATAATGACGATGATGATGATGATGATTTTTGTACTGATCAGTGTTCAGAAAATTAAACATACAATTACATACATAATACACAAATAATAATCCATATGTGAATTTGTAAAATTTAGTTTCTGATCAGCCATTCACTATCCTGAATCAAAAACTCTATTTTCCTATGCAACCATGAAGAGAAGATATATAGGTAAGAATGAAGTCATTATGTGCTGAATCATACCTTGGGATCCCAAGATGTACTGTCACTATCGTCTTCTTCCATTTTGAAAAATATTCACATTTAACCTTCCAAACCAGTAGACGACACTTTATGTACAATTTTATAGCATTCTAGCAAAGTTCTGTTGAAATATGTGTACAATGTTAAGGTAATGAAAATTTAATGAATTAGTAATTAGTGTGTTGCAATTGGAGACGGTAGCAGGTGTACCCGGTGTGAGGTAGCGGCAATATCCAGGTATACATTACAGCTCCGTCATGCCTTGATTAGCACAAATAATGTGTCTGTACTCCATGAAGTTTTCAATCAATATAGGTTGAAAAACTCTCACTCCCAGACAACCTACATTCAGAACGTTATGTTAGGAAACAATACCAACTACTGAAATGTGGTATATCAGCAAAAGGACTTTGTCGATTGAATCGATTAAATGCACTTTTATGTGTAGAGATAAAATTGTAGCGTGCTTAGCATGTGGTCGAGGTTCGAGTCCAGCGAGCGACTCTTCGGTGTCCTATGTCATGGATAAGACACCTTATCCCAAGGTCATATACATGTATTAAGGTACGTGTGGGTACGTAGTAAAAGCTATATGAACGGGTTCAATGCATAGATCTACATACGCCCTTTCATAATAACTGCTTACAGTCAGTGTTGCATGCAGCACTCGTCCACTGCCGTTATTAGTGTGTTAGAAGCGACAGTCTTAATTGGCTGCGACAACACAAACGGAATTAGCGAGCCAGTATCCATTATCATTTTACATATTACTTCATAAGCTATTCTATGTAAAGTTTCATCAACTCTAACTGGAGTTTTTATCTGGAGTCCTTAAAACTAAATTGGACATTCCTATTGAAGCACTCTTCATGAACTATCACTTTGTGAAGTTTCATAAACATTGGTGTCATCTGTAATGGGAGTTTTCATCTGGAACCCCAAAATGTTTTCAATCAGAGACCTAAATGATTTAACTTTTGAACCCCCCCCTCCCCAACACAATCACACACTAGCAGTATTTATGTTATAGGAAGTGTCAACTAAATTGGTCATTCTTAACTCAAGATATCATCTGGAAACTTAAAAAAACCCCTACTTTCAGCAACAGTGACCTACATATTTGACCTTTGACTCCACAACCTCATGCAAGCACCTTTGATAAATAATCACTGTGTAAAGTTTCAACAATATTGGTCAATACTAATTCAAGTAATCATCTGGAAACCAAAAATTCATTTTAGCATCAGTAACCCGGGCAGACAGACAGGCAGACACACAATCCCACAATGGACGTGTTCAGAAACAAATATTATACAAAGTATCAACTTAATTGGTCATTCCTAACTCAATTTATCATCTGGAGACCTCCTTCCCACCCCCACCCCCCAATATAAAATATATTTAGCAAGTGACCTATATATTTGACCTTTTCGAAAGAAAATATAGACATTTCTGATTGTGTCATTAATTTGTGGTTTTCTTTTCATGATTTGGTATTCAATGTGGACATTATTGACCAAAAAGGAGAAGCTTATCTTGTTGCGAAAAATTTCATTGCACTAAAAGCTACTTATATGTATCACATATCGAGTCATGAATGCTGGTGTTTTACGTCGCTTTCAACAATTTTTCAGCTTGGAAGCAGGAGGTAACCAACATCTTTAACATAATGTCGCCATCAGGAATTCGAACGTCGCAAGCCGAAGCAAGGAATGACATTTATTCACATTTCATGGTACATCAAAATCAAGCGATCCTAAGGCAGATGCCGTCATCATATACGTAAAATAATCGTGGAGTGACGTAAAACAATAATCAATCAATCAATCAATCAATCAATGTATTGCAATATGCGGATCGTAGTATAGTATGGAGGAGTGTTGGCACCAAACCTTGTATCGAATGTCTTTCACAAATTGGTATAAGCGAAGGTCAATATGTCAAAAAAAAACAGAAGAACACAGTATTCTCAAAGAGTGGCGTTAAATATGTGATATTTGTTGTTTGATCGCTTTTAATTTTATATTGAAGAAAATATTACAAAATATAGACGTGTATGAATTGTAGTGCATCATGTGCGCATTTCGACAATGTCTCTTTAGTGACACTCCAGGCCTAAACTTTGGAAATCGAAAATATAGATATTTGAATAGCAAATTCATTATCAAGGTGCCCTAATACTTCAGCACTGTATATATACATCAATGTCAACAAACTCTGTATAGAAAGTGCCGCCGCCTCGTAATATTAGGATCGGAAAAAGGGTATAACACTTAAGTCAAACCCTCCTCGGGGAACTCTTTTACGAGCTCCACATTGCAAAGGGAGTAAGTGTGACATTAATGTAAAATACAAAAGTCACATGACTATGGTACTAACAACAGTGTACCACAGTGGAAACAACGGACCCCTGAAATCCAGAGGTGAGACTAGGTGCCTGGGAGGAGCAAACACATTAAAATGTTTTAGAAATCATGGCGTCGACTTGTTGACACACTCTACAACACAGACACATTTCTGCTGCTCTCCAAATACCGTTGCATGCTAGATGCACGTCCACCGGCGTGGCTCAGTAGGTAGAATGTTTGTCTGGACTCTGAGAGGTCATGGGAACGAGTCCGATTTATGATTTATCAGCGTCCTGTCCTGGAGTGAGACAGTAAAATAAAAAAACCAAAGCCCAGTCTCGCTGTCACCTTTCACATGCCGTGGAAAAACTGAGAGTATATATATATATATATATATATATATATATATATATATATATATATATATATATATATATATATATATATATATACATGTATATATATATATATGCATATAATGCAACAAAAAGCATTATCGGGTGAGACGATCGATTTCGAAGAATTTTTTTGTTGTTGTTATTATTGTTGTTGTTATGTTGTTTGTGTTGTTGTAGTTGTTGTTATTGTTGTTACTACTAAAATGAAAGATCACGCAGTGAAAACCAGGTCTAAGAGTATGATATTCAATTATTCATGGTTTTTTCTCAATGGAAATTGTCTTGATCAAAATTTAAAACTGCGTTCTAAATAGATTATGATCACAGGCCATATTATAATTGCTCTCTTTAGAACTATATTCTTGAATGCTGCGATATGCAACAATAACAATTTAATGTTGGATAGTCAATCAAGGGCACGACAAATCGATTTCATCTTTGTTTAAACGGGAGGAAAGCAATATTTATGTTACTCGCGAATGCTTTGTTACCAAATACCTTGCGATTTGAAGTAAGATATCCTTGCAAGGTCACGGTAATTGAAAATATATATATTGATTATTGTTTTGGCATGAAACGCTAAATGGGATGATTGACAGACTAAGTGACTTACTGTCTGTCTGTTTCGCTGTTTCTTAGTCTGGTTTTTGTGTCACAAGGTAAGATAATGGGACTCATTCTCAAACGTAGCCGCAAATCGTGGCCCCATATGAATGATAGGGCCAAAAATCCTTACGTTGCGTAAACTTGCAATTGTGATAAACGGAATGGCCGGCACGATTCTATGCGTATCGACATCAAATGGAACGAATATCTTGCGTATATTAACATTAAGCAAACGATCGGCAGTAATAACTTACCCCCGATCTGTCGTCTGAAGGCTCCACTCACATTTTTTCCCAACCTGTGTCAAATTTGCCGGTTTGTTTATATGTAATCTGATTCATTCACATGTTTGATTCTGCCACCAAGATGCAATTACGCAAACGTGGGGATGATTCAGCAACGTAAGGAAAGGTGGCCCTACCGATCATAAAGGGCCACTACTTGCGGCTATCTCAAATGCTGAGATGATCAAGACTAGTGGCTCTGCATATGGTATATCCCTCGGGGTTTATCTTCAGTTTTTAAGTAAAATCTTATTTTTCAATCCTATCTTTTGTTTTACAATGACTATTACCTCAAGTGAGAAACAAAGAATCTGACACCACATTAAACTCGAAGCGGACGCATATAACCGGTGGATTTAGTTAACGGCGGCATTCGTCTGATGTATGACTTAAATTTTAAAAGGATCCACGCAAAACAGTGTAGGATTTAAGTGGATATATACCTTAATTCTTGCTAATTTTTGGCTATTTACGGGTATGCGATTCCTGCCATATTTTCCCATTACTACGCACCTGGAGAACACGATTGCCCACGTGGTTCTTTGTCATAAGTGTCGAATAGGCACAACGTCAATCTTTGAAGATAAATTTCATCGAAGCACGCAGACTGAGGCACACAATTAATATCATTAAGCATACCCCCGTATTAGATATATTAGATTTACAATATGTATGTTGCATTTTCATAATGGCTGAGCTACTGAGCAAAATTATGGATTTTGGTATAATATCCAAAAAAAAAAAAGAGAAAAACCACCAAAAACAAAACCAAAACGAAAAAAAAAGACAGGAAAAAAAATAATAATAACAACAACAACAACAACAACTATAATAATAATAATAATAATAATAATAATAATAATAATAATAATAATTATTATTATTATTATTATTATTATTATTATTATTATTATTTTTATTTTTATTTTTATTATTATTATTATTACTACTACTACTACTACTACTACTATTATTATTATCATTATTTTTATTACAAACTAAATGACTATCACGATTATATATTTTGAAGACCATAATGCAATGGATTTATGCATGTTTCCAGAATCATTATCATTCCATAACGGAGAAAAATATAACTCTTCAACCATATAATTATCATATAAGACATTCCATTACAAAACAAATAGATGAATTACACAAAAAGTCACAAAAATATTGTATAATACCGCTATTGCTATTAAAACGGTAATTTAAATAGGAAAATGTACTTTCAGTATTGTTGTTCCGATTATCGCGATTGTCGCCGACATCGTCGCTAGACCCTTCAAAAATCGATTAATCGATTACGATTTGAAAAATCGATTATGATCGTAATTATAAAACTTTGAAAAGAAGTTGGGTAGAACGAAATGTTTTTGTACGAAACTGCTTCCGGTGTTTATTAAATGCAATATGGCGGAGATACGAAAGACTTGCGGCAGTACTCATGACAGCGTTGGCCCCAAAATTCTTAGTCTCCCAGGGGAAAAGAAATCCACAGTGTGGAAATTTTTGGGATTCCTAAGAAAAATACCAGGACCTGTTACGAAGGATAATTTAGATATGACCAGGGCCGTATGCCGAATTTGTAGGAAATCTTATGCCAAGAAAGGTACTTAAGAGGCACTTTGCAGTAGAATACAAAATAATGGATTAAAATCTATTAATCAATCGAAAAGTATTTTGGATTAATCGATTATTGTTTTCTCACCGATTGCCAACACTAACTTTCAGTGATTAAGTTTTTCATTTCATTTCAGATCAGAATCGATAATTGCAGGGTAAGAACCCCGTTTGGCCCTGGTCGATATGTTGTCCTATACAGTAAAATCAAATATCCCAAGTAATCGGTATCGGTTTGTCATAAACCCTTGCTTCCGGTGTCAAATAAGTAGTTGGCTGTTTATACTTAATGTTACTTTACCCCCTTAATGCACATATCTGGTTCTCAGAATTGTTGTTGTTTTATTGTTTTATATTAGAATCTTCAACGTTGATATTAGTAATATTACTCGAACTATCATGTAAAGAGACTAGAATGGATGTTCAAGTGAACACATGTGTCGTCTGTGGGGCTTTTTGTACTACCGCAACACAGCTATATTTAGCAAAGAGGTCACAGTCAAGGTCACAAAGTCATCCACCTTAGTTTCATTTGAAATGGCTTCATTTTTTCTAATGACATCACAAGCATAGTTTTATAAACAAAACGCTTGACATAAATACCTTCACAATAACTGAAGCATCAGTATGGACTAAAATATAAAATTGTGACCTGTAAGTGTGAAAAAGTATGACTACTGGACATACTTAAATGTGGGTCAATCTTCGAGGTCAAGGCCATAGGTCAAGTTCACAAGTCCTTGTTATAAGGAAAATACATATGAAATATCAAATCCCTATCCCTTGCCATTTAAACATTATGGCTAAGGTCAATTTTTTTAAAGTAGGTCAAACTCTAAGGTCAAGGTCACAACGTCAAAAATTCTGGTATCAACAAAACGATCGTGTCACAAGAAATACAAATGTTAGATACCAAAGCCGTATCACTTGCCCTTCAAAAGGTAAGGCTAAGGTTAAATCTTTAGAAATGAAGTACAAACTCCAAGGTCAAGGTCATAAGGTCAACAGTTTTATTTCCAACTAAAAGGTATCTGTTTGTTTGTTAATCCTTGGAAGTTTTGTCAAATTAATATATTAAATAATAAAGATATAGCCAATGATGTGGAAGTGTGAATAGCGGACAAACGGACGCCGGACAAAGTGATTCCTATGTGCCGCTATGCTTCGCAGGCGACACAATAACGTTCTGACGTCAACATGGATTTCACATAGCTCTATAACAAACTCGTTTTTCTATACTTGATAGTGACTGAAAATTTGTGTAACCAAATGTTCTGTGGTTTTTAATTTATAGAAAAATGATTTACAAACAGTTGAATGATAAAAATTATACAGTTATTCAAAGGCAGTGTATGAATATCCATGCGAGTTATAGTTATCATGAAATACATACACAACAACTTTTATTTCAGACCATTCAGTGAATGTGACAAGCAAATGCTACATGTACATGAGTATAAATTATCTCCGTCACCTTTAAACATGCTTGTTTGTACAAGATACCCATTTAACTTCCAAACATTCGTTTGTTCATTATATTTATTACTTTGTTCCCAGCTCGTGCACTATTTTGGTATAAAAAATCGTCTGTAGTTTGCCTGGAACAAATGAAGATTAATTCATTTGACAACGACAGAACACGCAATAAAGTTCCGAATAACCTTCTGAAATGTCAATCGGAATGTATCTGCTTTGTCACCCGATTTATCAGACGCAGAAATCATTTACACACAGTATTCTAAAGACCATATACAGTTCAGTCCAGGTGGAACTTAATTTGCCCACTGGTCACAGTGGACATTTTTAGAGTGGGCATTAAAAATGTCCACTGGTCACAGTGGACATCCTTGTAAGAGCCAGTTAGAATTAACATACATGTAAGTGGACAGCTTGATAGCTCAGGTAAATGTCCACTCCTAATGCCCACTGAAATTTCAGGTGGACTGCCCACTGTGGACAGTGGGCATTGAAAGTTCCACCCAGACTGTACTGTACGTTCAATCGATATACATACATGTATTTTATTTCTATTTATTTCATTTGTTTCGGAAGTTCTTCCAACATATCATATATTATGAAAAAAAAAGGTCAAATGCATGGCGGAGGAGGTCACATGTCAAAAGCCGGTGTGGCTCAGCGGAGGAGGTGCTCGACTCATGACCGGGAGGTCTCGGGTTCGACTCCCGCCATGGGCATATCGGTATCCTGTCATTTGGGATGAGACGGTTAAAACGTGTTACGGTAGGCGTGGCATATGAAAGATCTCTCAATGCTTTGGGAGGGTCCGTTGAGAAAACTATCCCCCAGGTAACGTAACCCAGAAAATAATATAGTATACGGAGATACATTGTATCTAGGTTTAGATCTAACAAAACATTACTCACACAGGGCTACAAAATCCAAAGCGTCACTAAGGAATTTCTATGGCCGATACAAAACTTGTTGGAGAGTATGAAGTCCCCCTTTTCCAGAATGTTATATGATATTCTGAAACACGAACACGCATTGTGACGTCCTTTTATCAATCAGAAAATTAATTATATCACTTATCCGAAGAACACGAGAGGTTCCGATGAGACATTTGGGACGGGTGTAAGATGCTAGCAGAAGAAGCTAATTCCTTCCAAACATCTTGTCTCATCCCATTTGGGATTCTCATTTGTGTTCGCTTATACCTTCATTAACATATTTGCAGTGCTTTATTTGAACTTTGAATACCGAATATCGATTCGAACTCCTTCAAATTTATACTCTCAATATGGTTATTACATCTAAACACCGAGGACATTTATTGGTTCCTTGGTATCACGTGTTAGCCAGATATCCGAGGAACGTAAGCATACCCAATTTGACTAGCCAATAAATGAAGATACGATAAAATATTTAAAAATGCACAGATGAAGTGGATTTCCGGTGTAGATCTATAGAAAGTAAAAAAAAACCCCACCCTAATAAGCAAAATGAGGACGAAATTTAAGATGGCATACATAAATACAAAATACGAAAGTAATTGGTGTCAAGTGACTATGGCACTATAAACAATGTACTGCAGCGGACATCCACGAACCCCTGACATTTAGAGATATGACCAGGTGCCTGAGAGGAGTGAGCGTTTCCTGTTTGGCTAGCCACATCCGCCGGTGAATGCCCTTACATACAGAAGACACAAATGTAACTCAGCACGGTATATATTAATGAATGTAAACCAACACTGTGTAGAAAGTGTCATTGCCACATAACATCAAGAAAAAGTATAATAACACTTCAAACATCAAGTAACATTATTTTTCGATAACATGGAATATAGCAGTTCGGGCGTATGGTAGTCATATTTCATTATTATAAATTAACTGTATAACAGATATAAAAATGCTTATCATGATATGATCGTGTCAGCAATCGCATTCTGATAATAGACAAACTATCGACTATTCTACGTGTGTTGATAACTTTGACGGACTGCTAGATTCTAATTTAATTTACCTACCAATTTCTGAGTACGTAAAGAATTATATTAATTTCATAAACTGTCGATATTTTATCACGTTGGGATCTTATATTTTGTTATATTAATATAGTATCGTTAGGCTTATTCACAGATCGTGGATCTAGACCGAAACAGAAATGGCTTACATTTCACAAATTTCTTTTGGGCTTTATAGCGCTGTTTGTACATCGTGCCCGCTGGAGATGCTTTACACATATTTATCTATTAATCCTATAAAGTATGGAAGCCGTTGTGGTTCAGTGGATGAGGTACTCGGCTCGTGATTGAGAGATCCCAGGTTCGACTCCAGCTCTGGGCGCACCGGTGTTCTGTATTTCAGATGAGACAGTAAAAACCAAAGTGCCGTGTCACAGTAGGCATGGCAATTAAAAAGATCCTTCACTGCTCCGGGGTGGTCATTTGTACATAGATATATTTTCTATGCAATGCATCAGGCAGATACTGTCACTATATACTTGAAGAAAAACCCAAAACACAAACGTGGAGTAACGTAAAGCAATAATCAATCAATCTATAAGGTATAATGAATTTATCTCATGTCTTTATCATCAAAAACAAGGTTGTATCAACATTTATCTTCAAAAATGTGACTACGACTCCCTTCCTCATTATGCGGGGCTGTACAATGAATAAAATGTCATTAATTAGTAAACTTTTCACTTAAACGTTAGTTTTGTTAATTTGATGAAAGCTATCTTTATATCACAGCCATACAGTGTTTCCGATTTTTATTCATTAATTTATTTTTTTTTTATTTATTTATCTGTTTTTCCTTATTATTATTATTATTATTATTATTATTATTATTATTATTATTATTATTATTATTATTATTTCTATCATTATTATTTTTTTTTTATTATCCCCCCTCTCTGAAGTTCTTATTCAAATTCACTATATTGATCTAATGTCTTTATCTACAGTATCCTTTTTAAGGTATTGCATGACATCCCCACACATACCGAAATATGACAAGTTTCAAATTAGCACAAAATCAATGCATGCATGACTATGCACGAATGTGTTTATAAAACATTTCATGCTTCTCCAAGAAAGATAACTCCAGTCCCAGAATAGACTGTCATGTTCATTCGAACCGAAAATGAAGTATTTCTATGTATGTCTGCATGTTCATCACGTGCTTTACGTCACTCCACAATTATCTCACACATATGATGACGGCATCTGCCCAATGAATTGCAAAGAAAGTTTTCCCTTTGGAACGGACCCATCCGAAGCAGTGAGGGATCTTTTACGTGCCTATTCTGACACGGGACCTATGATGTCAGTCTCAACTGGAAGACCGTTGCGCCCATGGAAAGAGTCGAACCCGGGACTATTATTATCATATTTTTAGTATAACAGCTGTCCTCATTATCTTAGAACTTTACTTGGTACCTCAACTGTCTGATGATTTTCAGAGAATAGCTTAACTTACAACGGAACAGCCACTCTCTTCCCCCTTTTCGAAATAAATAAATAAATAAATAAATTATAAATAAGGGTTTCCTTTACCAGCATGTCTACTGTGACCTTGGATTCTGTCGTCTCATCCGAAATACAGATTAGCGACGAGTCGAACCCCAAACGCTCTACCGACAAAGCTACGTCGACTCTAATCTGTGGCGGATTAAGAGGGGGCGCCTGACACCCCCACTCCATTTTCGCCATAAATTTACAAGATTCATGAATGATATACCCGGTAAATGATAAGGTTGAAAACACTCAAATGATACGAGTAAAATTGGCTTAGCATTATGTATTATACTTCACTTTCGCCCGCCCCTCTTTCGGAAATCCTGGATCTGTGCTGTTGTATATTACGATACTTAATAAATACTGAATTATAAATATTTCAATTTGAAATGATGATCATATTTTATACTTGTACATTAATATTGCTGATATAACTCTCTATGTTAATATCTAATATTTATCAAGCCGGTGTGGCCTAGAGGATGGGGTGCTCTGGTCGTGATCGAGAGGTCCCGGGTTCGACTCCCGCCCTTGGCGTACCGGTGTTCTGTCTTTCGGATGGAACAGTGAAAACTGAGGTCCCGTGTCACGGTAGGCTTGGCACGTAAAAGATCCCTCACTGCTTCGGGTGGGTCCATTGCAGGGGTCTAAATTTGTATGCAATGCATCAGACAGATGCCGTCACCATATATGTCAAATAATCGTGGAGTGACGTAAAACAATATTCAATCAATCAATCCATTATTTATTGTGATGCAGTATAAAGAAAAGATTGAGCATAATCCGGTTTTCGGAAATCCGGATGAAGAGTTCTTTCGTCTGGTTTGATTTTGCCAAAATTCTTATCTCGATAATCCGGTTAGCCTCTACTCTGTTAATCTTGTTGCATGATCCCCTGAAATGCAGTGCAAGGTTTCAAGAAAGAGGACTTAAGGGTTACCCATTCCGAAGAAAATTCTAGTGGAATATACGTACTTTTTAAAAAAAAAAATTCTTTTTTTATTTTATGAATATATAAGACACATATAAATTCATGGCGTTAAAACATTACTTACCCATATTTGTTTTCGTTTCAGCAAGAAATCAAAATTATGGAATCTTAACATGCTTCATTTATATTTTTGAAACTTTTTAGTCAAACGCATCATCTATTAGATCGCATTGAATGGCCAATTTTATGTAATCAACAAATTATAAACACTTCTTATTTGTACATGTAGTATAATATCTTTCCTTCATTGTTCAGTATCAGTTTTAAAATCCCTTATATGCGTAATGAAAGAAAAAGACTGTCTTGCATCACAGGTTGCTAAAATTATGTCCCGTATATATGCATCAAAATGTGGTATTTAGAGTGCTGAAAATGTAAAAATATGTGCAAATCTCATTTTCTTGATTTATTTTCATTTTACAATACCACATGTACATAATAAACAAAAGAAATATATATGTATCCAGGTTAGATTTTGTACAAAGTGTGATTTTATTACCCTACCCCCTTATTTTGCCCCCAAATCATTGTAAAACAATGAGAGGACAGCTCTTATAGAGATGAGCTAAATGACAATGTGCTTCATAATTTTTCATTGCACTCTTTCTACAATATCAGATGTTTATTTGAATATAAATATTTTATATAGCCATGCTAAATTTAAAAATAAACAAAATAAAAGAACACCACCCCCTTATTTTGACACAAAATTGATGTGAATACCCTGTATGATTTGATTATAATAAAAGTTATAATAAAGTTATAATAAAATTTTTAATTAGAAAATTTAATAAAAGTTATGATAAAACAAAATTATGTTTTACATTCTTTTGATACTGCCTTGATATACATGCTATTTATACGAAGACAAATCAACAAAGTTTTATTTCCCGATCCCCTCCTTCTAACCTGCCATATGTGACTTCACCTGAGGATCGAGATCCATTTAATTCACCATGGCTTTCAATATACAACTGTCTATCAAGTGTGTGTACATTGTTATATGTAAGCCGGTGTTGCGCGGTGGACGTGGTATTCATGACAGAATGGTCCCGGGTTCGACTCCCAACATGGGTATACTGATGCCCTGTCTTACAGCCGGTAAAAACTAAGATCCCGTGTCAAAATAGGCGTGGCCGGTAAATCATTCCTCACTGCTTCGGATGGGTCTTTTGCAAAGGTATAAACTTCTGTGCAATATATCAGACAGATACCGTCACCTTATACATAAAATAATCGTGGAGTGAAGTAAAACAATAATCAATCAATCAATTAATTAATCAGTCAATGTTATAATTCATCGATATTTAGAGGACAGAGCCCGATGTAAAAAGACAATGTGCTTACTACGTTTTGGACGAAAGTAACATCTTATATTTCGATCATATAAATAATTTGTCACATCTACTTTGATTGGCCGAGAGCTGATCAATATTTCACAATATCGAACAACGCCAAGGTTCCTATTAGATGTAATAGCAAAAGACTAACGTCGGACGCAAAGGCGATGACTGCCACAACAAGAAATATTTCGTGTACTGAAAATGGCCCAGGAAATTACTGAATTATTAAAATTGTTTGTAATCAAAGATAAAGATATCAGGAAAGACTTCGGCCTCAGTCAATATGTCATTTTTCAATCGAGTAATATTATTCTCAACTCGTCCATATTTGTATAATGTTCCCTTATAAACTATTTTAATTACTCTACAGATAATAATAGAATCTCTTCTTTTACCATTTGATATTTGACAACAGTCTTTGCATGCGCCTTTTAGCTAGATATTACGTCAAGGATGTTGTAACGTCATACGTTATATATCTGGGTCCGGCACCATAAACTGAGAATATACTTAAGTCAAAAATTTCATTTTAATTTATTACATTATGAAACGTTCAAATAAATTTTAACGCAGAATGGTTTAATTCTATTTATCAGTAGAATAAAGCTAAATAAAATCCAAGTCTCAGTTATTAATTCATTGATGAACAGAAGAATATTAATTTTTGACTTAAGTATATTCTCAGTTAATGGCGCCGGACCCTGAATACATTTTATTCTATCGTTAATTATACGTATTAAACATCTTTCCGTCCGTCTTCCAATTTCCCCATTTCACCTTACGGTATTTCATTAATTAACATAAACAATGTAATTATTCGTAAAAAAATCTTATATACAGAGATATTTTTTCAATATATCTAATCCTTTTTGAATGTCTAACCAGTAATAACGCAGAGAAGTTCTAAAATATATTTCTAATAGATTGTAATCAAGTGTAGCGCGCAGTCGCAAAATTCTCTCAGTTGCAACTAAACTTCTCGAGTACTCGAGCTCCAGCCCATTTATACATAAAAAAAATTCTACAATATACAAAAATTAGTATCAAAACAATATCTAATTTGTTTCAAGCGAAGGGAAGGTAAAACAGTGGTCACTTAGTTCAGGTGGCCACTCACTGCAGGTTAATTTTGTACAAACAATGAGTAATAAGGAATAGAAAAAGGTGGTTGCTTAGGACGGGTGACTGCATTATACGAGTGGTCTTTAAGGCAAATTTGATGGTACATATTCTGCAATAAAAATAAATGTGCATGTTATTTCACTCTGTTAAGTCACGAACGTTTCAATATCAATTTTCCCATTGAATGATACTGATATATACAACGTGCTTTGATACCATCCCCTCCCCTTTTCTCTCTTTCAGAAGTGGTCATGAAAACAATAGTGTGAAGATCACTTTTCTCTGTATGAAAAATAGTACCCCATGACATGTTTGAACTCTACTTCCTCTACGTCGGGAACACTGTCGATGATTGACATATCCCTCCCAAGTCTCCATTATGTTTCGTTATTCGCAGTTGCATAGCATGCACGTATAAGACATACACACACACACATCCACACACACACACACCCCCACACACACCCCCCCCCACACACACCCACCCCCACACACACACACCAAACCACACACAAATATATATATATACAATGTTTATTTATATATATCAGCCCCCCCCCCCCCCCCCCTTTTGGTCACATATTCACTAGTAAAATTCAATATTTTGCACCAAAAATTGCTGAGAAGTTTGGTTAATACCCTATCCCCCCCCCTTTTCGGAAATCCTGGATCCGCCACTGTATATATATATATACATACACAAAGACATATACGATTACACTACACACACAACATGAAAGTCATGTATTTCAAAGTCTACAAGAAATGGTTTAATAATTATTTATGAGTCTGCTGTTTTTGCCATGTATCTAAATTCCAGTCTGGCACTTGACAAAACAATCATCCAGGGAGACTTAGTTTAAACAATATTTATTCTAGACTTGAACATAATGTTTTGCTGCTGTTCAGATCACACCGATTTAAAACATTTTATCTTCGTCATTATTATTATACTAGTAGAAAAGGTAATTTTTTTATTGCAATTTCCCTTAATACAAAATTCTGAACAGAATCCAGATGGCTGCAATACGTTCTTCTGGGAAATTTCTAAGCTTTTAAGACAGTAAGAAGGATGGGGTTTTTTTATTCGTTTCACAGTTAAAACTTACTATATATGAAGTCTTCGGATCGATGTAACAATAAAACCACTCCAGGAATTATTTTATGCAGTTATAATATATATTTATGTCGTGTGATGCAACACAAAATAACAATTTCCTTGTTACATTCGACGTGTTGTCCCAATATTTGGTGAAATCATAGTCAAGTGTCGGACATGACAGACATTTTTAATGTCATTTTATATGATATTAGTCGATAATTAGATGCCAAAAGTGATAAAATATGATTTCAAACAATCTAATGTAGCATTAGTTTTAATGTTACCGGAACACTTTTGTTATGAATTTTGTTAAAAGGAAAACTTTTAATGAAATTTGAATATCTCTCTCTCTCAAACTTTTAATGATATTTGAATATCTCTCTCTCTCTCTCTCTCTCTCTCTCTCTCTCTCGTGCTGTTTGTTGATTTTGAATTTTTTTTCTAATTTTTTTTTTATTTATTTTGTTTTTACTAAATGCATTGTTATATGACTTTATGATCGTGTAGGAAATTTTGTGCATTGAAGTTTGCCAAAGACTGCATCGCCAATAAAATGTGCCATTACTTACCAAAATCAAATAATTCATAATTCCCTCACATTCACCGTGCAAGTGACAGGACATCTATTCGAGATAACATTTCCCCCAATTTCTGGGTCCATGGCCATAACTGAGAAAATACTTAAGTTATAATTTCAAATTCCTCTGTTCAACAATGAATTAATAACTGGGATTTGGATTTCACTCAGTTTTATTCTATCCATAAATAGCATTAAACCATTCTGGGGCCAGTTGTTCGAAACTTTAACCACTGGTTAAGGTAACCAGTGGTTAAAGTTTGAGAGACAATTAATTCAATTTATAAGATTTCTGTATAAAAATCTAAATTACTTTACAAAGCTTGCTTCATATGCAACAGATCAGTACACAGCCTATGTCTTGAAGTCTTGTCATTTCAAAGATATAGTCAGATGAAATTTAACCATTGGTTAGCTTAACCTGTGGTTAAAGTTTTGAACAACTGGCCCCTGCATGACAATTTATTTCAACGCTTGATAATGGAATAAATTAAAATGAAATTGACTTAAGTATTTTCTCAGTTAATGGCCACGGACCCAGGTCAAGTTGCTTTTTTCGTGAAAAATAAAGTAAGATATGACCCTGTCATGAGGAAAATATGAAGATTAATTTTGTTCATCCTAGATAGATTATATAACAAAGATATGATTCTATTTTGTTTGTTTGTTTGTTTGTTTGTTTTTTTTTTATTGGGTGGATTGTTGAAAAATCTTCACATCTCTTTTACAACCCGTCGACATATCTATATTATATCTACTTCTAGTAAATGCACTAGACACTAAACTGAAAAGACAACCAAACAAATCTATACACAGTGACATTCTGGTCGAGTTGAATTACAAATTGTTCATTTACAAATTGTTCATTTACGAAAACGTAATCACGGTCCATAACCAAACTCTTTACTGGTCAATATCAATCAAATAAGGCATTGTATCTCTAAGTCAACATGCTTTTTGCTTCTTCCAGTACTAATGGCACATATATGTTGAAATAACTTACCTTTTTTCCTTTTCTTGCATCAATGACATTGATGGCATCGTCTGATGGAGCCCGCCAGTTACCTCCCTTACCCACGCTCGCTCCGCTGTTCATTCTGTCCTTCAATCTCTTGATGAGTATCTAGAAGCGAAGACTCTATGATAATTTCAGCTATATGCATACACTGTAAGTAAGCATCCCGTCCACACAAACATGAATTTTATTGTACTAGACATCCCTTATTAATCCTCCTGATTTGCATATTTTGTCATATCATCATTTTAGTACATTTTTACGATCATTATCGACTTCATTGCTATCATTCCGGGGATCCGTCTATAATAATAATGATAATTTCAATTTATGAAACTTCGAACTTCTTATGGAGAAAATCGATGCACACACAGGGCCCTGTGTCAAAGTTACAAATTTCAAGTGTATGTACCTGCTTTGTCCAATTAGCAGTTAAATCCGACGGGTAATTCGTTTTGCAAATGCACCAATGCAGTATTCCCTTGATGAATTATCAGATATGATCCGGGGCGGATCCAACGTTTCCTTAACCGGAATATAATAAAAATGTCAATTTCCGAATTAGAGGTAAACACGAAATGTTCAAAAATTAATATAGGGTAATCTTAAGGTTATAACTGCCAGTGGTGGATCCAGGGTTTCCGAAAACGTGGAAAGGAGGGAGGGGCAAATGTGAAAGTGTAGTAGCTAAAATACTCAGCCATTTTAGGTGCCAACCTGAAGTTTTACTCATATTTGTAGCGAAAAAGAGGATTGGCACTCCGAACCACCCCATTTTTTTCTTAATCTGCAACTAACTGCGAGCAGGACATGCGTTCAATCTCGTGTTACGGAATTCGTCATTGGGACAGGGGAATTTAGGCGCTACTCCTGATTCTGCCACTTACATGTATTACGATAGACAATGATCCGTAATTAAAGATGAAAACCCAAATTATTGTCGTATCTCTACATGCAAAACCATAATCATACATCATACATATCGTATTAAATTATATCATACCGTAGTATATTCGAAATTAAGGAGGGCGTTCTCGTAAAATATTCAGTTGTTTTCTTCCATGTCCCTATCACACGCCATCTTATCGATGACCTTTGTCTAAGACTTAATTCCCACGGCGCTTCGTAATAGATACAAGGGATGTGATAATGAAATGCGCTTTGATGCCTTGATAGATAGAATATCTGCCACTATGTATTTAATGTGATGGAGTGAGTGATTATCCATTCGCATCACCTCGCCATTTTCCGTCCCATGCAACAGAAAATGACGAGGTAATACGGGACTTTGGAGATACGTATCCGCTTCGAATTTTACATACTTTTCGTGAAATGTTAGGCATTCAAATTTCAGCATGGTATAAATAGGGTAAGAAAGTCCGGAAGAGGACATTTTTTGGTACAATAATATTTATAAACACATTTTAATCATACAAAAAGAAAATTACAGCGGTACAACTCTTATTTTCATCACTTTTGAATTTCCGTAAGGGCTGTTGGTCACGGTTGTATCCGTTTATACTATACCGGACATAGAGTGCCATACATTTCACTTTTAAAATCCAGTGGCGGATTTAGAGGGGGGGGGTCCCCTTTTCGCCAAATATTTACAAGTAAAAATCCAAATTTGCCACCAAAAATGGCTGAGTAGTCTGGCTAATACACATATGTGAACCCCCTTTTCGGAAATCCTGGATCCGCCACTGAAATCGAATCACTGATGCGTATCTCGGAATCCCATATTGAATGATGACCACTGCATCTGAGTATGGGTCATTACTAAAACAAATCTGACTAAAACATTAAATCAAATTTTATTTCTCAGAATTTTAATTTCACGTGAATTCGCGAAATCGGCTCGACGCTAAAAACTAGTCCCTGGCAACAATGTATTATCTTTTACTTTACTTTTGAAGATATAATATAGATCTACATCACGTATGTAAAGTTTCATGCAAAAATTATACCTAGCGAATAAATTGCAAGGAAGATCCTCGCGAAAATAATATTGCGCGAAGTATAAATGATGTACAATAAATTGCTGTGGTCATGTGTATTTGTCAATTATCCATCAGTCACCAAGTGATCTTTTTTCTGGAAACGGATATTAGATACATGTATTGTAATAAACACTTAGTGTGTACTCCAGAAAGAAACGTCTCACTCATTGATTTATCATAATACCATATCAAATTATCTTTTTTCCTAGATACATGATGCCTCGTCGAAATTGATATATATTCCAGCAAATACACACAAGCATGGAACTATGTTATTTCGAGTCAGTTGACGTAGGTCCTGAGAATACTGTTTCCTTTCTTCCCTTTTTAATCTTTTTTCTTTCTTATTTTCATTCTTTCTCTCTAATTTTTCTTTCTCTTTCTTTCTATTTTTTCTTTCTTTTGTTCCGTCTTTTTTTTTCTTTTTTTCTTTCTTTCTTGTTTCTTTTTCTTTCTTATTTTCTTTCTTTCTTACTTTATTTATTTCTTTCTTTACTTTCTTCCTTCTTTCTTTCCTTCCTTTCTTTCGAACTTATTAAGTCAGCGCTGTGACCAAATATCAGTATATTCAGTGATTAAACAGTTTTATCCATTCCATAAATGTCGAAAAAAGGGGTGAGGAAGGTAAAAAGACATTTGACTTTATGACAGAATAGTCCCCGGACATGCAGAATAATCACATACATTTGTATTGCTAATACAATGCAGTTACTGTACCGATCTGATTCGTTCAATTGAAGCGATAATCTCCTGTAATTTGGTGTGATTATTTTGTTTACGGGCCAACCTTCCCATTCACCACACAAGCATTACAACCAAAGAACCCATTTTGAAAAATAATCATTAATAAAGTCGCCACGTAAATGCAGGGAATACAAGAATAAGCGCACAGAAAGTTATCACAAAAATATTTGATTGTAATGTACTTGTAGTACCGACTTGGGACGGTCAATTTAAATGATAATCGTCGCTCAATTGATGTTATTAACCGGTTTATGTACCCACCTTTTCACTCACTACAAACGAAGTTGAATTAGAGAACATTTAAAATTTATAAATATTCCTCCTGACAGAGAACAAAGACCAACAAGTTACTCAAGTTGAGAATTCATAAAAATATGAATAGGATAATAATTATAGAATAATTATGAATATAAAAATATTAGCGACATTAACAAGGGTCAAGCGTGTTCTGTCCATCTGAAAGCGAGCTAAGGTCCCTGAGCAGTAGAAATCCTCACTTACATTCAGGGGGATGGAGGTTCAGAACATTATCCTTTCTGAACAGAAAACACATTCAGGTGACCAATACATGTTACTGAAATTGATATGTCATAAAAATGTAAACACAAATAGTATTATGGTAAAAATGGATATCAAAAAGATAAAGTGACATGAACATAAACAAACCTTACACTGCCCAAATGAGAAAAGAACTCAAGTCACTGATCTGTTAGAGTGCGAATTGGATGAATAACTGAAACAAAACATTATATCAAGCCTAGTTAATCTGTTTTTGTTAAATACCAAACACCACGATTATTTCGCCAATATGTTAGCGGTACATGTCAGTGAATGACTTCTATTTTTGACCTTCATGTCTATGTGTACAACGAAGCAGTGGGAGATTATATGTTTGCACGCGCACATACACACCGTGGGAAGAAACCTCGGTTTATACAGTAACACAGAGTCTCAGTTTATACCGTGACACAGGGCCTCGGTTTATACCGTGACACAGGGCCTCGGTTTCTACAGTGACAAGGGACCTTGGTTTATACAGTGACAAGGGACCTCGGTTTATACAGTGACAAGGGACCTCGGTTTATACAGTGACAAGGGACCTCGGTTTATACAGTGACAAGGGACCTCGGTTTATACAGTGACAAGGGACCTCGGTTTATACAGTGACAAGGGACCTCGGTTTATACCGCGACACGGGACCTCGGTTTATACAGTGACACTGGGCCTAAATTTATATCGTGACACACGGCCTCGGTTTATACTGTCTTATCCAAAGGGCGGACAAGAAAGCAGATGATAAATCACTGAAAAAAAATCTGACATCCGGGTACCTGCTATTAGATTAGCTGAAACAAAACATTATATCAAGCCTAGTTAATCTGTTTTTGTTAAATACCAAACACCACGATTATTTCGTCAATATGGTAGCGGTACATGTCAGTGAATGACTTCTATTTTTGACCTTCATGTCTATGTGTACAACGAAGCAGTGGGAGATTATACGTTTGCACGCACACATACACACCGTGGCAGGAAACCTCGGTTTATACAGTAACACAGAGTCTCAGTTTATACCGTGACACAGGGCCTCGGTTTATACCGTGACAGAGGGCCTCGGTTTATACACTGACGCGGGACCTCGGTTTATACAGTGACAAGGGACCTCGGTTTATACAGTGACAAGGGACCTCGGTTTATACAGTGACAAGGGACCTCGGTTTATAAGTGACAAGGGACCTCGGTTTATACAGTGACAAGGGACCTCGGTTTATACAGTGACGCGGGCCCTCGGTTTATACAGTGACAAGGGACCTCGGTTTATACAGTGACACTGGGCCTAAGTTCATATCGTGACACACGGCCTCGGTTTATACTGTCTTATCCAAAGGGCGGACAAGAAAGCAGATGATAAATCACTGAAAAAAAATCTGACATCCGGGTACCTGCTATTAGATTAGCAGTCAGGTTTCTTATTGCATGTCTAATTATTCCACGTCTTATTCAACAGGATTTCGTGAGAGTTTCCTATAATTCCAATAATTAAAGCACAGCTATAAATTTTGTCAAAATACATAGCATTGAAATATCTTTGTACAGCTTTAGATTACAAAATTTTAGATTACAAACTTTACATTGTAGCTCAGTGGATGAAGTGTTCGGCTCGTGACCGAGAGGTCCCGAGTTCGATTCCCGCCGTGGGTACACTGGTGTACTGGTTTTCAGATGAGACAGTGAGAACTGAGGTCCCGTGTCACGTTAGGCGTGGCTCGTAAAAGATAACGCATAGCTTTGGGTGTGTTTGTTGCAAAGGAATATATTTCTATGTAATGGTCAAAGAACAGTAATTCCATTTCCTATAGGTTCCCATGTTAAATTACCAAGCTTCCAGCAAGATTCACACAAATTTCTACTTCTAGTTTTATATAACCCATACATCAAAATGTTTGTGAGACCCTCCTCTATCAGAATTTGAATAGTTTACCATAGGTTATCCAAATTAATTTTGAGAAAATCCTACTGGAAGGGGGTCACCACCAAAAGTTTGCCAAAATTCAAATGACAACAACCCTTTTTTGGTCATAAAATCTTTACATCAGCGAAATGAGAAAAAATTCATGATTTTACATCAGAATCAATCTTTGATCATTCATCAAATAATTTCATCCAATCACAGCCCCTGATACACTGAAATAGTAATCCCTCTCTCCCTACATCAGATCAGCCAATCACGACTCTCATTAATTACCATGCTTTGGCCCAATACACCAGGCAGATGCTATCAACATATGCGTGAAATAATCGTGGAGCAACGTAAAACAATAATTAATCAATAACAAGCTGTGTTTGTGAAACACTAATGCCCCCGGCGGCACCAAAGTCCAAAAACTTATTTTTAGCGTGAAGGTCATTGTCAAGGTCAAAACGTCATCGACCTTGACGTCATTTGAAAGAGTTCATTAGTTGAGTGCGCATGTCAAATATGAAAACTCTATCCTTCACGGTTCAAATATTCCCAAGTTTAAAGCTGACAACTGACAAACAAACAAACAGACAGGACACAAATAATATGCCCCCGATCTATTGATCCGGGGTACAAATGTACATTGCAAAAACATAGCCCCACCGTGATATGGACTATAGTATTGATATCAAATTACAAACAACACAGAGACGGCTTTGTACATGCACACTACAAGCATAAAAAAATAAAACGTCAAAAACATTTACATTTACCCAACACATGGTTTCCAATTCATTTGATGGAATTGTCCCAGAGTGTAAGGTCGCATCACCGGCACCGAGTTATGTGACCTCCAAACCAAGCAATTCAATTGTGTGCAAATAGGGGTTCTCAGGTTGGAAGTATTGATTGTCCAGTGCATAAAAACTGTATAGTACAACCTGATACCCCTGATATGGTAAATTTAGAACAATATCCTGTTATTTACCCCGCGACCTTCATTTGTTGTATATAAATGGTATATAAATATGTACATTCTATGTAATAATTGATGTCTGTATGACTGAAATAGCATGTTTGCATGTTTTTTATAAATTTCTATTTCCTTTATTTCGTATTATGCAGAATAATACGAAGCATTGCAGAACATGTTTAGAGACCGAGGGGCAAATAATGGGATATTGCCAAATTTAGACTGTAATTTTATTCTATGTGCAACGCTATCGCCATGGCACTATGACTTCGACACTTGCACATGTAGGTCAGCTGCAATAAATGATGTGCATAGTAATTTTAGAGATGGATATAGTACCAAATTCAAACTATTCCAAGTTTAACACTGACTCTTCTATTGACTTAATGTGATAAAATTAGATCTTTTTGTAAGTTATAAGTTATATTTGTATTTTTGTGGTCATTTTACTACTGAATTAAATTGAAGTTATCAAAGCAATAGGATATCCTGGGCAAAATATAGATTTTACAACTAAGAACTAATTCATTCGGGCCATCTATTATAATTCTAAATAAAAAACATCCAATATATTGTGAATTAAGATTTTTATTTTTTTTTTTTTTATCTGTAGGATGCTAACAAAAATGAATTAATTTTCACACTCTCTATATATATACACCGAATAAATATTACAAACAAGGATTTTGAGCCAATATAGCTCAGTGGGTGAAAATCTCAGTTGGTGGCCGAGTGGTTCCGTGTCCCGTGTCACGGTAGGTGTGGCACGTAAAAGATCCCTCACTGCTTCGTGTGGGTCCGTTACAAAGGTATAAATTTGTATGCAATACATCAGACAGATGCCGTCACCATATACGTTAAATAATCATGGAGTGACGAGAAACAATAATCAGTGTATCAAGCAGATGCCGTCACCATATACGTCAAAATAAATCGTGGAGTATGTATTTATATCTATCATTATGCATCTGAATAGTCCTCCGAAGGGAAGTGTCATAAAACAAAGAACAATTAACTCAGTATTCACAATAGTTCGGTCTCCTGACCTTCTTCTAGTGAATTTTATTGGTATTGGTGGCTTAAGCTATGTAATATCCATCATATTTCATAACCGATATATCAAATATGATGGATATTACATAGCTTAAGCCACCAATACCAATAAAATTCACTAGAAGATGGTCAGGAGACCGAAATAATGTGAATACTGAGTTAATTGTTCTTTGTCCTATTATTATGACGCGTTGAGCGGATCCGATATCACGTACTGACTATAGTACGTTAAAAAACAAAAACACTCAATATCATAAATTTTCCGAATTTTCGGCCTCCTGCTACCATATGTACTAAAATTCCTAAATCCACAAGCACTCAGAGAGTTTAAGACAAACTACGATTAATGCCACGAGCTCGTAACTCATATGCACAAATTAACTCTCAGTTTCTTTGTAAATTTACGTTCTTTTGACTTTACTTGTCGGGAGGGTAAATCCGGACGCGAGCTAAATCTGGACGGTTCATTAGAAATTATATTAAATAAACAAATTTCAAATTGTCCATTAGCATACAATTTTTAAAAAATGATGTTTTTCTTTCAAGTTGTGCAGTTGCAATTATTTAAATGGTTTGACTGATTGATTGATTGAATATTGTTTTACGTCACTCCACGAGTATTTCACGTATATGGTGACGGCATCTGCCGGATGCATTGCATACAAATTTAGACCTTTTCAACGCAACTCCCCCCCCCCTTTCCGAAGCAGTGAGGGATCTTTTACGCGCCACGTCTACCGTGATATGTGACCTCGGTTTTTATTGTCTCATCCGACAGACAGAACATCGGTGTGCCCAGGGCGGGAGTCGGGCAGGACAGAAATAGCGATCGTCCGGTATGTCCATACATGAATCCAGAGGGGTGCACAGGAGGTCTGGACCTACCCATTGATTCTAGAGGTTTACTTTGATCTATGAATACTCTCTCTCTCTTTCATATTCTCTGTCTATCTGTCTTTCTCTCTCTCTCTCTCTCTCTCTCTCTCTCTGTATGTCTGACTCTCTCTGTGTGTCTCTCTTTCTATCTCTCTCTTTTTCTGTCTCTTTGTCTGTCTGTCTGTCTCTCTCTCTCTCTGCAAAATCAATCAGCATGCCACCCCTAGATGTTTAATACTTAACAATATTCAACAAATTCTATCAAAATTCGAACCCGCGACACTCCGCTCATCGAGCTGAATCCCCAGCACAGGTAATCGAAACTTAAAGTTTGAGAAGCTCCCTCACTTTAAGCTTACATTCTACGTATTTTATAGAATATAAACTTAGTGAGGGAACATCTCAAACTTTACGTTTCGAGTACCTATTATTCCAAGGTTTAGATATAAAAATACGCATATACAAATATTAAATTAATGATAATGGAAATCTATAGAAACCCAAATATACATACCTTTATTTTCCCCGTTCGGATGTTCGCAATGTGTAAAACAGAATACAAAATCAATTGCAACAAACCCAATTTAGGCAAGGGGAGCAAATGGTAATACAATGCAATAACAGTTAAGGACGATTCGCGTGAAAACTATTCTAAGACGATACGAAAAAGTCAACAATTCGGCAGAATTAATCACTATAATTGAAAGGTTCATTATCAATCTATTAGGTATAGTTCCCTCGACGTAGCAGCAATCATCAAAGGGGAGTCACGATATGGTGTGGAATAGGTCAGACTATAGATAGCTGCTACCAATGCCTTAATTTGTGAGAAACGATTTCAATCATTCTGACAGTAAGACCAAATATGAGGGTCAAATGTTACAGAAGTAATCATTATGGTACCTGTAGTTTCACTCTGTGTGCCTTGTTTTGAAATTATAGTATCGTTTGAAGGGTGTCTATGGAAACGTTTTCGTGTCTTTTTCTGTTGCCATGCATTGCCTATTGAACATTTGAAAAAATGACACCGAATACATTGAACACTTCAGTCACTGATTTATGCAATTCACTCATGTTAAATTTGTTTATCGCTTAACCAGACCAACTGAGCGACGTTTGTTACTTTAATTGACCGTCCTAAGTCGGTATCGTAACTACAGTACTATCGAACATTTTTGCAATGTCTTTTTCTGTGTCTATTTGACTATTATCGTGTTTTATGTGTATATCCCCGGTGATATGCGTTATACAGCCTGGTCAGATGTCTTCTGTCTTCTCTTGTGCACTCCTCGAGTCAGTATATAAGACAGTATTATTCTGAATGTGGTCAACATTATGTAATATTACCCTATGACAATCCACAGGAAGTACTAGTATGTAATATTATAGATAGTTTTCAGTGGGCGAAAATTCACAGGAGTTATGTCCCGTTGTCAGCCTATTGTGGATCAAAGTGTGAAGTTTTGTGCTTTAATTAACAAAAATTTGCTACTCAAAACATTGTGGATAGCTACGTAAAATACCAATTCACCATGCAATGACTTTGCTAAAAAAGAGCTGATACGACTCAGTGATTTACATACTCGGCTTGTGGTAGGAGAGACCTAGATTCGAATCCCGCTACACACTCGTGGGCACTATGGGTTTTTTTTTTTCGAATGCCAAGGCAGGAAATCGATTAATAACATGCGTATGTAGGATGCATGTTCCGTGCAGGCATGTTATTGTTGGATAAACACTGCCCCAAGTCAAGGCTATAATAAGACAATGATTGGTGAAATGAATTCATCAAGGGAATTAATTAGGTAATACTTGATTCAGATCCCCGTTAATTTGTATTCTGTATCGTTGTTTAAAGTATATACTTACTGATGTCGCTTGAACGGACATCGATTGATTTTATTCCAATCAAAAGTGCTGATCACGAAATCACGAATCTGTGTTTTATGGTAAAACCATGAAAATTAGAAACCACAAAAACAGAATATTTCACCGTATACAAAATCAATCTGTACTGAGAAGCTCCCTGTCCTAAGTGAACAGGCGGATATTTCATAAACGGAAAATTTTGAAATGGGGGGTGTTGCTGCCTCCCTTGACTAATGTTTGCACTATTCGGTCCGAAAAGGGGAGATTACAGCCCTATAAGGGTCGCAAATGACCTCTCAATTTCTTTGTAAAGTTTTCCGACCAAAAAGGGGGTGGGTGGGTTTGCAAATCCCCCCCATCTTCTAAATCCATCGATGCATTTTTAAACCTTCCAAACCGATGTGGGTTTTATTTTTTCGTGCCAACAACTACCGTTGCAGGGGACGTGAGTTTTACTCTACAACCAAATCCCGACAACGAGGAGCAACTGAAGACGAGATCTCTCCGTCACGAACCAAGCACGCCACCGATGCCGGCTCCACGGACCCTTGGAAGAAAAAGGGTGTTCGAATGAGATTTCATGAAGTGGTTAAGCATACCCTGCATACTGGCCACAACCGTCGCAGTGTCTCATAACTAATGTTTCGAATATCAAGGAAGAAAGAAAATCAAAGACACAAATATCAAAAATATCTATAAATATTAGAATTTTTTCTCTTAGCATTGGTAACACGGTAGAAACCTACATTTTGTGCAAATTTATAAACCAGAAACGTGGTGAGAATGTGGACAGACAGTCAGACAGACGGCCGGAAGGGAAGACATACATCATCTGGACGAAAACATGTTGACCACCGACGTTGAGTGGTGGGGAAAACCAGATTATTAGTACAGGGAGAAGCCACAACCCTTCGATAGTAACACGGTGAAACTTTCCCAAACCAAACCGACACGAACTCAGATTTGAACAAGGTAAGAGATCGAATCTCCGATGTCCCACTTTTTTGTTCAAAATTTGACATTAACCTAAGACAGGATATATCTGTACGTACGTCTCTCGCCATGCAAAGCCGTGTGGCACAGAAGGCACGGTGATGGACTTGTGACCTATAGGTCTCAGATTCGACTCCCGCCATGGCCGCACCGATGTACGGTTATTGAGATGAGACGATATAATTCTAAGTCATATGTCACAGTAGGTGTGGCACGTAAAAGATCCCTCTCTGCTTTGGGTGGTTCCCTTTACAAAAGTGTACATTTCTATGCAATGCATTAGGCAGGTGCCGTCACCTAAACGTGTAAAAAGATCGTGAAGTGACGTAAAACAATAATTAATCAATCTCGCCATGCCAAGATTATTTAACATAACCTCAAGAGTTATCTTCCCTTGTTCTGATGCTTTGTGTTTATATCACTTCCTACACAATACTGTTCCAAAGTATTCTCATGTATCACTTCCCACACGATACTGACTGACTGAATGTTTGTCTGTCTGTCCGTATGTATGTATGTATGCATGCACACACGCATGCACAAAAGGTTCGATAGGTCATGGTGAGCGTGGCTAGCCAAACAGGAGATGGTATTTCTATTGCGCATAAAGATTGTTGGGACCGCATGAAAATAACTTCGGAATCACGTGGTTTTTGGAGTTTTCGACAATCAGGTAAATGAAGTTGGACCATACTTTAAATGATATCCATAGAGAGAGAGAGAGAGAGAGAGAGAGAGAGAGAGAGAGAGAGAGAGAGAGAGAGTTTCGTCGCAAATTTAAATTCAAGCAAAGCAACCACAAATTTTTGTAGAGTATTTATTTTAAACAAATGTAAAAAACGGGCAGTCATTCATTTTCATAATTTAAAACTAAAAACATCAAAATTGCGTAGATGGTGCACATGTATTTACCTCTAAATCATCTAAATTCAGTATAACTTATAAATATATTGTATTATTATATCATAATTTTATAGTATATATATATCACAGCTTTCGTAATTAAATAAAACAATAGTTTAATACTCAGTAAAATCATCAATTTAAATAAAACGTTTCCACTTGTCTGAAGTCTATGTCCATATTATTCACCCGGTGGTCAAATGGCAATATACATATTGGTCAATTTCAGAAAGACGTCCTAAGGAGACATTTCTTCATGCTGTTTCTTTCTCTTTTTCTGAAACATAAGAAACAACATTTATTAGATTAAAGAAGAAAACATTCTACAACGCGATTCATCAATTCAAAGCGGTTTGCACGCTCCATGTTACAATAATGATAAAAACACACTCATGAAAACATTTTAACAGTTCAATTAACGGACTGAAATGTTGAAATATTGACATACATAACTCATTGATGGCATTATGAAACGTTATCATAAAATCAATTTTTAATAATAAAAAAAAAAAAAAACCTTAACATCACGACTAAAATTATGTAAAACGTGTTTTAACTCAACAAATCTACAGTGAAAATCTGAAATTACGATTAAAATAATAATAAATATTATATACTATATTATATATTATTACAATAATAAATAAATAAATAAATAAACCGGTAAATTATTTTTATTTTATTGACGACAGATTACATATATAATCAATTATCTCATTTTAATTATCAACGTTTTGGTACTTCAAACGTCCCTTGGCGAAATATGTATATATACTCTTTTAACAAATGTTAGATTTTGTTAATAAGCGACAAGCGATTAAACGTGAAAGTACAAATACAATGAGCGGTAGTACAAAAGCAACACAGCTGCACAATAAAATAAACATGGCTTTGATACAGATCTCATTATGATTCAAACATCATAAGGTTTGATACAACCCATACAAGATGCAATTCAACATAGAGCATTGATAGAAACTCATTGTGCGCCCTAATGTAGGGGATGTATCAAACTTTTTTGACAAAACCATGAAAACACAAAGACGTTGATCAGGACAATGCATAATATGTCACAGTATAAGCGTCGGATTCATTAAAGAATAGTTTGTGTGTTATATGATATTTCATAGAGGTACAAAGGCTACAGTAAAACTGGATAGTGAAGATAAATTCATGAATGTGGACGGATAGTCAAAGAGTCGAGTCGTATGAGTAAATTGTAAGCAATTGACAGCCAAAAAAAAAAAAAAAAAGACCAAACAAAGACTATAGTAAAACCATAGATACTACAATATAAATACAAATATTCATAAATTGTCCATTGTATTCTTTAAACTGTTTCATAAGGCCATTTAAAAAAAAAGCGATTTGTCTGCCCTTGATTTGAGCTCTCTCACTGCTTTCTGTACATCAAAGTAATAGCTACTTGAGTGACTGTCTCTTGCCATTGTCAATAGACCGTTTTCTAATTTCAAAATTAATGCAAGGGGTCTTATATCGGACAAACCTCTTTTTGTTGGAATTTTAATCATGACGTCTATGCTTGTATTGTGATGTCACAGTAATCTGACGAAATCTGAGCAGTGAAAATGTAAATATTTGTCCGAAATTGTCTCTTACATCATGAAAAGTTGGAAAAGGTACATCGAAAAAAAAATAATAATAAGAATAAAAAAAATAATAATGAAATCCAGCTTCCCACTTCCACTGACTACCTCAATAAACAAGGACAGAAAGCCAATCTTATACAAATTTCATATTTTCCAACCTTAATGTATTTTGTAAATTGTTCTGAAATTTGAAGCAAGATATTCTAGCAGAAAATATGAATATATATTGAATGTGCAGAAGACTGAAAAATGCAAGTATCAAAATGTGTGTTGAAAAAACCGATACACGTCATTGTGCACGTAAGAAAGTGGATAAAATAGTCCTTCACATTGTACAGTCCTGTGAACAACTTTTGATGTGTATTTTAGAAAAATACTTTTTCTTTTTTTTTTTCTCATTGTTTTTCTTCTTTTTTTAAATCTTCTTTACCTTTTTTCTCCTTTATAGATAATAAAACAAAAATCGACTTCACAATGCAAATGATAATAATTCTTTACAGATTTCTCATAATAAGAATTTCTTAATAAAATTAAGGAAATAAAATTTTGCCTGACAAATGACGAAAAGATGACGTCAAGTCGAAAGAGCTTAAAAATGATCTCTTCACCATTAATAACAATAAAATATCTCAAGTCATTCACAGGGGGTCTAGCATAGGGAGGGAATAATGAAGATAATCGTATATCATCCCAAAGTTAACCTGGCTCATCATCTTTTGCCTCTTTCTTATGATCGGGAGAGGGCGATTTTGGTGGCGGTGACTTGGATTTTGGTGATTTGGTTTTACCATCTGTAGACAAACAAATACATACACCATTTGTAAAACAAGACTTTCTATAAATCATCAAATACTATTGAACAAACAGGAAAAGCAATTTTCCCGTACTGACTTCTACTCAACCGCTGTGGTGCTTGAGTAAAAGTTACCGATTTATGAAATATCTTTGGAAGCGACACAAAAATAGTACAAATGAAATATGACCAGGATGAAATTATTAATATTTGAAAAATACACAATACTGCTGAAAAGAAATAAGTTAATAATTCAAAATTCTATTTTTACCTTTGATATGAATTTTACTTTAAATAATTGAAATCATGGTCTATATTCACATACATTGTCTAGGGTATAATATTCTAATAGTAGTGTACGATTCTCTGAATATAGATACTAGTTGTGAAAGATAGATATATCCTTTGATTTGAAAGTTCAGAGACAAATTCGGTAACTGACACATACACTTCAAGATAACAATTAACTATCCACTGAGCAGTTTTCTTGAAAATCTACAGATACTACATAAGTTAAGGATACAAAAAGCTACACGATACATAGGAAACAAGATTTACTAAGGGAGGTAATCCCTCACTATCCGTCAATAGTGTAAACACAAATGATATAACTTTGTTTACGTAAGTACTACAAAATATCTTGCCCACACTGCACATTGAAATATTGTTACAATAATTTTCTTTTAATTGTCTTTACAGTCAAATATTGTTAAGTATATAAAACTTCTGAAAAAAATGTCAATAAAAGATATCTTTCTTATTTACGGGAATTGCCTTAAACTGAAACTTGACTACCTTACATGAAAAGGATCTAAAGAAATATCTATTCGAATTGGTACACCAACGTGAAAAAGCAAGTGTTTGTGAAATCTTAGTAGTATGCATCATGCATTACTTGTTTTGCTTAAAGTACAGAGGTCACCTTCAAACTAAGAGAGGTCAAGGCCACAATAAATATAATATAATCTTGTCAAAACATATCATAGAACATATACACTGACAAATCACTTTTTCCACTGGTACAATATTCCATATAACAAATATACTTTTTCATGACATTTATTTTTATGTACTGTAGAAGTCGTGTAATATATTTCCCGGTACTAAATACTGAAACAGATATCTATACAAGTTAATAGAATATACATATACTAAAGAGGTGGAGCATGCTATATTGGGGGTGAACATGAGGCATATGGGAGAAAATGTTGGGGCGCATGCAATGTCAAGGGGCGATACTCTACCCTCAACATTACCATCCGTGTCGGTTGTCTCCACCTCGATCTCGATCTCTTTTTCCGGATCTCGTTCCGTGTCAGTGGTTTCGAGATCGGTATTTTTCTGGTCGTCAGTAAAGTCATCTTCCTGACCTATGTATGATCAGCATACACATTTTATATCGATACATAAAATTATGTCATATTTCTTAAACTAAAAAAAGGGGGGAGGGGGTTCTACGCTTTTCTATCAAGACTGGGCGGAGCGTAGCCTAGCGGAGCTAACCCTGTCTTAATCATAAAAAACGTCAAAATAACTTCTAACAAGCTTAGACGGCAAGCGATTGGTTATTCACATTGATGTTAAGTCCATCGAGCATGCTGATTGGTCGTTCACCTTGATTGACACCCTGAAACAAACATCAACCGTCTATTCTCTGAAGACATTTTCTTCATGAAGACTGACGGCCTGTGATTGGCTGATTTTAAAAACTGCCGTCTGAAGATGTAGAAGACTGAGGTCACCCTATACATATAGGGTATATGTTAGTGTGCTGAATAATTTCATGATGACGAGATGACAGATAAGACCTACTCAGAAGTTTACAATCATGAAACCGAGGAACATACAAAATCACAGAACATATGCATGGAAAGAGTCAGCATCCCCTGCTTGATAACAACACCTACCACGACCGACAAATAAAAACTGCCGAATCAGCTAAACTCACATATGGAATATGTGAACACTAAGGCCTATTCCATTTATGTTTTGTTTATCATGATTAGTTTTCGGAATGGCAAGTTACGACCGTGCATTTTCTTTTCTAAACATTGTTTTATTTTCAGAAAGATTTTATGAATTGAATAATAACAACCATTACGGTAAAACAGCCAATACGTAATACCGGCAACAAATCAGAAATATACCGGGACTGAGAAACGAATTTTTAGTTTTCATGGCTTTACATATTTCTATACGTTAGAATGATCCTTTTTCATTCTCTTATATGTTCTTTATTCAAATAAATCTAAAATTAATTATCAACCAAATTCATGTTACAAATACAGTTCCCTATAGAAGATGTTATCTTCCACCTCAGGAAGTCAGTGATGTTTTTCTCGACACAAAACATCGATTTCAACTTCTATATTAGAGACATAATTCCCCACAAGTGTAACCTTTAGGCAAAGTCGAACATGCTTCTACTAAAAAATGATAAATGTGAAAATGAATCATTAAATGTGGTTGGTTGATTGGTGTTTTACGTCGCTTTGAATAATTTTTCACTTATATCGCGATATGGAACCAGGAGGCAACCAAAGTCTTAAACATAGTGGCGCAATCCGCAAGATGTCGAACATGCTTCTATTTAAAAATGATAGATATGAAAATTAATCATTAAATAAGCTACATCTGTATAATGTTATTATAGCACAACAATAAATACAATATACAATATGATAATCAATTACATTCAAAATATGGAACAATATAGCTGATTAAGAAAACATGAATCTAAATTACATTTGATTTTCACTGGTATGATGAAATATTTATCAACTAAAACTCTTTTCAATGCAGATAATGAACCTACGACTTTTAGAAAATTCAGGAACACTATTCCCTTGGTACTCAGACGAGTAAATGAAAGGATTGCTACAAGACAGGCGCGGATCCAGAAATTTTGTCGAGAGGGGGGCACCTCCAATGAATTTTCCGAAAGGGGGTCCACACATGTTTTTGTGTTAAATTAGTTATTTTACATCGAAAAAATAACCAAAAAAAGTCTTAGAGTATTTTTCGTGAATCTCAGGACGGATCCACAACCCCCACCCCGGATCCACCTCTCTAGATCTGCGCATACCGCCATACGACGGATTTGAATGTATTGAGTCGGGAGTCAAAGAAGATGCACAAATGTAAATGATAATCATGGTATTTACGAAAATAGTAATCTATCAGAGTTATCGTTCTTAGGAATATTATATATTGAGTAAGAGCAATTACATTTGTATAGACTAACAATCCAAGCCACAATACGTCACGTGGTGCTAGGTAAAAAGATGAAATTGAGAGAGAGAGAGTCTGTTTTAAGATGACAACTAATACATTTCTCAAGACGAGGGTTACTCCTATTCAGAGTTCAAGTACTCGTAATTGCAGCTGGCGGATCCAAAATTTTTGAAAAGGCAAGGCAGAGGATAGGTGTTTTTATTTTCTGATGATTTGCTGGTAACTTTTTTTCAAATATGTGACAAAATGATCTGTTTTAAGAACAACAAAAATTGCACAGAAATGATGTTTCTTTCCAGATATTATACAAATATTAACTGTTTTTGGCAAAAATCAAAAGAGGAATTGGGGTATTAAAACTCTAGTATTCCTCATTTGGATCGGATCCGCCGATGAAATGACAATAATGACATGTATTCTTATTATGAACATTATGTTTACCAAATATATACCGTAATATGAATATTACATGACTTGAAATCCGCAGGGGTGCGGGGGAGGGGATGTGTAATAGCTAATGACATACACGTATTGTTTATGTGCATACAGAATCAAGACCACTACATGCCAGGTCATCTTTCTACTTTTTGTAATGGGAAGTAAGCAAACAGTCATTCATAAACGTATATATATATATAAATATACACACACAAACAAAAACACCAGTAAGCCATTAAAAGGTTTTTTGCACAAACGAGCAAATCACATATATTATACGACAATACAAATGATATGTATACGAAATAACTTTTTGCTAAACGAGGCGTCAGTCCGTATTAGATGCACACATCATCCGTTCACAAAGGGGTTAGGCAATCAAAACATTCTGTTGGGAGTTTTCAACACACAATACGACACCACATGAACCAACACCCACAGGGTTAGACGTCCACACAGGGGTCACCTTTACTCTGCTGTGACTCTCTACCGTCGACTGGCGTGGTGTTCTTGACCTGCTCTGGGGCCTCCTCCTCTTCTTTATTGACTGGGGTAGCGGCCGGAGTGGTTGGAGTGACCACCTCCTTTGTCTCGCTTTCGGAACGCGGGTCTGACGTTATATTTTCCTCTTGGTGGCTCCTCTGGGTTGGGGATATGGGCGTTTCCTTGGAGTCTCGTCCTGCTGGGGACGTCGTTTCCTTGATGCTAACGGACCGTTTCGTGGGCGAATTTGCTGAATGGCGCGATGAGGGGCTTTTCATGCCGCCAGCAGGGGTGTTGAGTCTTTCCACAGCTTTTGTACAAAATATCATTCATTTTAAAATACATGTATAGCGTCCCAACATATACCATATGTTCAAACATATGAAAATGATTATTGTGATAACATATCACCACCGAAAGTTAAGACAAAAGACAAAATCTTACATATAAATGTAAACAAGATAATTATAAGACACAGTTTAATGTTGACCTCATCAAATTTATCGAAACCAGTTAAATATCAGTTCAAAATGGGAATTATATATATATATATATATATATATATATATATATATATATATATATATATATATATATATATATATATATATATATATATATATATCACTGAATCTTTGATAGATATAAATATGCCTAAGAAATAAATTTAGATATTAAATACAAATAATAAATGCATAGAATTGTTACAATTTCAATCTATATAGTACAACTAGATACAACACAATAGAAAGGGGAGACAATCACTTCAAAAAATTCAAACTATTTCTCATAAAAATCTATTTTGAATTTACCAAGTCAGGTTAAGATAGGGAATTTTATATAATTATTATTATTATTTATTTTTTATTTTGACACATTGGTTTTATTATGTAAAGATACAAAGAAGAATGTGAAGAATTTCATAAAGAAAAAAAAAGAAAAAAAAAGAAAATTTTTCTTGGTGGTTTGTTGATAAAAGTGAAACCCTATACATTTTTTAAATCATTGAGTCATTGCAAGATAAAATTTGCTTTAAAACTTCTAAATGGTGTCATTTCTCAGTCAGCAATCTATTGATCACTATCATTGACAAATTCCAAACAAAAAAAAAATATGTCTAGAAAATTGAGAAGTAAATTTGCATGTTGAAATTGAAGATATATCATGCAAATACTGAACACATTGTACTAAAATTGAAATATTTCAAGCAATCAAATAAACAGCATGGAAATTGTGCAAGGTCTTACCATGTTATATCTAAGTTTCAGTCAAACAAAATGTATGAAACAAGATGACATTTATTTCTCATGCATGATCAACACCCTTTCCTATAAAGTAAAAAAATAACAAAATTGCATAAAAAAAAATGCCCTTTTCTACACTACCAAAAATTCACAATAGTTTTTTCATGCCGAAATGTCCATGCAAAACATAAGTCACAAAATGTCATTCCACAAAATAAATTATGAAAACTCATTCCACAATGCTGCATTGTTGACTCACCATTTGTTTCTTCAATTACATCATTACCTCCCCCTTCTTTACTGCCTTTTCGTTCCCCATCACTTTCTCCTTCTACATCAGTATTAGATTTGATTCTTTCCATATAAGATTCCTCTTGCTTTTGATTTTCTTCCTCATTCTGGCTATCATACACCTTATCTCCATGTTTTAAATTCTTCTCTTTCTCTTTCGAAGACTTAGTACCATTTTTAATTTGTTTTCCTTTCACCGACTTATTGGATTCAGTTGACGTTTTCTTTTTGGGTTCGGAAGTTTTAGATGAATGAGTTTGCGACGAATTCTTTTTATCATTTGAAGACAATCCTTTTTTCTTTTTAGTTGAAGTATCTTTGACTGTACTTTTACCAACATTTTTCTTCAGTTCAGGAGATCCACCTTTCTTCTCCTTTTGGTTGTCTTGATCAGGGGAGCTATCCACATAAACACGACCTTGACCATTGTTGGCTTCTCTTACTTGTTCTATTTCATAATTCCCCTCTGTGGACTGTTCTCTGTCTCCTTTTGCCCCTGTAATACCCTCCATCTGAATTTCACTATTATCAACCTCTGAACTTTTTCTCTGCGCTTCTTCCTCCATTTTTTCATTTTTGCTCACATCCATACTTTTGCCTTCTTTATCTGTATCCATATCTTTCTGATCTCCCTCCATTTCTTCATCTACTTTTCTCTCTTCATTCTTTTCAGATTTTGTCTGAGAATCCTTCTTCACATCCTTTTTTCTGTCGGAAGAATTTGAACTCGTAGACTCTGTAGACACCTTCTTCGTAGGTGATTTAGAGCGAGACGTCTTTTTGGTGGACTCTGGCACCTTCTCTCCTTTCTTTTCTGTCAATTTACCATCTGCCTTTGTTTTTATTTGACTTTTTTCCTTATCTTGCTGTACATGACCCTCTTGTCTTGAATCCCCCCTAGATTTAGCACTAGAAGTTTTGGAATCCTCACTTGTTTTTCTGTCAGCATTTTTGTCTTTTGCGAGATAATCACTTTTTCCTCCTTCATTAAGTTAGCATTAACAATTGCATACAAACCAAAATCATAATAAAGTTATAACATGGATACTTCACATGTAAAACATACTAACAAAACTGGAAGAAAGATTTCAATGACAGAGCTTGTTGAAATTTCAACTAAAACTACAAGCCGGTGTCCAAAATATTTAGACAGCTTCGATAGAACTACTCTATGAATTAATTTCTGAAAGATGTTAAAATGTGATACAGAGTTCTGTTTTACATCCAATGAAGAAATGTCTATCTAAGATAAGTTTTATTCTTAGCAAATTATATTGATTTCATTGTGAAAGATAAATAAAAACAATTCTAATTTATAAGAAATTTCACTAATTTTTTTTCCCTTTTTTCTCTGCAGATAGATTGATTGTTCTGACCAAGCCTTCAATACACATGTACCAACAATTCAAATTCTTCAGTCTAAACATTCATTAAATTTTGGAAAAATATAATGAAACATACTTTTAATGAAAAACTATATCATAATTGGAATTCTTTAAACCTGTTCTATATTTAAGAAGTACTTGAATCACATAAATTGTATTTTATCATATTGTATTAAGCCTGTTATTGTATCCAGATGTAGTAAAAGATACAGATATTAATATTATAGGTATACGATAGATCTACAGTCTCAATTTCTACGATACCTTTGTCGTCTTCAAAATCGTCCTCATATCCTCCTCCTTTGTAAGCATTTTATAAATGTCAGTTCAAGTTATCATTAAATTCATAGTAAGAAAAAAATACACATAATGACATAGAAACTGTATACTGTAGCTCAGAACTATATATACATCCTTGCTATTAGCAAAATTAAAAAAAAGGTGTACTCAATGTAAAATTGATGAATGATACTGGGTCAATAGGTCATTTTTATGCATTACTGTTTAATTGGGGGATGTGGGTGGTTTTTGGAATTTTTTCTTTTTCGTTGTTTTCTTTTAAAGGTGAGTGTTGGGGTGTTGTTTTAACTTTTCTTTCCTTTCTTTTTTTTTTTTGGAGGGGGGATATGGAGGGATGGAGGTTGTTAATATATCGTAATACTATTACATTAATTATTATTTTTATATATGAGTTGATGCATGCTGAGGCCATCAGATAATCTTGATCTTAATACACTAATAATATAAATATCTCTCAGAACATCTATGCTACAAATACTTTCTACTAAAATTCTGTTGTAGATATTAAGTCAAATTCTATCAAAATTCCTAAAAAAAAAACCCAATACAATAATCCAAATATAAGAAGAACAGGAGATTAGCACTGCCAATTTTATAATTATTTATCATAAACAAGAATTTACTAATAAAACGTTTTCAGGATCGGGTAAAAATACAACGGTTTGTCAGGTAAACCCTGACCAAACTGTGGTGGATTTTTTTTTACCTGTATAATTAAACACTATGTGTATTTAAGGAAACTTTTACATCAATTATTTTAAAATTTGAAACTTTTCTATTCTTCAGTTGGCTTTAAACATGATTAAATTGATGTTTATAAGGACATGATGTAATTTCAAAGCTTCATTCATATCAAGATAAAAAGAAAAAAATCACTGCAATAGTAAATTAAATTCTATAAACCGTACTACAAATGTAATAATGTAGTACTAGTAATAATAAAAATGCATCACTATATATGTAAATAACATGCAAACACTTTGATATTTAAATTACTTAAAACATGGTACAGATGTTGTCTGTACTAACATATTCCATGCTAGGTTATGAACCATACACCAAAAAAATGAATCTAGAATCTAAAGTGCATCGATTATTTCTGAATGATTTTGGGGGAAGTATGCAGTAAAAAAACACTTTGATGATTTTATATAAATATATTTCCTTATTGAGTTTTTTTATTAAACAGAGTCATTTCCCATTTGGGATGGTATCTGACGTAAAACAATTACGATATCATCAATTTCCCATAAAATGTCATTTGTGGTTTCTCATTTCGTTAAGTTTGCCATAGAATTTGACGACACTATAATTGTTTTACGTCAGATACTGTCCCAAATGGGAAATAACTCTGTGTAATGAAAAGACCAAATATTGGAATATAAATGACAATAAATCAAAATTTGCATTCCCTTAAATCATATCATCAACTAGGAATAAATAAAGATGAATATTTCATTAGAATCAAAACAAAAGAACAAATAATACAAGGTAAGTCTACGTCATATTCATACAATATACGGAGGAGCTTACCTGATTCCTCTGGGGAGCCTGTGCCCTCCTTTAAGGAGTTGGAATCTAGTTGTTCATCACCATCCTTCACTCCTTGCACTATCTTGCTATTGACTTCTTGTTGAGCTTTAGTAATGGCGTCTTCTGCAGCACGGTCACCGAGTTTCTTAGCGAGTTCTAGAGATTTATCAAATGAATCTGCTGCTGCTTGTAAATCTCCCAACTTGACTAAAGTGTTATAAATGAAATAAATGCAATAAATGTGATATGTGAAAAAATGTAGTAAGTGAAACAAATGTAATAAGTGAAACAAATGTAATTATACATGAAATAAAATTTAGAAATGAAATAAAATAATGGCATGAATTGATAAAAAAATTAAATGTTATGTGTGAAATAAATGTAATAAGTGAAAAAAAAAAGATAAATGAAATAAATGTAATAGCAGAAATGATGTAACTAAATATAATGTGAAGGACATTATTCAGTGTTGACCCTTTTAGTATGTTAAATATTCAATGACATCTGCAATGGAAATACAAATGAACATCCATGGCTCAGAGAGAAATATATAGAAGAAAAAGGAATTCAGTTAGGGCCCCAAACCATGAGCTGCTTTAAATTACCTATGATCTGATACTTGATTTTTTGTTCTTTGGACCTAAATTCAAAATCACCATCTCTGATGACCTTTTTGTATGATATTCCAGCTTTAACAAGAGCACTCAGTGATTACTATCAACAATCAGTAAGTACATGCGTAAAATGTGTCCATTACAGGATTCGAACCCAGAGTTTTGGCACTGCATTTTAGCCCAATACCAGGAGCAACAAGTTTCATTTAGCTTGAAACAAGCATTCTGAGAGAATTGTTTAAGCAATACAAGTCTCCCACCAGTCCCAACAAATCCATAAGTGGCTGAAAAGTAGGTCGGTGGCAGTCAAAGGGTAACAGGCTTTCTGAGAGCATTAACCAGACTTGCTCACTTTTTTTTCTTTCTGTTTTTATTTTGATGCTTGAACAAAGGGCAATAACTCTAGAAAAAGTAAGTCAACGGTGACCAAAGTCAAACTTGATCTGTAACTCCTCATGGGGAAGTTTCCTACCAAGTTTCAACTTGATATCTGCAAGTATGGCCAGGAAAAATCTGGAAAACCAGCATGACAGACAGATGGACAGACAGAGTGGAAACCTATATACCCTCCAGTTTCACCAGCGTGGACTAAAAAATAAAACATAAAGATATCAATAAATGCTTGGACAAAACATTTAATATAATTGTTACCTTCTGACTGTGCCACTAATACACTAGCATGTAATTGCCATCCGTCGTCCTCTGCTTCACGTGCTGCCGCTAACGACTTCTCACCAAAATCTCTGGCATCCTGGAATTTTTCTAATTCTAGATAACATCTTCCTATCTCATGATATAACCAGGTGCTTTCTAATGGTGATTTACTCATGGGTAACTTCTCCTCCCATCTGAAAAGAAAAATGTATGAAATTATTCAATCATAAAATTTATATATATTTTCTAGGAGTTTGCTACTTTTAGTTTATATCCAGGAAGGGAATATTTCATCCACCAGGTGGCAGCACCTGTTTTGGTGTTCTATTTGAAAAATTTTATTTTGTGCTATGTACCCAACCAAATAGTGAGGGATCTTTTACCTGCTCCTGTATACCACGACATGATATCATACTTATACTGTCCTTATTGAAGGACAGGCCACTAACAGAACTCTAGCAAGTTAATTTTTCTCTTACACTTCAATTGCTTTTTCATAGTTTCCTTTCCTAGCATACACTCTTCCCAGATTATCAAGGGCACGAGATTTCGCATCTTCAAGAGAACTGAAATCAAAAGAAAAAATAGATAAATACATACTGTAGATACTTTCTATTTATGAGAATAAAATTTTCATGGTTTTTGTGGTTGCTTGCACCCAAAAATTTATGATCAACCAAATATGATAATTATATATTATAAATGAAAATCAACATACATGTAGTTGCAAACTTAAATTGTATTACTCTAGCTGCCAAAGAATGTAATTTATGCATGTTAATCTGATAGTCATAATGTCAAATCATAGAAATTTGGAACCCAGGCAAATAAAGTTTGTCATAGTAATAGAAAATATTAGGAAATCGATTAAATCATTATTTTTGAATCTGGAACAAGCTAAATGTTTGTGAAACACTAATGCTCCTGGCAGCAACAAAATCAAAAAAGTTATTTTTAGTGTGAAGGTAAATGTTAAGGTCAAAAAGTCATCGACCTTGGTGTCATTGGAAAGGGTTTCATTAGTTGAGTATGCATGTGAAATATGAAGTTTCTATCCCTAATGGTTCAAAGTTATGGCCAAGGTTAAACTTGACAACAGACAACAGAGAGACAGGACAAAAAGAATATGCCCCTGATCTATTAATCCCTGGGCATAAAAAGTGAAAAACTGAAACAATGCATTATGAACTAATTTAAAAAATGTCTATCACAGGACTTCTACAACTTTTTGTCTGTTAGAGTTTTATTGTAAAGTACTATTTTTTTTCCCCCGTATGCCTTATCAAATCTTAAAACTAAGATTCAAAATTTTCTATTAAAATCTAAAGATCTAAATCTAAGTAAATTTCATTGTTTACATCTAATTTTAAGGATCAATCAAAGAGTGAAAAAAATGAAGTCTAATTCCTTCCCAACATGACTTGTCTTTCCTTAATTCAATGATCAAATTTTTATTTACAAGAGTTATCTTTCTTATACAAATAAACTGCAATTTCTTCACTCCTAAAATTTGTCATGGTTTGCTTTCACTCACTCGTCTACATTTTGAACAACAGAATTGGTAGGTGATTAAGTGCAAACCAAGACAGAGTTTAGTCAATGAGAAAGTAGATATTAAAAACGATGCCGCAACCAATTCTGAATTTTATACTCACCAATCGTTTGAGATTCGTAGGTCCTCCTCGTGATGTTCTAAAGCGAGACTATATTTTCCGATCTCTAGATAAGCATTACCCATCTGACTATGTATATTAGCCAGTAACTCTGATTTGTTCTGTAACTGTTCATCGGACATATTTTCTACGATCTTCAGCGTCTTTTTCGCTTTAGATAAACTTTCTTCATATCTTTCTCTGACTTGATCTGCAGAGAGTAAATATGAATATGTAATGCTTAATACTTGTCTTATTCATTCCAAATTTGATCAATGAAGAATATTTAATAGAAAAATTTATACTTGAAAACATCTTTAGACAATGATAAAAATTTCCAGTGTCCCATACCATACTCTGTTAAGTAATACATCAACCCTAATATATCCCTCCGAATAATAAAGGAATATCATCCATAACATCTATTATTTCATCATAGTTTTCTATGCTTGCATCCTACATATTCAATCTAACCTTCATCGATTTCTTCCAAACATCTGAGTAGATAATCTGTGGGATCCTTCTGGCTTGCTTTAGCACTCTTCCTCTGTCGTTCTTTATCTCGCTTACGGGCATACATGGGCTTCTGTTGTCTCCAGAAATCGGCTCTTGAATCCAAGTAGTCCAAACCATCACATACTTTTCCTTTGAGCTCTCTGTTCATGCTGGTCTGACCTCCCGTTAAAGCTAAAATACAAAAATGTTTTCATATATATATATTATTACAATTTAATATGTACATAAATAATATCTATCAATATGATATTTATTATAGTTTAATCGTATTTATTACAAAGTTTTATGATTTCTTTATAAAGTTTTATGATATTCAGTATAAAGTTTTACAATGTTCATTATAATATTTTATCATATACATTAGACAATTTCCTTATATTTACTGTAAAGTTTTATAATATTTATTATAAATTTATTATATTTATAATATTCATTAGAAAGTTTTATTATATTTACTATAATGTTTTATTATATTTATTATAAAATTATTATATTTATTATAAAGCTTTACAATATTTATTAAGGACACATTTTTTAAAAATTTGTCACAACATCATCCAATAGTGAAAACCTAAAGATGAAAACAAAACAAAACTCTTACCAAATCTTTTAGTCACCTATACATCACCAAGTAGTCAAAAAAAGCCAAAGAATCTATATGTATACATGAAACTTTAAATATACAATATTGCCCCCACTTCTCATTCTCAATTTCTTACTCCTAAATATTTGGGTTGTTAAGTAGTATATCTAGATATTCTGTGTCCCCATACAGTAAATACAATATTACCCTATTCCCCTACCCCCTTTCCCCCACTTCTCATTCTCAATTTCTCATTCCTACATACTTGGGTTGTTGAGTAGTATATCTAGGTATTCTTTGTCCCCATACAGTAAATACAATATTACCCTATTCCCCTACTTCCCTTTCCCCCACTTCTCATTCTCAATTTCTCATTCCTATATACATGGGTTGTTGAGTAGTATATCTAGGTATTCTTTGTCCCCATACAGTAAATACAATATTTCCCTATTCCCCTACCCCCTTTCCCCCACTTCTCATTCTCAATTTCTCATTCCTACATACATGGGTTGTTGAGTAGTATATCTAGGTATTCTTTGTCCCCATACAGTAAATACAATATTACCCTATTCCCCTACCCCCTTTCCCCCACTTCTCATTCTCAATTTCTCATTCCTACATACATGGGTTGTTGAGTAGTATATCTAGGTATTCTTTGTCTCCATACAGTAAATGCAATATTTCCCTATTACCCTACTTCCCTTTCCCCCACTTCTCATTCTCAATTTCTCATTCCTACATGCTTGGGTCGTTGAGTAGTATATCTAGATATTCTTTGTCCCCATACAGTAAATACAGTATTGCCCTATTCCCCTACCCCCTTTCCCCCATTTCTCATTCTCAATTTCTCATTCCTACATACTTGGGTCATTGAGTAGTATATCTAGATATTCTTTGTCCCCATACAGTAAATACAGTATTGCCCTATTCTTCCCATTTCCCCCACTTCTCATTCTCAATTTCTCATTCCTACATACTTGGGTCTTTGAGAAGTATTTCTAGATATTCCTTGTCCCCATACAGTTCTCCCAGCAGCTGCTTGATTGTTTTCTGATTTCCTGGGCTCTTTGGTCTCTCTCTTTCCTTGGCCTTTTCCTTCTTTGGACCAGGTTTACTATATGTGCCTTTCTTTTTATCCTTAAAAAAACCAAGGTTCAACTTCTGCAGACAAATAGCATAAAACTTTTACATCCTTTGGGTATAAATTATGTCAAATAATGCTTAGGACTTCAAATTATCAATGCTGAATTTCTAAGTGATTTGAACATTAAACTCTGATTTTTCTTTTCCATTTTTCTTGTACTTGATAAATAAAAGGTATATATATATATATATCCATATATAATCATCAAATAAATTAATGCAATTCCTATTATTGATGTTGCTGTACAAATGTATGAAATCAAGTCTGACAACTTTAATAAATTCAATTTGATGAAAAACAAATGTTTGGCATAATTTAACATGTAATTGCTCTTTTGTTATTTATCCAGCATGTTAGGAATCTATAACTGATAGTTTCTAAAGACTAGAATAATTATTATTTAATTTCAGATTGTTAAGATATACAGTGGAAACCAAGAGACCCTGAAAAAGGTGGTTTATAGAGGTGTGAAAAAGACCCAGTTAATTAAAAGTCAAAGATTATTTAAAAAAAAATACCCAAAACAGGGAGAGTTAAAATTCACATATTTCCTAAATTTTCAAGTATTTGCATTGTAAGTTTTTGAGTAACTTTTATTAAAATTAATGTAAAATATTGTACATAATTGTATTAAAAAATTTCTTATATGGTTAAGCAAATAGTCAGATTTAAATATATAATATTACATAAATGTAGAAATATACTGTAATAGTTATCATAACTGACTATGATACTGTAAATACAAATATTAAATATCTAATTTAACAATTTCATATTTCAAGCAGTTGATCAAAAAACTGTAAAAAAGTATGTTTATAAAGATTTTCTGATACTGAATATAAAAATTCTTAAAATTGTAGAGTAATTAAAAAGAAATCTTTGAAAAAAAAAAACTGTGATCAAAATTATATCTGAGCTGAAAATGAATATAAAAGCACAAAACCTTATATAAAGTGAAGAAAATTCAAAAGTGTATAGAAATAGACAGAAACACAGGGTTGCTGTCACCGTCAAAACTATTGGTAAACAAGAGAGTTATTGAGATAGGCAATGTTTTCTACAAAAAAGATTTGAAAACAGATGAAAAAGTTTTAAAATGCCAATTTCACCATTCAGTAGTTTTTTCAAAAAGCTTGAGACATGGTTTAATAAAGTAAACTTTATACAAATTATATGTAAGTACATAAAAGTTTGATTTTTTGTCCTTTTTAAATGCTAAAGAATTTAGAAATAAATGATTTGTTCAAGCTCTCTGACATTGGCATTGAAGTTTCAATTCGCAATTTAAACTCTCACTTTCTTTGCTGCACGTTTGTCCTACAAAATTTTCAAAATATATCAAAAAGTGCATAGAACTTGTATAATATTGTGCTCCCTGCAAAATAAATATTGCTAAATGACCTGAAAAGAAAATTGAAAACGGAGCTTCTATATATTATAATTCTATTAACAAAATTTTTGCTGCCATCCGTATGTTCTTTGTTTAATCTACCCGATCCAATGTGCAGACATAATGCATCATCAATTTTGTCACCTGTGGAATTCTATCCCTGGACATCTTGACCATGAGCCGATTGAGCAACAACAACTCCCATCCATAGATAAGTATAGTACACAATTTTTAAAACTTATCAAAAGCATAAACTTAATACATTATAAAATGGTAAACTAAAAAAAAAAATAAAATAAAAAAATGATTAACATAAAAAGGGATAAATATTCCTATCTGTTGATTGCGAATCAGAAATGCCAAATATCTAAAAGCAAATATTTTGTTGTACACCCCTCGGAATTTATCTTCAGTTTCTAGATAAAATCTCATTTTTTTATCTATTGTTTTACAATGACTTAGTAACTGCCTAATTTAAAAGTGAAAAAATGATTAAGAATATTTCATTTAATATGTGTATCCTTCTCCGGTGAATTCAAAGGCTAATTTTCATATACTTACAATAATATTAGTAATATATGACTCAAAATTTGCATTAATTGCTTATGATAGAACCCAATCTGATTAAAACCATATCTTTATTCCGCTTCTCTATTTGTCCCATTGCAGATAAAGATTTGGCGAAACTCCGTAAGGGGTCATGTTCTGCTGAACTCCGATTTTCAGCCGATCAATAGATCGGCTATAAATTCTTAGGAATGAAATTAACATCCACAGCATGCGTGACCCACATGGTAGTTTTTGAACAGTGTTTGTTACATATTGCGTCACTATCACGTGCCTAGCCGAGTCACTGATTGGCTATGGGAAATAACCGTTTCGGTGATTCAGAAATGTCATCAGAGTTCACCAGAACATGACCTTTTACGGGGTTTCGCCAGATATTTATCCGGACAAATAGAGAAGCAGAATAAAGATATGATTTTAATCAGATTGGATATATAACCAAAGTCATACCCAATAACAAATTCGGAAATTAGGATCTATTCTCATTATTAATTGGGCATTATAAAAAACTCGTAATGCTGGTGAACAAATTCATTAACAGAAAAAAAGAAGAATATGGGATGCAGCCTATGCATTCCATCTTATAAAGCACTGAATTTTCTAACTAACAGAAAGTTTTTATCCTGGGTACACTTATCTATGGAAGGCAGTGTATATAGATTTCAGTATATAAATGTCTGTCTTCTATAGTTTTTTTTTTCGTATACTTCTATAGGTATGTGATTCTGAAGCATATATATCCACAGACTAATACCTATGTATACTGAAAGCATTGCAAGCAAAAACAGCGTAATACATAAGCCAACACGTCTCTTTATTGGATTATATCTTGCAAGAGTTACCTTTCCCCTTCTATCATCCTACATGGTTTGAGAGTGAAAATGGTAAAATCCTTATACATTAAATATGTAAGGCATTTATGTGAGAAAAAATAATATTCTTGGTGTATGAGATGCTTTTTCCATACACAGGTGATGTGGTTTTAATGACTTTATCACCTCCTGTATAAAAATTACATGTAAGTACGACAAAGTTGAAGATTTAACATTTGCAGTTTCTACTTTATATCAACAAAGATTTATGCATCGCTGAATTTCGTTTATTGTTATCAACAACCTGTTCAGGCAGAATGTTCAAATGTTCCTACATTTTGTAGATGTCATCAGCTGCTGTTCAGGAATCATTTAGGCCATAACAAGTTAATTTCTAAATTCTTATTCCTTGTCATATAAGTACCTTAATGATAATTTTGCATATAAACAAAAACAAGAAGAATCCAAGCTTTACCATAAGAGGGGTGTCAGGTTTTAATTGTTGGGTTCTTATATACCAGCAAATAAACATTTTTATACTTAACATCCCAATATTTCTCAGCAACAGATTCAGGAGATGCAAGGAGCATCCTCCTAGTACTGATCCAAAATTTCATCAAAAACCTCACATTTTTGACATTATTTAAGGATGAAAAAGACAAAATGTGACTAGCAAAGGGTCAAGACCAAACCACCCCCTTCTTTCCGTTTTTCTATCTTTCAAAATCTGTCATGTACCTGCCCTCTCCTAGGTTGATATTATAATATAATTCTTGTAAGTCATTAAATCTCTCAGACACAGACTTCTACTAGGGCATGGAATAATTTTAATAGATTATAATGATAACTGGCTTATTCTTCGACAACTACAAATATTTACTTTTCTTGAAAAACATTTAGTTGCACAAAAAGCACAATATGGGTTATGACTATGATAGAGCTTAGTATAACAAACTCACAGCTTTAATTAGATTAAAGGCCACACCTTTTCATTATGTCAATCAAACATGCAAACCAATCAAAATTAGACTTCAGCTGCCAATCATTTTACCTGATAAGAGGCCACAGTGGCCGCAAAAATCTGTTTAAAGTCAAAATTTGATGTAGAACACAGACAGGGTTTCCAAATGTAAAACATGGTGAAGGGTTGAAGTCCTTAATAGGTTCATGAGATTCAAAATTTCAAATACTATACAACAAACACTCCTAAATTTAAAATATAACTCTGTATTAAACATTCTTTGTCTGAGTTAGAAAAATAACTTCTGAAAATTAAATACTTAATCTGCACTTTCCTACTGTAAACAGGGGTGAGTTTTACTAAAGGTCGTAAGTCAAAACGTAAAAGAAGACGTAAACTTTGCTAAGAAATATTTGTCTCCTCCCTAAAGAGTTCCAAACGTAATGTACAACTTTTACAATGTTTATCAATGTAATTACGTATGAACATAGACTACAAGAAAAATTCAATTGACGTACACGTAAACTTGGTCGCAAAGTTTACATCTACCTCTACGTTTGGGCTTATGACTTTAGTTAAACTCATTCCAGGAGCTTCAAAATGGCTCTGTTGATTTTACGTTACTAAATACAGAAACTTTGCCAACATGTGCCGACACGTTTGTATTTTTACAATTTCAACTATATCATAAAGACATTTTCTGTTTTTCCAAACTCATGTATGAATATTCCATCCACTCAGTGCAATAAATTCAGGTAAGCAAGGTTTGCACACTTCAACCCATAGGAAAACAGTGTGTGGAGAAATCATCAGCAATATCTGTGTCATGTATAATTACAGAAGAACAATATTATTCATACTGCATAGGAACTTGGTAGATATTTACGTTACTGCCACCAAATCAGAATTAACGTATTTGGTATGATTTGGTGGTTCATACAACAAAGTGTTGAATATGTGTCAGAATATCCAATCCATGCAAACCAATGTGAAGGGAATGTAATTAAACAAAATATAACAACCAGTAATATTATAATTGAGGGAACAAAATTTGGTAATTATTTTAAGAATTAATCTATAATTCATTGCTAAAACCAAATTATCTCACTTGATATCATCTGAAAAAAAAATCATTAACTTCAAAAGGTCAAGGTCAACACAATATTTTAGAAATTCAAGGTTATACATGTACTATGCATGAAGATGCATAAGCTGTGTAGGTATATGAAGATAGAGTAACATGCATATCTATTTAATATATATATATAAACATGCAATCAAAAAGACGTCAATCTAGGACAAATTGAAAAGATCCTAATGGGCAAAGTCTATATACATCCATTTTCAGAATTTCTGAGTCCTTGAAAATCAATATAAGTAATGAAAATCATATTTTTTTGATATATGGAAAATAAAAATTTATACTATATTCACAACACCGATAAAAATCAAGTCTCAGAGAGTCATGCTTTATTATATATTGTAGAAAATTGTGATTTAAAGAATTCTTTGCTGTGAAATAATGCTGCACTCTTTTGCATTATAGGAAGATGAAAACTGGTCTGTGTATATCAGTGTCACATGATATCTATATACAATCTGGTCATGCTGAATGGATTTTAATGAAACTAAATAGTATGAATATGATATCAGACTTACCTCTTCTTGTTTATAAAAATATGTTAAGTCACCTTCAGCTGACAGCTTCACTGACTCTGGCACTAAAACGTAAAAATCAAATTTCAAATCAAAATGAGATTACTAAATTGAAATGAAAATGCCTCAAACATGGTAACAAAACTATAAGATTGCACATTCATCTACAATACAGTAATAAAAAATAGATTTGTTTGCCTGTTTGAAAACTCTTTGTTCTATTTGTGTTAATGTTTCAAGATCTTATCAGACTAATTTCTTTCACATAAGAACAGCAGAAAATAACACTGCCTTCTCCTTTACACCTAAATCATGTTTCCATCTATGAGCAATCAGTGACTAATGAAAAAAGAAATACAAAGCAATCTTTTGCTTTCTCTCTCTCTGTCCTTTTGGAAAATATGTTATTTGAATTCATCACTTACTTCCAATACTGTTATTAATGGCCTCCTGGGCTTTTTGTATTCCAAGTCGAAATTCTTGTAACTCTGGCCTTTGTTTATGTCCTCGGTGGAAAAATACAAGAGCTGTTTCAAAATCTCCAAGTTGGTACATAGCTTCGGCTTTTGAATACAGTGCCTGTTTTGAAATAATTACAAATTAGTCTTATCTTTTGAAAGCATTTTTGAATGTTAATGTCTAAATAAATGTTTGTCTAATGACTGTTTTCTTTTGTAAAGTCAGTTAATAAAGTATATTACTTATATTGTAGAGGAACATCCAATGCAAAAATGTAGTTCAAATTTTGATCTTTACTTACAATATTACAATCTCTACAAGAGGGCGCACTCAAATTCACATTTCCTTCTGTTATTGAGTGATTCATACTGGTAATACTCAGTATAGATTTAATCAAGTCTAAACAAATAAACAAGAACAAAAGTGGACTTGTTTTTAACTGTTTGCCTCATGAAGACTGTTAATTAAATCATAATCAGGAACTATCTTTTCTTTCATTTTCTTACACTTTACTTTTGTGTCTCAACAATGGTCATGGATTAAATGCTACAAAGACTTGAAGTATAGTACAAAATTATGAGACCTAAATAGAACAGAAGGAGCAGTAAAAACCCTTTTGCATACAGTATTATCACTTGCTATCGTCAGAGACATATATACACAGAGACTGGAAACTAATCATTTGAATCATAAAACATTTCATATATGATCTATACAATGTGAAGACATAACCCCGATCAGAAGCCATTAGTTGTGATAGACCTCTGAAAACATTCACTTGGGTTTATGCAAAACATTTACACAATATTGAAGCACATGCCACCAGTTTTCGTTTATAGCACCATCAATGTTCATTATAGTCATAGTGCTTTAATTTTCATATGAAATATCTGGACAATGGCAAGAAAAATTGTTAAAACAACAAAAATTAATGTCCTTTACATGACTAAACTCACACGTGTGTGTTAAGAAAGGTTTCAGACACATTTTATATCATTGGGTGTAGAAGACTTTATTCGTTATTTGATTTTAATCCAATTTTATCTACTCGGTAAATATTCAATCGTTTTTAACAAGAAAACCGATACCATACAATATAGAGCAAAATAATCATATAACCTGTCGAGATATATATTGTTTTTATATTGAAAGTCATACTATAATCATCAAAGAAGTCATAGTTGTTATTGTAGTAAGAACTGAAGCAGTTATAAACACGTAAGGGGACATCTTGCAATACAAATTTTCTGTGGCCGGCGGGTCGCCATCTTGTTTTTGTTGTTTGTGTGGGTTTCTTTTCTTCTTCTTCTTTACTAAGGAGTAAATCTTGTTCGTATCACGTGAAGTGTGCACAACAGGTACAGAAATTATTTTGTTTTATGATTTACCATCTGAACATTAAAATAAACATTAAATTGTTATTTACTACCTTCCTAGATGCATTGATTGCTCAGCCTTATAAGATAAATATAAACAACTCCTATAAAATGGCAACAAGTGCTGTTTAGAAAATAAAATAAGAAATAAATAAATAAAAATAATAAGTGCGGGGGGGGGGGGGGGGGGAGGGAGTAATACAGCTCATACCACGTCAACAGTGCAAAATACATTATTTTGTTTGCTATTTACCATCTGAATTTTTAAATAAACACAACAATGAATGACAAAGACAGACGCTGGTGCTTCCCCTGGGGTGGTGAACAAACAGTAGTAAAGGCAGGGGCATTGATTGCATATATCAACAACTCGTAAATGGCAACAAACGCTGTTTAAAATGAATAAATATATAAATAGAAATAATTATATTAAAAAAGCAGGAAATGAAGGCGTCTCAGTAAAAATCTTGGTTTTAAAAATATTTTTTATAATGATTAATAAAAAGGAGAATATTATTTCTACACACCGATAGAATTAACAAAAAAAATATAAAAGAAGAAAAAAAATAATAAGTGCCCGTAGAATTTGAACTGAAGTGCGTCGGCAGGAACTGTGTATATATGTCTCTGCTATCGTGTAATGTGCCCCACTATTTCTAGTCGACAACAGAGGGTAAAGAAACTTGAAAGCGCCCTCTGGAAGAGACTGGCAACCATTAGTGACCTTTTATGTGCCAGGAATATTCTTGACATTTGCTACTTCTCTACCTCCCTGTAAGAGAGTTCTAGTGTACTTCGAACATGGTACTATTTCATGGAGCAAAGCATTTATTATAATATTGTACACATATTAAACTTCAAAGATTTCTGTGATAAAATGGCAATTTCATCATTTTCTTCTATTACTAGTACTGCACATAGACAGTAAATGCTTATTTCAAAATTGTTATAGTACCTTCAAATTAAAAAAAAATACAAACTGAAATCTCTAAACAAAATAGATACTATTTTTGGCTTCACTTTAAAATTTATAATATACTGTATGATACGGTACAGAGTTATCTATGCAACCTTAATCAAAGCACATCATACAGATTAATTTTGAATATTTGACTGTCACTTTCATTTCTACACAACACTAAAAGAAAGGTTACAGGGTTATATCTAATAATTCATGATAAGTAAATTCGAATCTTTACCCGTATAAATTCTCTGTCCTGAGTGAGAGCTTCTTCAGCATCTGCTAATGCATTCTCTGCATTCCCAAGTTGTAACCAACATTTTGATCGTGTGACGAGGCAGTTTTTGTCTTCTGGATTCATTTCAATAGCCTAAAATACATTGAATGTTTAAATGATCAACATGTATCTTGTTTACTTTTAGTTTTTTATAGCCCTGAAGAGAGAAGTTGTCAAACACCACTGTGAACAGGAATATTTTGTCTATTATGATGGGGGCTTTAGTGGTGGATGTAATAATGTAACACAGACATGACAAATGCATGAAAAGCTATGGAAATAATGGACTCTTAAGCTCAAATATAGTAATGTCGACCCTCTCAGCCACAGAATTCCACAATGAAATTTAATTATATATATTCAAAGAGATCAATAATTTAGTGTGAATTTTCAACATAGTGTTTGATTAATCACTGTTTGATATTCCTTCTTGAGTTTTTAACAGTAGATTAAGAAGAATACATTGGAATGTTCTTTTCCAGACAAAGGGTTAAACTCCACATCTATATTTTAATAAAGTTATACAAGTACATGTATTCGCATTAAACCAGGTGAGTTATCTGCCCTTTATTGCAAATCTTTTGTTTTCTGCATATGACATTGAGGTATACAGCAATCTACCTTACAGAGGGTGCTATGCTACTCTCCGCTTTTCCCCTCAGTTATTAGCTCGAAGCTGTTTTTACAAGATTCTTGTAAAATTGGGAAAAATCCCATTTAATGATATAAGTGACTTACATGGTGTACCAATTAAGCCTTTCTAATTAAAACATTAACTGATATCTAAGAAATATTATACCATTAAATTGGATTTTTCACAGTTTCACAAGAATCTTGATTGAGTCAATAACGGAGAGGAAAAGAGGAGAGTAGCGTATTTGCGCCCTCTGTATGAGAGACTGGGTATGCAGAGCTAGGTGGCCGCTACATGTACTTGAATGACAATATCGTAGCATGATCAACAAAATTCCTACGAATAAGAATTTCAGTAAACTGACTAAACAGTAACAATGCATAACAGAAAACACTCTTGTTCCATTTCTATGCACTGGTACTCAAAGTGTAAAGTTTGAGACCTTCCCTCAACTTTTAAAAGCTTACATTCTGAAATATCACAGAGCGTACACTTAAAGTGAGGAAATGTTAAGTTTGAGATGTTGTTTTAATAAAGCTTCATTCTTTTGAGACGTCCCCTCAGTTAAAGCTTACATTCTATATACAAAAAATCATAAACAGTTAGCTACAGAGAGCTTTTGACCGACATCATGCGATAATCCAAGAGTGATGACTGAGGATTTCAGCCTACTCAGAGATTTGGCAAAACTGAATTATATTAATAAAGATTCGAAGAAGTCCTCCAAAGGGAAGTACTGTACATAAAAAGTAAAGGAACACAAACACTCTGTAGTGTTTGCGTTCCTTTACTTTTTGAATTTTCTTAGTACAGCCCAGTGAGCCCAAAAATTAATATAGTTATGGTTGGGACACTCTCTTAGATTTTTTTTTTCAGGAGTCCACAGGAGATGGAGTCCCTATCTCAATAAATGTCAGGATCCATTCCTTTTGATGCATACACAATCTACCGACTCACAAAAACATCAGTGTACCAGAATGTAAAAGAATTATGACGTTATCAAATTCTATGGAAAATGATATAAAACTCAGGGAAATGATAGTCCACAAATGACGTTTTCATAGGAATTTGATGACGTCATAATTGTTTTACGTCAGATACCATCCCAAATGGGAAGTAACTCTGTATAACTAAAAGACCAAATTCCACAGTCTGATGGCTGATGGAAAATAATATGAGTTCTGGTACACTGTTTAATGAAAAGACTCAATAACCTGCCCAGATTCCTTGTGGTAGCAGACAGCCTGGACAGCTTCAATGCTTAGCTCTCCGGGTCCACTTTCACATACTAAGCCGCACTTCATGTTTTAGCTTTACTGTACTTAGAACGTTCTTTCTTTTGTGCTGAAGCCAATGTGGTCTAGTGGATAAGGTGCTTGGCTCATGGTCGAGAGGTCCAGGGTTCGACTCCTGCCCTTTAGACACACTGGTGTTCTGTCTTTCGGTTGAGACAGTAAAAACCGAGGTCCCGTGTCACGGTAGACGTGGCACGTAAAAGATCTCTCAATGCTTCGGATGGGTCAGTTGCAAAGGTCTAAATTTGTATGCAATGCATCAGGCAGATGTTGTCACCATATACGTGAAATAATCGTCGAGTGACGTAAAACAATATTCAATCAATCTTTCATGTCCCATTATTTAGTGTGAAATAGAGCTTTTACCAATTTAACATGGTGTGAGGAGCGATACCGGACAAATGAAGTTTTGCAGCATAGATTTGCGTCATACTACTGTGACTTCACAATCCAAGCATTAATGTCATAATGAAAATTCCGGCAAAATGTGGTTTGTCCCGTATTAGACCTCATACATCAATTAAAATTGGAAAAAGTCTATTACTTGAGCTGAGTGGTACAGCACATGGATAGAAGAAGAAGAAGACTACTTCATGTTAATAAATCATCAATCTATCACATACATATACATACATATGATATCGAGAGATGTATTTACCCTTGTAAAACTCTCGATAGCTTTTGCATATTGCTTGACGTGAACGAAATGCTCTCCTTCATCTCTAAGCGTTTCGAATGTTCCCACCACTTCCTGATTTTCAGAGCCCGTGTCACTTCCTCTCCCTTTTCGCGGCATGATTGCAGATTATTAATCAGCTTAATTAGGCTTAATGAACTTTCTAATCCAGGTAATCTCTGTCACTATGCACAAAGCGGGCACCTGCTACGCATGTGGAAGTCCTTTGGAGTTTTCATGTGTTGATATGGCGAAGTCTGAAAAGTCTGCGAATTATTTGTAAACACTCACATAGCAACGTTATTTTCGTAAAAATATTAGTAGTGATTTTTCTCTACATAACAGAATTTTCGGATCAATGTAACGTACTGTAGAATGGACTAGCAAGTGATTTACATTCGTCTCAAAAACTATTTATACCAAATTCGAAAATTTGATCTGCTACTAATAATATAGAATCTACATATCGTATAAAAATAAGTCGAACATGCGAGGTCAGGTGAATAGAATAGAATACATGTACAATATAATAGTTTTAATTTCCAGTAATGAGCCAAGTCTTGGTCATAAGTAGAATAATGACAAACAACCTAATAAGATCAACTATAGCTTAAAAGAAAAATAAAAAAGCAAAATTTAAAAAAAAAAATCAGTCCCACGTATCCTCGATTGAAATTCTGAGTGGAACTCATTATGGGAATAGATTCTATTATTCATTTTGATTTGACTAGACATTAAATACGCCTCTTCTATAACGAAAACTAACGCCTCCCCCGGCCCTCAGCACCACACTTTTGAAGAGGAGGCAAGTGGCATAGTGCCCCCCCCCCCCCCCCCTTACACACACAAATACTTTTTGAAGTAACTGAAATATTCACTACCATCGGTTTGTTTTGTTTTTGGGTTTTTTTTTTTTTTTTTTTTTCTTTCTTTTTTTCATTTTTTCATTTTTTTTTTTTTTTTATATTCTGAAATGTTGTGGACCACCCCTTCCCCTTTTCTGTACCTAGTTACGACAATGGATCTATATGAAAATAATCCCCAAATCATTCCCAGGATGGTCTGGGGATAAACTTGGTGTTTATCATAGACCGTAATGCCACCGACTTTGCTGAATTACATTTTGAACACAAGAGTTACACGAGTCATAAAACTGTCGAAATTCATTGAAAATCTTACGAAAATCGTCACTTTTCCTTGTTTAAATTTGATATGACCGCAGTTTAAAAAGGTGACATTTCCAAAGATTGGATTCTTGGTATAAAGCGAGGATAATTCCCGATCGGGACACCCCTCCCCCTCATCCAACACGCTGGCATGGCGCATACTGGCCATGTTACCAATCCGGCCAATTAGTACTAGTATTAGTACTATTAGAACGCCTACATAGCATCCAGAGCTTTCTTTACGTCTGTGGCTTAAACAACAAACTTTTATCAAAGACTATGCAGAAATTGTATTTCGACATCAACAAAGACGATGCACAATAAAACAGTATTTCTTCAAGCTTCGTCACTTCATGCATTGAATGTTTTGCATTCAACGCGAAATGATTATGCGTCGGATGTTTTTGTGCAACATGTCTTTTAGTCTTATTGTTTACAAATGGCCGACAAAGACGCTTCAGATGAGAAAAGGGACGCTGAAAAGGAACAAAGTCTAGAGGATTATGTAACAGATCATTATCAACAACAAAAAGTAATATAAAAAATCCTATATATTGTTTGCATCTCATCATAAGCTGGATAAACTAATAAAAAAGCATTCTGTTCAGAGACATTCCTTGGCATTTTTGCTCGGCGCGGCGTCGAAGCTGGTTGGAAGTTATTTTGACGTTTCTGTATTAATATAAAGACAGAGCTCACTACACTCCATCCAGTCTTGATCATATAGAAGCGCCAAAATAACTTTTAACCTTGCCTATACTTCGACTTTCGACAGTTTTGTTTTATTTTCAACTTTTATTTTCCATATGGTTTAATAATGTCTTGTCTAATCAAATATCATTTTTTTCATCAGTGCATGTAGATCTAGCAAAGATTTTATTAATGCTAAATGCAAAAATTACCAATTTGAGCAATTATCTGTATAGTGCTCTTTTATCTCCTACACCTTTCGTCAGAATTTGATCATACTTCACCAAAAATGTTATTTAGGTTAAGGGCTTCAGTACAAAGGTCGCTCATGGTCATTTCTGAAAGGTCAAGGTAATTTATAAACTATGACTTAAAATACCATGAAGTAATGAGATCTCCTACACCTTTCACCAAAATGTTATTTAGATTAATTAAGGGCTTTTGGACAAAGGCCACTCAAAAGTCATTTCTGAAAGGTCAAGGTCACTAATTAACTATGACTTGAAATACCATGAAGTACTTATATCTCCTACACCTTTCATCAGAATTTGATCATACTTGACCTCAATGTTATTTAAGTTAAGGGCTTTTGGATAAAGGTCACTCAAGATCATTTCTGAAAGGCCACGATAAAAAGTTTTATTTCATAATTAATCAAGGTCAAACTTACTCATTTTAGATTAAGATACTGTGATCATTTGTTGTTCTACAGTTGACTCATTTGGATATTCATATGAAACATTGAGATTTGAAATCATCATCAATTAATATGATGATTTCCTATATATTAACTTAATAATTAAGTCATTCATTTACTTCATTATTGCTGTGCTTCTTGGAGCATCCATCAGTTTTACTGATTTTTTGTATATGAACTGAGTCATCAATTTCCTGCATTATAAGTATAACTGCGGTTTGGGGAGCATCCATCATTTTTACTGATACTCTTGTATATCTAGCACTCAAGTGCCTAATGGATTCATGTGTTGAAACATCATGTGACATTAGACTACTGTTCAGATGTTGACAATCAGGTAAACAAGTGGAAGCATAATAGGAATGATAACTCTGGGTAGACAAATTCTCGTCATACAAATGTTTTGATTAAGGACAACTTTAGTTTTTAAATTATGACTATCTTCTTTTCATTTCTTTGGACCAACATTGGATTTTTTCTCATCAATGATTTTCTCATTCAATTATCAATTCTTTGATACTGAAATATTTCTTTTGTTTTTATCCCTAATTAAGGAGAAATATATTGATGTAGTGATTGGGCACTTGGTTTGCACTTTGCAGGTATCCTTGATGCAATACCCAGATTTTTTCAAGAGGAGAACAACCTCTTGGGTATGGGCATATAAAACAAAATGAAAAAAACATTACTGAAAGCATTGTAAACCCCAATCATCTACCTATGAGTAGTTTAAGGAGACAGATGATTATCTCTGAAATTCTTTTTTTGCTTTTTGGTACTTTACAAGCTATATATATATGCAAAAATTCATACTACATATATATAACATTTGAAAAACATCATGAACATAAGACTTGCTGTTGAAGTCTGCTTTCAGAGATGTTAAGTGCCAGTACTTTACAAATAATATTGGAAAATTCACATCATTCTTTTTTGTCTGTCTAAAAAAGGTATTTACTTTTATAAATCTGACATTTATTGTTATGCTGTAAGTAAATTTTCTATAATTAATTACAGGACGAGGGTAGGATGGAAGTAACTGAAGAGCTTGATGAGCAGAGAACAAATGATTTTTTCGCCAGGGCTCTCAAAGAAAGCAGGAGGTACATTTTATTTTAGATTTCTGTTGAAAATTACCGTACATGTACCGTGGATTAGTTGGAAAATCCTCGTTGCCTCGGTGGGCAGTCCACGTCTGTCCTCCGTAAACACCACGGGAGGCCAGTTTTCTGTCCACGTTAATGTTAATAATACAATTTGCCATCTACCTGTACTTGTCCTCTTGAGGTCAAAGCGGACAAGGTTTTCACACCTTTTACCTGTACGTGTCCTCTGGTGGACAAAACGGACGAACTTTTCACACCTTTAAATTAAAATTGTCCCACAGTGGACGTAAGGGACATTACATAGATGTGCCTGTATTTTACAAACCGTCAGACATAACATGTTGTCATCTTGTCTTTAAAAATACGATCGCGAAACTTCCAGACTATTTTTATATATATTTTTGCTTCCGCTAAACCTCCTGAAAGACAGACGCAAATATTAATTACGGCCCCGATAACCTATTAACCGGCTGTTAATAGAGCGTAGTTTTGAAAAATGAGTGAATATAACAATATTGCCGTGGAAATGGTGTCAGTAATTTTAAGATTTATTATTATTATTTTTATTTTTAATTTTTTTTTTTTGACCATGTGCCCGAATATCTTTCTTGCCGGTATTATGTCATGTTAATTAAAGAACATTAACGATAGTTTCACTTGTTCACAGCAGGTATTGGACATTTACGATTAACTTCTTTTTTACCAAAATACTTGCTGTAAGTTCGGGTATCACATTTCAATGGACAGTCATTAATCAGCCGTCGTTTATTGCTATTTGGTGCAATTAATTCATAACTAGGTAGGTCATTCAAGTGAGGGAATGTAGGAGTACAGCAGTGCCTGTTTACATGGGAATTTTTACATCGTTTAAGAAAATCCAGGGTCCGGCGCCATAAATTGAGAAAATACTTAAGTCATATTTTTTTGTTCAGCAATGAATTTTTAACTGGGATTTTAAATTTTTTTCTAGTTTTATTCTATCCATAAATAGAATAAACCCATTCTGTATGACAATTTATTTGAATGTTTGATAATCAAGGACTTATAAACAAATTGTGATAGTCCTTGTGATAATGGAATAAATTAAATTAAAATAATTGAAATGATTTTCTCAGTTTATGGCGCCAGACTCGGGTGTTTTGCTGAAAATCAGAAAACACGATGTTTTATTTAAGGAGTTTTTGATTAAAGAAAAAATAAATAAAACAAATCACAATGTTTTTAAATCACCCTTAGTTGAAAGCATCCAAGGTGTTCCCCTGTTGTGGAAAACGTCTAATCATTCATGTGTGAACCAACTTTTTTTTTTAATTTGAGCCACAGAGGTGTGAAAATCTCTAGTGTGAAGACTGTTATACATGTACATACCAATGCATATACATGTATTCTATCGTTATATGTGGATGTGTATTAATACATTGTGTACTAGCATTACTATTTTATATTTGAAAATTAATTATTATCAGATTTCTTGTGATTTATTACTCCCCCTCAACAGCAAAATCTAAGAACCATATCTAGATCTGCGGCAAAGAGAGAAAACCCAAAACTGAATAACCACACCCCACCCCCCCCCCCCCTTCCTCCTTTCATTTGTACTTGTTGATAATGAAGAATTGTACGATGTTTCAGTCAAATATCTTATTCGCCAATACAATGGGTGATTTCCCTATTGCAAGTCTAAGCATTGTGCTGTCAAAACCAATTTTTAACCAGTACAAAAAGTGTATCAGTAAATTACGCCTCTCTTCTCATTGTTTATGTATTGAATCAGGACGATATAAGAACATACCTGTGGAGAGACGTACTTGCCCATCTTGTAAATCAGACATTGAGGATGAATTTCATTTTATTTTAAAATGTTCCTTATATTATGATCTTAGATTGAAGTTCATTAAACCCTATTATTATAGTCGTCCCTCTGTCTTTAAACTAATACAATTATTAAGCACAAACAATACAAAAGAATTGTGCAACTTAGGTAAATATGTTAAATGTGCCTTACACATCAGAAATTCTGTATAAACTTACAAAAATAAAATACTCTGCTGCTTATAAAATATTTCAAAATGATCTTGTTTACTCAATATAATGTTTATATATGTATGATAACTTCATATATGTATGTGTGTATGTAATTATTTTATAATCAGTTTCATTAGTATATCATGTAAACATATTTAAAGCCTTTAACTAATGTATATCTGACCTTATATATTTATATACTTGTACTGTATACTATCGGTATAAGATCTATAAGCTATATTGCTTTTGATGAATAAACTATATTCCAAAGCCTACAGGGCAATAAATTTAAGTGAAAGATCGATGCCACCTAACGACCGAGTTAAAGTAACGACACGTCAACCCCCCCCCCCCCCCCCTTTTCTCTCTCTCTCTCTCTGCACGAGATATCGTTTGCAAACGTATTTTAAACTTTTTTCAATACAACCAAAATATATATTTGTGTATGTATTATTGTAAAACATGCAAGATTCAGTGTTCAGTCGGGTCATCATCTTTTATATATAATTGCATGATCGTATCCGTGAAATTATTAAAAAAAAAAGATACGATCGTATTGAGAAAGAATGTGTAACGAGACAAAACAATAAAAGAAAAAGGGGGGGGCTTTTCCTCTCTGTTTAGGTCAAACGGCACTTAGTCCAGGTAACCTTACGACTGGAGCACGCGTGTTGTGTGAAGTCTATTGTTTTACTTCACCCTGGTAGCGAATAAGGGTTTGACTTATGACACTGATTAATACACGGAATTAGACGATCGCATTCTATGAAATCATAAGATACATACGGCCCTATATCTGGCAGGAGTATGTAAGAAGATTAGAAAATGAAAGGGTGGGGGTTCTGAAAGATACTTTTCTTTACTGTTTAGGTAAGAAAACGACCGACACTCTAGTTTCCCTTGCGACTCAAGTGCGCATGCTTTGTCTTTTGTTCTGAGATTATAAATATTTTGAAAAGTTTGCCTGCATTTCACCAGGAAGAAAAAAGAATACATAAAAAAAAAGACCAAAGAAAATAATAATGAATAAAATGGAGTGAAGATCAATGTCCATATGTATAAATATCTACCAGAATTAATCAATCGTGTATTTGGTCGTAATCGTATGTAATATTTCAAAATCTGAATATGTTTATCAGAGCAATCAATCATGAATATCATATCACATGTAATTATATGAATTTATTTGATTTTAAAGTCGGCTTTACTGTACTGAACCCACAAGTAGTAATTGCGCTCTTCAATTCGTATCGTTGCCTTCTTTCATTAAGAGTCCGAAATGGGTATTACAAAGAAACTCGGCACACTCTCGGAATAATAAATCAGTTTTTGTGTGCATGTCCTTGGTGAGTTTTGTCATACAGCTTTGTCAGATGTCTTCAGTTTTCTCTTTAAAATCACACTTATACACGCATCTGTACAATGACCAATCAGCTTGTCTTTACCGATTTCATTCAAATACCATTAATGCACTTTTACGACAAGTAGATATACGGGTATAAAGAACGTATATAACGTAGTTATACGTCCAGACAGGGACGTATATATCTAAAACATTATATACGTCCGTGCTCCAGGCGCGCACTGTATTTTCAATTTTTATATAAAAAATACGTTCTAATTTTAAAAATATTTAGAATAGCAGAATATTTTAAGATACATTTCAAACGTTCATTGTGTAATCAAGCAGAGGAGATTTAAAAAGATGTTAAATGATTACTAATCAAGATATCTTTAAGTCTAATTTCGTTATTTTTCATGCTTCACTGAGCAAACACAATACGCATCATCATAAGGTCGTTTCATTTTTAGCACTATCATACCCATTTGGTGTCCACGTTTGACCGTCTGACGGCGCGGACACAGGTAAATGACCACCTATATACGCGGTCAATATGGCCGATATACGGGGACAGTGTCCACGCGTGTCCGCGGCTTTACACGCCCAAATCCAATGCCCACGGTACATGCACGGTAATAATGTATACTACTTTCGTTATAAATGCACATTTTCTTTGGGCTGTATACATTGTGAGTTGGTACAGAGTGTTTACCATGCTAACATTGTATTTGGTGTTTAACTTACTACCATGCAGCAATAATTTCTTGAAGCACCAAAGAAGATCAATTCAGCAGAAATTATAAGTTGGTTAGCAAACCTTCTTAAAGTTTTACTGGAAAGCATACCATATAAAATCACTTGCATTTCCATAGATATTTTTTTGTTTGAAATATCTTTGTAATTTACTACAAATCATTGCAAATATTTAACATAATATTTCAATGTGAAGAGTGTTACTTCCTAATTTTCTTTTACAATATACTCTTAACAGGGTAATGGATGACATCATTTTTTATAAGTGAAATTTGATTTATTGTTTCTTTTAGGATGAATAGTGAAGTAGAAAAGTCCCAGAAGAAATTACATGCCTTGCAAGATGAGTTAGGTGCACACAACGTAGCTGCTTGGCAGAGAGAACACGCCGCTGAAGTCCTCACACCAGCTCAGATTGAGCATATGGGTTTAACGGAACAACCATCTTAGGAACTCAGTGTTTGACTGAATAATGATCTATATATTAATATACATTCAGCAAATGTGTTAGATGGATGCTATACATGTATTTAGTCTTTCTGATGAATGATTGCATAATGACTAACATGTAAAACATTGTATTACCTGTATGCCTGGGTTTACAGGATCTGTCTGTCAGTCTTTTCATCCATCTCAGTGGCAGATTTAGAGAGCCCCCCCTTTTGCCACAAATTTTACAAAGCATGTAAAGGTGATAAGGTTGAAAACACTTAAATGATATGCATAAAACTCTAGAATTAGCACCCCAAAATGACTGAGTATTTTAGCTAATACTTAACTTTCATATGTGGGCCCCCTATCCGGAAATCCTAGATCAGCCACTGCATATGTTGATCTGTTTGTTAGCATTCTCTATTTTACATATATAAATTATGTACATACAGGGCAGGGAGGGTATTTGTGTCTCTCAGTCATAAGTCAGTACCTTCAGATATTTTTTTACAATTATACCCTTGAAAATAATGAGTAATCCATTTAAATCTTAAAAGCCAATCATTTTCTTCGAAGAAAAGAATCAGTAATTAGAAAAGTTCTTATAGACACATATGTATTATAATTTGTGTTTTGGGTTATGCCAACTTTCTTTAATTCATATTATTAACATATATTTTACATTTGCATTGCTCTATGATGTCATTATTTGCTTAGTTTGTTATCAAATATTGTCAAAATTTGAAAATTGTAAAATTGTGAATTTTGTGATGTTATATTTCCATTTATTTTTTTATGCATTTGATTATTTATAACAGTTGTAATTTGAATATAGAAGAAAAACTCTTACATAACTTTAAAAGAAATACAAATCAGGAAAATGAGGTATTGTCTCTTCTTTGGAATCTTTTTTTTAGCTCAGCATTTGAACCCTTCCAGAGTTTCATTTGTGTTGTGTCGATTGTGGAGAAAATGAAAAAAGGAGTTGCTATGTCACAATGGACTTTGACATTTAAGTAAACAGCCTCAATGCTTTTGGTGGTCCTTAAATTTTTTAGACTGAAATTAATAACAGAAATATACACACATGTATTAGGCATGTATTGCCACCATATCTATGAAAAATTTCTGACATACCGTAGCTGAATTCGATAATCAGGTAATCACTTTCTACTGAGAGCATAATGTTGGTATGAATGATTAAATTCAATATATATATATACATGTTTGTCAGACATAAGTCATATAAGGTATTTTAAACAAAAACTTAACAAGTACTCCAAAAAAGCTGTGCATGTAACAGGAGTGTTCTGTATTTTGAAGCACAAATATCTCACTTGTATTGAATGATTGGATGAATCATTAAAAAACATTTTGTGTGTTCAGTGGGATGTGGACAGGGATATACTTTAACATTGTTATTGTTCAAGCAATTAAACGGAAAAAAAAGGAATAAAACTCACTGTTAAAGTTGTAATTTCAACAGATTGTTTATTCAACATATAAATACTTGATTTAAGTTCCAGCTGTATGCTTGAGATAGCACCTATTTGGTCTTTTCATTACACAGAACAAATTTCCATTTGGGGCGGTATCTGAAGTAAAACAATTATGATGTCATCATCTTCTATGGAAACCGATTAAAAACTCAGCAAAATTGATGATGTCATAATTGTTTTACGAGGAATACTGTCCCAAATGGGAAATAACTGTTTAACGAAAGACTCAATATGTAGCATAAAAATTTAATAGGAGTTACTTCCCTTTCTGTTATTTTAAGGTGAAACTGGAGATTTTGCTTCATTTTCATAGAAATTTTATTGAATATTTTTTAGGAAGTGGTCTATCACTCCTCTGAAACTGCAAAAATTTAATCATCTTAAGTTTGAAGAAATCCCTTACATAACATGGTTGATTTAAATCATTTTTGCACAAATATTTTAAGTCATATACCTCCAAGACAGTGGAAAAGGGAAATAATTGCAGTTGGATTTTATGCATTCAAAAACTATCAATAGATGGAGTTTGAGGGAAAAGAGCTTTTATTTGTAGCTCTGTAAATGCATAATTTATAGTATGGAAGCCTTTTCCTGCTTACATAAAATCACAATATAAATATTGGTACCAACATCTGGAAGATAAAGGTCTAACTATAGTTATTTGCTAGCACAAACAAGTGGTCAAAATAGGGGTCATCTCTATACAATCATGGTCTGACTAGTCTAGCATGACTGATTGGTTAGCTCCCTGGGCCAGTTGTGCAAAACTTTTGTTTATTTTGTAAATGGTTATCTTTAACCATTGGTTAACTTAAACCATAGGTCAAAGCTTGACAAGCAAGTTAAATTTGTAAAACCACTGTCTGAATATTTAGATAACATTTACTTACAAATTAAAATTGCTGAAAATCAAAAAAAAGAATATCATTAAAAGTAATTTCATTCTCTTGAAATAGCAAGACCAAATCAACCCTCAGGTTACATAGACCCTTAATGTCATTTCACAAAAATTCTTACTGAAGGAGTTTTAGTATCTTTCAATTCCAGATTTTGCAAATAGGGGAAACCTCATCTGGAAATTATTATATTTATGATATTTTCATCCCTAAATACAACAAAATATTTCATATTCTGCATACTGAATGAAGTTTAAAGTCATATTCTATCTAGGCAAGTGTTGGGAAAATCCTTCAAGTTGAAAATCAGCAACTGAAAAACCTGAATCCCAAACACAAAATTAAGTTGTAAACAGGTAGAAGTAAGCATCTCCTGTCATAGGTGAGACCAGAAGCCTGAGAGGAGGAAGCAACTCCTGTCGGAGGTGGGATAAAGTACCTGGAGGAGTAAGTATCTCCTGTCAGAGGTTAAATTAGGTGCCTGAGAGGAGGAAGCAACTCCTGTTGGGGGTGTGATAAGGTACCTGGAGGAGTAAGTATCTCCTGTCAGAGGTTAAATTAGGTGCCTGGGAGGAGGAAGCAACTCCTGTCAGGGTGTTATAAGGTACCTGGAGGAGTAAGTATCTCCTGTCAGAGGTGAAATTAGGTGCCTGAGAAGAGGAAGCAACTCCTGTCAGAGGTGGGATAAGGTACCTGGAGGAGTAAGTATCTCCTGTCAGAGGTGAAATTAGGTGCCTGAGAGGACGAAGCAACTTCTGTCAGAGGTGGGATAAGGTACCTGGAGGAGTAAGTATCTCCTGTCGGAGGTGAAATTAGGTGCCTGAGAGGAGGAAGCAACTCCTGTCGGAGGTGGGATAAGGTACCTGGAGGAGTAAGTATCTCCTGTCAGAGGTTAAATTAGGTGCCTGAGAGGAGGAAGCAACTCCTGTCGGAGGTCGGATAAGGTACCTGGAGGAGTAAGTATCTCCTGTCAGAGGTTAAATTAGGTGCCTGGGAGGAGAAAGCAACTCCTGTCAGAGGTGGAATAAGGTACCTGGAGGAGTAAATATCTCCTATCAGAGGTGAAATTAGGTGCCTGAGAGGAGGAAGCAACTCCTGTCGGAGGTCGGATAAGGTACCTGGAGGAGTAAGTATCTCCTGTCAGAGGTTAAATTAGGTGCCTGGGAGGAGAAAGCAACTCCTGTCAGAGGTGGAATAAGGTACCTGGAGGAGTAAATATCTCCTATCAGAGGTGAAATTAGGTGCCTGAGAGGAGGAAGCAACTCCTGTCGGAGGTCGGATAAGGTACCTGGAGGAGTAAGTATCTCCTGTCAGAGGTTAAATTAGGTGCCTGAGAGGAGGAAACAACTCCTGTCGGAGGTCGGATAAGGTACCTGGAGGAGTAAGTATCTCCTGTCAGAGGTTAAATTAGGTGCCTGAGAGGAGGAAGCAACTCCTGTCGGAGGTCGGATAAGGTACCTGGAGGAGTAAGTACCGTATCTCCTGTCAGAGGTTAAATTAGGTGCCTGGGAGGAGAAAGCAACTCCCGTCAGAGGTGGGATAAGGTACCTGGAGGAGTAAGTATCTCCTATCAGAGGTGAAATTAGGTGCCTGAGAATAGGAAGCAACTCCTGTCAGAGGTGGGATCAGGTACCTGGAGGAGTAAGTATCTCCTGTCAGAGGTTTAATTAGGTGCCTGAGAAAAGGAAGCAACTTCTGTCAGCGGTGGGATCAGGTACCTGGAGGAGTAAGTATCTCCTGTCAGAGATTAAATTAAGTGCCCGAGAATAGGAAGCGTCTTCTGTCAGAGGTGAAACCAGGTGCCTGGAGGAGTAAAATCTGTCAGAGGTGAAAGCAGGTGCCTGGGAAGAGGAAACATCTCCTTTTAGAAGTAGGACCAGGTGCCTGAGAGTAGGAAGCAACTCCTGTCAGAGGTGAGAACAGGTACCTTGAGGAGTAAATATCTCCTGTCAGAGGTGAAACCAGGTGTCTGAAAGGAGGAAGCAACTTCTGTCAGAGGAGGGATCAGGTACCTAGAGGAGTAAGTATCTCCTTTCAGAGGTGAAACCAGGTGCTTGGGAGGAGGAAACATCTCCTGTCAGAGGTGAAACCTGGTGCCTGGGAGTAGTAAGTATCTCCTTTCAGAGGTGAAACCAGGTGCCTGAGAATAGGAAGCATCTCCTGTCAGAGGTGAAACTAGGTGCCTGGGAGGAGGAAACATCTCCTGTCAGATGTGAAACCAGGTGCCTGGGAGTAGTAAGTATCTCCTTTCAGAGGTGAAACCAGGTGCCTGAGAATAGGAAGCATCTCTGTCAGAGGTGAAACCAGGTGCCTAGGAGGAGGAAACATCTTCTGTCAGAGGTGAAACCAGGTGCCTGGGAGGAGGAAACATCTCCTGTCAGAGGTGAAACCTGGTGCCTAGCAGGGGGATACATCTTCTGTCAGAGGTGAAACCAGTTGCTTGGGAGGAGGAAGCATCTCCTGTCATAGGTTAGACCAGGTGCCTGAGAGGAGGAAGCACCTCCTGTCAGGGGTGAGGCCAGGTGCCTGAGAATAGGAAGTATCTCCTGTCAGAGGTGAAACTAGGTGCCTGGTGGAGGAAACATCTCCTATCAGAGATGAAACCAGGTGCCTGGTAGGAAGAAGCATCTCCTGTCAGCGGTGAAATCAGGTGTACGGAGGAAAAAGCATCTCCTGTGAGGTGAGACAGGTGCATGGGAGGAGGAAGGATCTCCTGTCTTAGGTGAGACCAGGTGCCTGAGAGGAGGAAGCATCTCCTGTAAGAGGTGAGACCAGGTGTCTGCGAAGAGGAAGCATCTCCAGTCAGAGGTGAAAACAGGTGCCTGGGAGGAGTAAAAATCTGTCAGAGGTGAAAACAGGTGCCTGGGAGGAGGAAACGTCAGAGGTGAAACCAGGTGCTTGGGAGGAGGAAGCATCTCCTGTCAGAAGTAATACCAGGTGCCTGAGAAAAGGAAGCAACTCCTGTCAGAGGTAGGAACAGGTACCTTGAGGAGTGAGTATCTCCTGTCAGAGGTGAAACCAGGTGCCTGAAAGGAGGAAGCAACTCCTTTCAGAGGTGGGATCAGGTACCTAGAGGAGTAAGTATCTCCTTTCAGAGGTGAAACCAGGTGCCTGAAAATAGGAAGCATCTCCTGTCTGAGGTGAAAACGGGTGCCTGGGAGGAGGAAACATCTCTCGTCAGAGGTGAAACCAGGTGCCTGGGAGGAGGAAACATCTCCTGTCAGGTGAGACCAGGTGCCTGAGAGGAGTAAAATCTGTCAGAGGTGAAAGCAGGTGCCTGGGAAGAGGAAACATTTCCTTTCAGAAGTAGGACCAGGTGCCTGAGAGTAGGAAGCAACTCCTGTCAGAGGTGAGAACAGGTACCTTGAGGAGTAAGTATCTCCTGTCAGAGGTGAAACCAGGTGTCTGAAAGGAGGAAGCAACTTCTGTCAGAGGAGGGATCAGGTACTTAGAGGAGTAAGTATCTCCTTTCAGAGGTGAAACCAGGTGCCTGAGAATAGGAAGCATCTCCTGTCAGAGGTGAAACCAGGTGCCTGGGAGGAGGAAACATCTTCTGTCAGAGGTGAAACCAGGTGCCTGGGAGGAGGAAACATCTCCTGTCAGAGGTGAAACCTGGTGCCTGGCAGGGGGATACATTTCCTGTCAGAGGTGAAACCAGTTGCCTGGAAGGAGGAAGCATCTCCTGTCATAGGTTAGACCAGATGCCTGAGAGGAGGAAGCACCTCCTGTCAGGGGTGAGGCCAGGTGCCTGAGAATAGGAAGTATCTCCTGTCAGAGGTGAAACTAGGTGCCTGGGAGGAGGAAACATCTCCTGTCAGAGATGAAACCAGGTGCCTGGTAGGAGGAAGCATCTCCTGTCAGAGGTGAAACCAGGTGCCTGGGAGTAGTAAGTATCTCCTTTCAGAGGTGAAACCAGGTGCCTGAGAATAGGAAGCATCTCCTGTCAGAGGTGAAACCAGGTGCCTGGGAGTAGTAAGTATCTCCTTTCAGAGGTGAAACCAGGTGTCTGAGAATAGGAAGCATCACCTGTCAGATGTGAAACCAGGTGCCTGGGAGGAGGATACATCTTCTGTCAGAGGTGAAACCAGGTGCCTGGGAGGAGGAAACATCTCCTGTCAGAGGTGAAACCTGGTGCCTGGCAGGGGGATACATCTCCTGTCAGAGGTGAAACCAGTTGCCTGGGAGGAGGAAGCATCTCCTGTTATAGGTTAGACCAGGTGCCTGAAAGGAGGAAGCACCTCCTGTCAGGGGTGAGGCCAGGTGCCTGAGAATAGGAAGTATCTCCTGTCAGAGGTGAAACTAGGTGCCTGGGAGGAGGAAACATCTCCTATCAGAGATGAAACCAGGTGCCTGGTAGGAGGAATCATCTCCTGTCAGAGGTGAAATCAGGTGTAGGGAGCAAAAAGCATCTCCTGTGAGGTGAGACCAGGTGCATGGGAGGAGGAAGGATCTCCTGTCTTAGGTGAGACCAGGTGCCTGAGAGGAGGAAGCATCTCCTGTAAGAGGTGAGACCAGGTGTCTGCAAAGAGGAAGCATCTCCAGTCAGAGGTGAAAACAGGTGCCTGGGAGGAGTGAAAATCTGTCAGAGGTGAAACCAGGTGCCTGGGAGGAGGAAGCATCTCCTGTCAGGTGAGACCAAGTCCCTGAGAGGAGGAAGCATCTCCTGTCAGAAGTAATACCAGGTGCCTGAGAAAAGGAAGCAACTCCTGTCAGAGGTAGGAACAGGTACCTTGACGAGTGAGTATCTCCTGTCAGAGGTGAAACCAGGTGCCTGAAAGGAGGAAGCAACTCCTTTCAGAGGTGGGATCAGGTACCTAGAGGAGTAAGTATCTCCTTTCAGAGGTGAAACCAGGTGCCTGAGAATAGGAAGCATCTCCTATCAGAGGTGAAAACAGGTGTCTGGAAGGAGGAAACATATCTCGTCAGAGGTGAAACCAGGTGCCTGGGAGGAGGAAGCATCTCCTGTCAGGCGAGACCAAGTGCCTGAGAAGAAGAAGCATCTCCTTTCAGAAGTGAGACCAGGTGCCTGAGAGTAGGAAGCAACTCCTGTCAGAGGTGAAACCAGGTGCCTAGGAGGAGGAAACATCTCCTGTCAGAGGTGAAACCAGATGTCTGGGAAGAGTAAGTGTCTCCTGTCAGAGGTGAGACCGGGTGTCCTGGAGGAGTTACCCTATTCTGTGAGATTCTAGGAAGAGTAGGCATCTCCAGACCTGTCAGACGTGAGTCCAAGTGCATAGGAGGAGTAATTGTCTCTTGTCAGAGATGAGAGCAGGTGCCCTGAATGGGTTACCATCTCCTGTGAGATCAGGTGCCAAAAGGGAGAGTAGGCGACTCCTGTCAAAGGCAAGACCAGGTTCCAAGGAGGAGTGAGCATCTCCTATTTGGCTAGCCACACACATCATGAATGTCCAAATCTATACAGAGGACAGGGAAATATTTACAACACCGCATAGATACGTTGAATGTGGCGAAACAATATATTGACAATATCAAGAACATGTAAATTTAAATGCAAGGCAAAAAAGAGGTGTCCTGCTTTGACTGATTTTCAAAATAATGTCACATAAAGACTGCATCCCCGCTCTGAACATCGAAAATAGATATTGCAGGTTTTGCATCGCCCTTTCAACTCGGCTTTCGATTTGTTTCCACCGTATTTCAAGTTTTAATTTGCATAAATGATATTTAAGGCTCAAAGAGATGTTTTACATTTATCGAGTATCTTACTACTAGATCCAAACATCATAATGACAGCGACCCGGTCAACATCTTAAGTAACAACAATTGCATTGTTTGATTTTTTTTATTGTAAAACACTACATGTATAAAGAATTTATACAGGTACAACCGTATATGAACAATTCAGACATTTTGAAAACTTAATTCATCAAGGCAGATGTCGTCAAATCTTATTTTGGCAGGAAAAAATAGTTATATCAAAGATCATTATATGAGTATGCAGAGAAGTATCCATGGTTGGTTTTGATAATACATGTATATTTTAAACGAACCCTATATATCTAATTTTGCCAGACATATGTTTTGGAATGTTTAATTTCTTAAATGGATTTCATGGTGAAAACATGATTTTTAGGAAGGAGAACAAAGGATTCGGTGTAATCAAATACCAAATATTAATGCTGTTTGTCTAAAATGGCTTAATGCCATACGAGGAGTATTTCGGCCTTTTTTGTGGCGGCACCTTGTACACGCATGACCAACTCATTCATAAAAGAAAACGGATCTATCTATCCAACAAATAGATTCGAATTCCATTCCTCAGATCCAAAAGAAATTCTGCTATATTATTTTTTCATCCAGAATCACGATAAATTTAGCAGAAAAAAATGCGGAAGCCATTCATCACATAGGCTAAATGCCACTTTCAATAAATCTTTGATTAAAGTTTTTGGTCGTAGATTCGAACCTGAAACGACCGATCGTTATCAAAATTGCTTGAAGTTTTGGAAATGTGTCCTGTAGCAACCCCCAGTCAATTTCGATTACGAACTCGATTGCCTTGAGCTTGCATGGCCTTGTAAAGAAAGCCTATTTCCGTTAGCCCCTATGTCGTCATTCATTTGAAGATAGATGACGATATTGGGGATGACGGAAATACATTTTGTTTATATGGTTAAATCGATGGAATTTAATTTGTATGGGAGACCTCCATGCGTGGTCATCATGGTCTCATGTATGTGCAACAACCCCACCCCACCCCTTTTTTTCTCCAAGCACATTTAAACAGTCAGGATGGGCTGCATCCGAAACGACTTTTTTTTTTGCTACATAAGTTCAATACGAAGAGTTCCGAATAGATAGGTTGTTGTGTGAGATTTTGGTGAGGATTCGAAGCAAGGACCTTCTTTCAAAGTTTAATGGATGATATTTGAAATATTTCAACACTTTCTACAAAGCCATATTGCAAATAGGCTATTACAACTTATTACTACGGTTGCAAAATGTGGCATTAGCGAATATCATATGCAAATTTGCCATGTTACACTAAAGTTTAAAACATTTATTCTATTTAAACTAAATCATAACAACAGTGGCGGTTTTACAAGGCATACATAGATGATAGGGTTGAAAACACCCAATTAAAATGAGTAAAATTCCAGATTTGGCATCCAAAATGACTGAGTATTTTGGCTAATACTTTACTTTCACATGTGTCCCCCCCCCCCCTTTTTCCCCTTTTCGGAAGTCCTGGATCTGGCACTGAATAATCTATTAAGTTGTAAACATGATAACTGATTAAACTTTTGTGCAATATTTCTGCCCTCCATCGGTACTAACCACACTATCTCAGCTTGTATCCCACTCTCTCTCTCTCTCAGAACTTGAATGAAAGAAGTATTACTTTTGAGGAAATAATAAAAATCACATTATGATCAGACTTCCGTATCCACTACGTCCGACTTCACTATGTCATAAACCCTTATTTTTGACGACCGCAAAGACGAAATTAACAATCTCCTTGACAACGGCATAAATGTCAATATTGCCGGATTAAAATGCAGTCCCTTTATCACAGTTTTTAAAATTTCGCCTCTCGTGTTTAAACAACAAATCGAATGTTCTGTATCATTGCACACTAAAAGAAACCCGTCTACCATAGCAATGCCCCTTGGAAGCCATGTCACCTTGGTTACAATGCCCACTTCGCGATTGGAGGTCACGGTAAGAATTTTCCTGTATTTGGAATCACTTATAAAAACTCGACTGTGTTTAAAGTCTGGGCAAATATTCACCGCCGCGGATAAATCCTCGAGCTGAAATGACGTAATGGTGTGAATAATTTTCCATTTGTTCAATATAGCTGTTTTGACTTTACTTTTTACGTTGTCCTTGACCTTGGTGAGAATGTAAACAATCCCTTGACCTTTATCGTCACCGACAACAAAGTAAAAATCATCAACTCTTGCAGAAGCATGAACTCTAGATTTCAGAGTTATGTGTTCGTCTTTGATTTCTGCTTTGTGCGATCTGACTTTACAAAAAAGTAATTGTTTTCCGGAAGCCAGCGACACTTTGGTATCCGAAACTCCGGACATGGATCGTGACGGGGGAACTTCGCAAGTTGCCCGACATTGATAATCCCCACTAAAAACACGTATTTGATTTTTCACTCTGTTATAAAGAATAATATTTTCGTTTGAAAGGCTTGTCATCCCCGCTATTTCACACTCTCCATAACTCATTCCTAATTTATATTCAAAATTTGTTCTATGAACTAAACCTATTTGACGCCCGATAGCGTCATCTTCCTCCAAGATGCCGTCTTCTAAATCAGCCATATTTTGAACAATAACCTTTGGAAGTTGACTTGGACCCTCTTCGTTTACCTGCACTCCATTAGACATTTCCGACAACTCACTGATATTTTTCAGAGGAAGTTCAATATCACTACCCTTAGACTCCTTTACACCTTTGGTACCTCGTCGTGCGGCTATTTTCTCACCAATCCATTTTGAACCTTTCTGCATTTTAGACTGCAAAAAATGTTTAGCTTTAGCACCCGCATGTCTAGATTTCGGAACAACAATGCTATTTTCTTGACTACCCCATGCCCCGGATGTTTCCGAGTTCTGATCGTCGTTTTTGCTGACATTATCACAAAACGCGTCTGACGAACGGGGCTTGTCGATGCGGAAGCGTTCCGTTGATTTATCGGTCGTAGATGAACTTGTCGAGATGCTGTCATCCGCCCATGCACTAGCAGTATCCTGTGCTGCCGGTGCCCAGGGCTTGCTAAGTTCCTGCGCTGGTTGAACGGTAAGCTTATTGCCCGAATCCCTCCTCGGCCTGGATAGCGTTCCGGAAATACTAGCATCATCGCCAATAGAGTCTTCACGACTGCGGACCCTATGTGGAGAAACGGAACGAGTTCGGAGTTTAGAACTGGATTCACATTTCCTAAGGGTATTCGATTTTGTGGCATCGTCTTTTTCGAATTCATTCGAAAGCCAGTTGCTTGAACCGCGGCGTAACGCGGAAGTTGATTTGCTTCGAGGAAATGGGCTACTACTTCCGGAAGTGACATTCCCTGATGGGTCTGTAATTTGCCAGGCTGGCACTACTTTTTTGTCTTTATTGTCTTTTGAAGACAGCACTTCATTAGTATCGCCAAACGCAGGTTTTATACCAAACCAGATGCCCTCTTTCTTTTCTTCAGTCTCCGAAATTGATGGATGCGGGGATGGAATGCGATCCCATCTTTTTTTCCCGTCTGGGATTTGCAATGGTATGATTTGTCCATCACTTCCTAGTTTCTTTTTATATCTCGGCCGTGCTCGGTAACTTCCGTTAGGCTGTGTTGCAGTAACATCCGGAGACGTCGATTGATCGGGTAGTGTTTGTGAACTTTCGCTATTTTTAATCTCGGACGAGTCTTCAAAAGGGAGTGCAGTGATATCGGTATCATTTTCGTACGCTGGATTTGTGTGTTCCAATACTGGTGCCGATTTCACGTCCAGAAGACGCGTATTCACTTTTATATTAAATTGCACAGCCATGTGTCCATGTAAGCTAAGATTCTATTGGATGATTTGTCCCTTCTTGATAACCAATGGAATATATCTGAAAATGATGCGATAGAAGTAATGACCACATTCTTAGCAAATGATAATTAATTACAACCTCTTGATTCCCTTTGAATTTGACTGACTGATTAAATGAATATTGTTTTTCGTCACTCCACGATTATTTCTCGTATATGGTGATGGCGTCTGCCTGATGCGAGAGATTCATAGAAATTTATACCTTTGCAACGGACCAACCCGAAGTACTGAGGGATCTTTTTTTCTTATCGTGGCACGGGACCTCGGCTTTTATTGTCTCATCCGAAAGACAGAACACCGGTATGCCTCTTGGTCACGAGTCGAGTACTTTGACCACTGAGCCACACCCACTTCCCTCTGTACTTGACAAATCTTAAATCGATTGCCTTGTACTTCATTGCATAGACCATTTGTTTTGTTTATATATATACTCTTACGTAACCCCCCCCCCCCCCCCGGAATTGAACCCCGATCTCTGTATCGCGTTCTCAACATTCATCCGCCGAACAGATTTTGCTCCCATTCTTATAAATTTCAAGATAAAATTTTCCCTGCAACCTACCTGCATACCCTCTAAATTGAATATTTATCAAAAAACCTGTAAATTACATTATTTTTAAGCCAGAAAATGTTACATACACTGTATATCCTTGTACTTAAATTAAGATCCCTTCTGATTTTAAGGTACAATAAAACTTACCTTAAATATTGTGTAATAACACCCATCTTATTACGTAGATGCTTTTCCTATGGTTTACCAAAGGTATGGTCGTTCAGCATTCTATGGTCTTTGTTCTTGTTTTATAGGGTCAAATATGTGGATAATAAAAACCACATATTCAGATTTATCTAGAGTCGGAATCCGAACACCTCTTTGTGTTTCTCATCTACTAATCTAGCAGCATTCTTTTAAACCGTGTGCGTGTAAATGGACGATTAAAGTTAGTCATTTCTTATAATGTCGCAACTTCTTTCTGAAGGTTTAAATTTGATGACAATCTGTTTTTCGGATAACACATATGTAGTGTCAAATTAAAACACATTAAATCTGCCTGTATTTACCTACAAAGCACTATAGAAGGATCATTGGTGGATCTAACATTTTAAAGGGGACGGGGATAAACCAGCAAAGAAGGTCAAACGATAGAAGTATTCAACCCTCCAGAAAAAGTTCTTACAGAAACTTACACACGTATGGCAGATAGAAGGAGAAAGGTTTATATTACCGGTATATATATATATATATATATATATATATATATATATATATATATATATATATATATATATATATATATATATATATATATATATATATATATATATATATATATATATATATATATATATATATATATATATATATATATATATATATATATAAACAATTCTTGTGCTTTTATATTTGACCTCTTTCATTCTTTAGCGACTTGCATTGACCTACGGTTGATCCGACATTTTTGAATAGTGAACGTTGTTGTTATATTTCCTACTTGTGCTTGACCTTTAACTTATTAATTTATTCATCTATCATATTAACTATTTATTTTTGTATTAATTAATTAATTTATTTATTTATTTATTTATCTATCAATCTCTCTATGTATGTATGTATTATTTCCTTATTTAGTTTGTTGATCATTTCATATAAATATTCTGGAGTACAGTTGATTTTTTCAAGTTATTCAATTCATTAAGAATTATAGTCAGATTGGCTATTTGAGTTGACCTTTAAAGTTTCGAGGCCTACAAGAAATTAAAGATACGTTGTACATGCATTCAATGCGCATGGACGTGTCATAGTGCGAGTGACGTAGGCTATTCTCATTAATTTAAATCGTTAATTAAGTGCTTTTGTTTAAACTCCGATGAATAGATTTCTTTGACAATTTCATGTCATGTGTAGTTTACTGTAGCAATGTCCTTGCGTTCGGAACACATCGCCTTTTTTTGTGATGAAAAAGGCGAGATGTTCCGATTGCGTGTGCATGTTGTGTTTCCTTATATTTAGACTTATAGACAAAAATGGTTTTAACCCGAATGCAGTGGCGGATTCAGAATGGGCGGAGAGGACTTTCGCCACTTTCTAAAATGAGACAAAGTTTGGTACTACAGGCACGGACGCAGAAATTTTGTCGAGATGGGGTCCTCCCGCAATAAATTTTGCGAGATGAGGTCCACCCATGTTTTTGTGTGTAAAATAACTTATATTACATCGAAAAATAAGAAAAGTAATTTTTGCCGAATCTCAGGGTAGGTAAAGATCCCCTTTCCACTCCTTTGGATCTGCGCATGCACTGTATGTTCTGGAAATAGGGTAAAGAGACTGGCTCAAGTATGTGACAAATCCATCAAGGTTCAGACAAATATAAACCAGGAGCCAGTTGCTCGAAACTTTAACCATTGGTTAAGCTAACTAACGGTTGAATTTCACTTACGAATATCTTTGAAATGAGAAGACTTAAAGTCATATTCTATGTACTGATTTGTAGCATATGAAACCAGCCTTGTACTGTAATTAAGATATTTATACAGAAACCTCACAAATCAAATTAATTGTCTTTTAAACTTTAACCACTGGTTAACTTAACCAGTGGTTCTTCAAGTTTCGAACAACTGGCCCCAGGTGTTGAAAGCTGATTGATAGACTGAGTATTATTTACGTCACTCCACAGTTGTTTCACATATATGGTGACGCCATCTGCCTGATGCATTGCATAGAACTTTATACTTTGCAAGAACTTAAATGAGGAATCTTTAATGTGCCGCGCTTACCATTACACGGGACCTCAGTTTTCCCTATCTCATCCTATAAAACAGGACATCTATGTGCCCAGGGTGGGGGTCGAACTCGGTACCTCTGAATCACAAGATGACGTCATCGTCTACTGAGCGACATCAGTCCAAGGTGTTGAGGAAATGAGACTATTTCACAAACGCTTGTATTTATCGTGTACCATATTTTACGTATGCCTAATCAATCTTCATTAAATCACGTATATGTAAATTCAAAACGAGGCTTCCATAAAGGATCAAGCTTTGGTTTGTCCTAGTTGGTCGATGTGTCATACCATTCAAGCATGTGACTAGTCTCAGGACTGCAATCTTTCCAATGGTTGAATCAACGAAAATTATAAAACATAGGGACTATTTCGCAATTGCAGTTTGCTTTGTCATTTATATGTTTATATCCACACCATAATGGTTCTAAATCAGAATGTTCGATAAAAATCCATTTTTAAAGTTACCGCTGGAGAGAGAGACGAGCAGCCCTTTAACCCCCCCCCCCCTTTTTTTTTTATTCCGTCACTGCACCAAGATAAAACAAAATGAAATCTACATATATATTTTTTTCATTTATTAGAAGTAAATTATTAAGATGCTCGTAGACTAATTCAGCTCGTCACAATTTGACTGCTGTATGGTTTCCATGGCAACCTCAACCTGACCATTGACCTCTTGACAATCTTTGTAGAAGTCACCGTGAGCGGTCATGAACTTTTTGTAATGAGAGAGGAGAAACTTGCGCTGACTGGAAAAGAAGAAATGTCTCAGGTCAAACCTCTTTTAAACGACCACAAAAGGGAAGGTTGGAAAATGGCCACCCAAGGCAAGTGGTGTTTTAATGCAAATGATTTTTGAATACACGATAAGTGGTATAGAACAGAAAATAACGGTTGCTAAAGACAGGTGATTACTTTGGACAGGTGGTCTTTAAAGCAGGTTTCACTGGGTTTTCAACAATCATCTCATCAATTTTTTTTAATTCTGGCAAAATTTGTGTTATACTTGATGAATTCAACTGTGCGCTTAGGTTGCATATTTTAGTCACACATTACTTGTATAGTGTTTGCCAAAGGGTATATAGTCTCTCTCTCTCTCTCTCATATATATATATATATATATATATATATATATATATATATATATATATATATATATATATATATATATATATATATATATATATATATATATATATATATATATATATATATATATATATATATATATATATATTATTCACATTTAAAGAGTTGTGTCCCCTACTACAATAACAATCCTGACTGATTAAGGATACTGTGACACACCTTAACATTTGGCTAACGGGATTGTTATATATGTAAATATATGTAATAGGCGTTTTTCATATTTTACATGATATAAGCGGCCCAAGACCCGACATGTTACTTTTTGCCGGGGTTTTCATTTCAAGGTAAAGAACTAGATAGTGACATCACGATTTAAGCAATAAAATTAAAATAAAAATCCCGGCAAAGACTTGCATGTCGGGTCTTGGGCCGCCTATATCATGGAAATCTGAAGATCGTCTATTGGACTGTTTTTTTTCTGAAATGGGGTTCGCCATTAACTGCGGTCCTGATATTTACGGAGGAAATACAACATATTCCCCAAAATGACGTAAAGAATAATGGAATGTTACTGTGACGTCATAAGGTTGCTAACTCAAATCGACGTTACTAACTCATAGTACACAGGCACCGCCTAACGGATGATAACAGGCGGCGAACCCCATTGATCATTCTTTTCATGTCATGCCACATGACGCCACAATAGATCACTGTTCCTGAAAAATGTGACAATTGTTTACTATGACGTCAAACATTTTACGGGAAACGTAACCATTCATTTGATGTCCGACAAAACTCCAACAAACAATGCATTTGTTTATGATGTCATAGAAAAATTTTAAAAAGACTGAATGTCACATTCTTTTACGAACCGTGGAAGGGTGAATTTGACAATCATAACGTCGTTTTCACAATTTACGTGAAAGGGTCTATACATCAAACCATTTTACCTTTCGGTGAATTCTTTCAAACTTTCCTTGAATGTTTGTATATCCTTCGTGAATTCTTTTTCCTGGTGGTGAAGTATTTCTTTTGCCTATGTTTGATAAAAAGTTTATGCTTAATACATACAAAACTATAACAAAAGTTAAAATACAGTTGACTCAGCGTATACAAGTAAATTTGACATTTTTAACAATGTGAAAAAAGATTGATTTATTGATTGTTTGATTGACTGATGGTTGATTGTTTGATTTGCTGATTGATTGATTGATTGATTGATTGATTATTGTTTTACATACATAGTAATGGCATTCACCAGACGCTTTACACAGAAATTTATACAAGGTGCAATGGATCCACCCTTAGCAGAGAGGGATCTTGTACGTGCCACGCCTACCATGATATCGGACCTCGTTTTTACTATCTCATCCGAAAGACAGAACACCGATGTGCCCATGGTGTGAGTCGAATCCGGGGCCTTTCGGTCACGGATCGAGCTTAGCATTCACTGACCCACACCGGTTTTGTGAAACAAGTATTTTCCTGAAAAGTTTTACTAGATTATAATGAAACTTTGTGTAGACCACAATAATTGAATTTCGTTTTTAACAGCCATTTTACACGTTACAGTAAAAGAAAATAAAAACCAATCATCCTCTAGATCTATATTGGGTCTTTTCGTTATGCAGAGTTACTTCCCATTTGAGCAGGTATCTGACGTCAATCCCTCGTGACGTCATATAATTTCTATATCACTTCCGTAATTTTACACCAGTTGCCATAGAACTGGTTGACGTCACAATGGTTTGACGTTAGATACCTGCTCATACGGGAAATAACGAAAAGACTCATATTCCATCTTTCTTAGCGCTCATGCCCAAGGAACGACAACTCTGTGTCGAAAATGGTAGAGAGGTAACTTCGATACGTTGGCGACGTAATAATACACCGATCCACTTTCGTCGAATTCACCCTTTCACGGTTCGTAAAAGAACGTGAAATTTATACGATTTTTAATTGTTCTATTTATGACGTCATAAACAGATACTTCATTTTTCGGAGTTTTGTCGGACCTCAAATGACGTTTTTGCATTGTGTATGTCAAGCCCAAATAACGCAAAACACGACAATGATGACGTCGCGCAAGGTTGGACGAGTCGGATATTTGATTGTGACGTCATAAGCAAAACAATCAGAAGTCCGCTAAACACCGCTTTCTATGCGGAAAAGTGGATCAATGTATTGTGACGTAATAGAACTAGCAGAAAAATTCGCTTGAACACGCCGGAAACGGCAACTGAAATAATCTATACGTTAATAAAGTACTAATTTATAATATAGACTTTATATTAAGTCAAATTTTGATATAAAAATTCCTTATCATGATAGAGCTTTTCAATATCAGCCGGCAATATGGGCCGAGAAATGCTGTGTTCGACTCTAACAGACGAATTTTATCTTTCCCGGAAGAGACCGTAAAAAAGTCCCTCGTCATGCTAGACGATTATGTGAAAAGAATCCTTCTAGTGGTTCAGTTGAAAAGGTATTAATTCTTGTGCATCAAGAAAATCCAATCACAATATAACTATAATAATTATTGTCGTTAAACAATAGACTTTAAAAAAATTACACGACATAAACCATTTGAAATCAAATTATCTGGGCCTATACCGAAAATAAGCCTTGAATAAATACTCCATGAGAATTCAAAGTTTCCATACCTTTCTGCTCTCCTCCTTATTTTTATTTGCTTTCATAAGAATGGTCTAATAAAATAATCAAAATATTTCTTATTAAACATATTTGAAATACAATGTCATAGAATTTTTATTATTGTTTTATGAGTTACAAAGTTAATAATAAATAATACATAAATAAACACACCCCCCCTCCCACCTGAAGAACTAAAAGCAATAACTCTGTTCGTGTTACCCTGTTTCAACGTTTCGGCCAAACAGGGTTTATTGCATTCTCTTTGGAATATTTTGACTGATTATAAAAAACAAGAAAAACATTCAATATAAATAAAAAATAACTAAACTAAAACAAAACAAAACAAAAACTCACCACACCCCCCTTTCCGAAAAAAAAAATATTAGTGATGCCTGCTTTGCTTTTATATGCACATGCGCGTATCCGGCAAATTATCAGACGCCACTCGGAATCCCGACATGTCACCGCAAAATAAATTACGGTTCAAAACGGAGCGTGTTTTACTAAGGAACATGCACGACAAATCGTACATTTTGAACAGAACTAATGAAATATTTCCTTGAATTCTTTAAAATAAATGCAGCTTTCGCAAATCATTGTGATAAGTAAACAAACTTCGAGCATTGAATCGGTTGTTTCTGTGAATAGTTACCGTAGCATTTTAAAATGTGTCATCAAATATATATTACGATTTGTCCGAAGTTCTTCAGTAAAACTCAGAAGCGAAAGTAAAACAATCTCAGCCATGTTGAAGAGTATAAAGTAGTAAATGAAAAACACATTGATGCATAAACTAGATTAATATAACCTCTGTGTCTTTTCTGGCTGTAACCAAATCGTCTCTCTTTTCTTTGATCCGTTCTTTACTTTGCTAAAAATTACAAAAAGGTAAATTTAAGAGAATTTTCACAAAATTGCAAATGTTTAGTAGAATTTTATCGACGAGATAAAGGGATAGATATAAGGATATACTAGTATGCAAAACGGATTCGTCAATGGTAATTATAAAAAGATAGGTTCATGTAAGTGAATGAATGAATGAATGAATTGAAATAAAAGAAAGTGACAATGATTGCATTCAAAGTAAAATAAAACGATATATTTTTCTAGGCAACCGCCGAATTAAGCCTATTTAACTGCATTATCAGAGGTTTTTTTTACTATGAGTCAATAGAAGTAAAAACAAGTCACATCTTTTGTCACCAGTGCGCGGAATCAAAATAATGTTCGAGCGGGGGGGGGGGGGGTGTCAATAGATAATGCAAAATTTCATCAAATTTTGTTTTGTTTCATTTTAACAAAGAATTAGATTATAGGGAATGACATTAACAATTTATATTTATATGGTGGTATAGAAGTAAAACCGATTTACAAACTTTGTATTTGCGGATTATAATTCGCTTTGCGGATTATATAGTTTGTAAATCGGTTTTACTTCTATTGCGTATTTTCATCATACAGAGTTATACCCTGTATGAGCAGGTATCTGACATCAAACCATTGTGACGTCATACAATTTCTATATCACTTGTTGTAATTTTACACCAGTTTCCATAGAACTAATTGACGTCACAATGGTTTGACGTCAGATATCTGATCATATGGGAAATAACACTGTATAACGAAAAGACCAGATACCTCCATAGAAATTTTAAAAATAAGACCACTTGTATAAAGCGATCACCTGTTTTTAACAACCAGCTTAGCCAGGGCTCGAAATTAACGTATGTCCGTAAGTCCGTGACTAAGAGATTATGCCACGGACTAACAGATTTCTCATTGTATAAGTCCGACAGACTAATGAAATTTCTGTGATACCCACTCAAATCCTCTCACCCGCCCTGCAAACGATTGAAAACTTATTTTTCTGGAAATCTCGTAACATGGAAAGAGTCAGAGTCGCTGGTGTGCTTCGTTGAAACAGATTATAGAGCAGCTTCAATACGTTTTCGAATGACATTGACGTTGTTTTGCATGGTGATCGTGGGTCCACAGAGAAATTTGCCGATATATTTAGCCATCCTTCCTTTATGGACGAGAAGGAGCTATTATCCGCGCCACTCACTTTGTAAACCGAAAAATCTGGATTTTCACTTATTTATCTTTAAAATAGTTTTACAAAATTAATATCAATCGACAGATCTTGTTTAGTCGTAACTTTTGGTGTATGTTATATGTTTCTGCGAAGAAGTATTCGTATTTTATAGGGAAAAATCAATTTAGATAGGGCGTTTTCTATGTTAATTTTGACGAGACGTCGCCGATGTTTAACATTGAGTCTATGGGAAACTTGGCGACGTCACATAAAAATTTAACATGGAAATCGCCCTATCTAAAACTGATTTTTTTTTCTATAAAATATGAACGCTTCTTCATACAAACAAATAGCATACACCAAAAGTTACGACTAAACAAGATCTATCGAATGGTTTTGCCTTTTTGAAATTATTCTGAAGATGAATAACTGAAAATCCAGATTTTCCAGTTTCCAGAGTGAGAGGCGCGGACAGTAGAGGCATATGTGCCCCACAGTGTCTTGAAATGTTAAATCTGACAAATGAAATGTGTTTACCCTAAAATTAAATCAATTTAAAATTAATAAATAGTCTATTTTTCTGCGGACTAATAGATTTTTCTGCGGACTAATGGATTTTGTAACCGATTAGTCCGCCAGACTAGTGCTTGAAAAAGTTAGTTTCGAGTCCTGAGCTTTCTCTAATACTGTACAAAATTTATCTGACTTGTGCGTCGCCACCTGTCCCACTATATATATGGGCGAGCCTTTAAACCTACGGTATTGCATCATTTGTGTTAAAAGATAATCTAATATTTCTATAAGACTGTTTCACAAACACTTAGATGATCCAGACTGGTGACTTGTTATGAGTTATACTCCTCGGGATTTATCTTCAGTTTCTAAGTAAAATCTTATCTTTTAATCTTTTGTTTTACTATGATTATTATCTTAAATGAGAAAATAATTAAATGTATATCATTTATGTGTACTTCTCCATTGAATTTAAACGTGGATTTTAACATATTTATAACAGTATTTGGAAAAAAAATTCGTAAAATTTGTATTGTGGCTTAGGATAAAGCATTCATGCATTCGGAATCTCTCGCGCCTCCACTCATACATGTAAAAGAAAGCTGCAATATGTAAAACTCAAAACGGATACGTACAGTGAAGAAACTCCTTTATTTAATACCTTATGCCTTTAGACATTTCTTTGGTTTTATTCATTGGAATTTGGGTATCCACTTAAATTTTCGCTCGAAAGGGCTAAGAAACACTTAAATGATATTTCTTACATAACCATCTTTTTAATTGTTAAATACCAATGAATGAAATTAACATGTTGAGTTTTTTAAAACATTATGCACTCATAACGACACTTACCAAAATGCTATAAAACACCTGAGCAAATTTTTGGTAATCCTCTGCAAGTTTCCCAACATCCTCCTCCAGAAGCGTCCACAACTCATTTTGATCCTGAAAAATAGACCATTCGTACTTAACATATGGAGGGAGCAAGGGCATAGGAGAAGGGGCAGAGGGTACAAGTCAAGTGAGTTTGTCCCCTTCCCCCCTCCCCACTTTTTGGCGTAGGTGAATTGAAGTACTGTAGTAGTATACACGAAAACGTGTTCACGGTCGTCGTTTTATTTCTACCAAACTTTTTATTTTAATTCATTTATTTATTTTTTTCATTTTATATTATTATTTTTGTCCTGTTTATTTATTTTTTTCCTTTTCATTATTTTGAAATGTTGTAAACCCCACCCCCTCCCCCCCCCCCTCCCACACAAATACTTTTCTTTACCCAGCTACGCCATTGCATATTGACTGTTGTTTACTGCAAGCACATTATAATATGATAACTTATGCAATAGCTTTAATGCTATGTATTGTGAAAATTTATACCATTGTTTTTTGTAACTTTTGAAAGGAGTCATTCTGCCCGAAATGACGTCCTATTGTGTAAATGGGTCATTATGTGAATAAATTTTAATATATTATTGTAAAAAAAAAAAAAAAAAAAAAAGAAAAAAAAAAAAAATAAAAAAAAAATTATGCAATAGCTTTTCTTTTCCATTTGAAATTGTCACTCGCTTCGTTCGGGCATTGTTCGTGGCACAAGTGGGTTTGTTATGGCCACCTGCTTTCACTTTTCTTTACCCAGCTACATGTAGGTCTCAGAACTACGTCTCCAACAATAAATCCATATATCTCTCGGAACCATAAAGCACAGTACGTGCATCCCTCAATTATAAAAATGACGTTCAAACAAAATAATTGGATCATATACAATGGGCGTTTTTGTTTCTAATGACAACGTGTTGTGCCACGTATTTCTGTATATAGCTCTATTTTGCAGAATATATTACATTGATTTCATATCTTATTACTTTAGACTTTGAGTTCATCCTTCCACAAAACGCAGTTTTTCATTGTGATGACGTCATCTGAGGTCCGACAAAACTCCGACAGTTAGCGTATTTGTTTATGACGTCATAAATAGAACAATTGAAAATTGTCTGAATGTCACGTTCTTTCACGAACCGTGGAAGGGTGAATTGTGACGTCATACTAAATGACTTTAAAAGGTGTACAAAAGTTCTGTAACAAGTTAAACTGGAAGTCTTTTATTTTGTTCGTGATACTAGGTATATCGGTATTTTAAAACATCTCCCACAGAAATTCTGAAGCAGGAAAAGTTGTAATTTCTATCAATGGAGGAATAATTCATTTAGTATTATATGAAAACGCAAAATTCTCCAGCATTCTAATAGCTCTTAAAAGTTGCGTAAAACACCAACAAAAATCATACCTCTAAAAGGGAGTTTAACGTACGGTCACTCAGTGACAAGGATTGGTAATATGACGTCATAGTATTGTGTAATGACGTCATAGCAGACTTCGTTTCAGATATACTGTGAATGTATTGTTCCATGTTAAGACCTAACGTCTGAAATAGTGACTGAAAAGATGACATAAATAATAAACATAAACATTAATAAGCATTTGGAAAATTATGGCAACATTCTGTATCCCGACTCGACAAATAATCTTGTTGACAAGTCAAGTCAACATAAAATCTAACGTTGTAACTAGTGGTATAAATCTTTCAAACTGGGTCAGCAGTGAATATAATCCTAATTTTATCATTAATTTTGGTTTAAAATTATTAGGGGTGGGGGTGGGGGTTTTCACCTTACCGCATGCAACTTTCCTAAACTTATAACAAAGGATGGGCCAAAATAAACATGACCTCACTGACAAGCGCGAGGTCATATCGGTGGGATCTTTATTCTATATAGCAAATGTGTTGCAGACAACAATTCTTGCACAGCGCTTTTAAGCCTGGAATTCGGAATTGGGTTGAATGATGTTTATTTACGTTAATCTTTACCTTATGAACGTCACATATTTTGTTAATTCAGATTTAAGCAAGGATAAAGATGTTTGATTAGACAATTTAATTTGCAAAATTTTCGCAAAATTCTAACAAAACGAATATATACATGTACGTGCGTTCACGTACACTCAAGTTCTAATTGACAGGAAAGGATTTAGATAAGTAAAAATGAAGTATAAAATGACTCGATGGCTATTTAATATAATTAATGGATTATTCAATGAATAAGTAATTGAGATAAATTTACTATCTTTTTGTTTTGTGATATACAATTTGTAAATTATATGCTTCACAAAGTTCCGAGTGTGTTTTCGGGATTTTTCCACCTTCGATTTTTCTCAAAATTAAATGAACATAAAAACATCCAATTAGTGTACATTTTGGATTATTTTTCTATATTTCAAAGTAAGCCGCAGTTAGTTTAATGTTTGACCTATGTAATTCATGTTGCAATTCAGCTGGCAACCTCTTTTTATTTGCATACATCCCCATGTTTCTTCCTCACTAAATCGCTGAGGAAAGAACTACATGTACATGTAATGGCAGGCACAACCAGCAAGACTCCGTTCCGAACGGCAAGTAAATAAGAGGAACGGAGTCTTGCATTTACAGTGGCACAGAGGTGACACACACTACTCTTTTTAGCTCATCTGAGTGTAGCTCAAGTGAGCTATTGTCATAGTGCAGCGTCCGTCGTCCGCCCGTCGTCCGTCGTTAACTTTTCTACATTTTCGACTTCTTCTCCAGAACCGCTGCACAGAATTTCACCAAACTCCATAGGAAGTAAGTACTCAAGGTCCTCTACAAAGTTTGTGTTTTTTATGCCGATCCGTGATCCAAGATGGCCGCCATTGGCTCTGATTGGTTGACACATTTTCGACTTCTCCTCCAGAAATGCTACACAGAATTTCACTAAACTTCATAGGAAGTAAGTACTCAAAGTCCTCTACCAAGCTTGTGTTTTTTATGCCGATCCGTGATCCAAGATGGCCGCCATTGGCTCTGATTGGTTGACACATTTTCGACTTCTTCTCCAGAACTACTGCACAGAATTTCACCAAACTTCATAGGAAGTAAATACTCAAGGTCCTCTACCAAGTTTGTGTTTTTTATGCCGATCCTTGATCCAAGATGGCCGCCATTGGCTCTGATTGGTTGACACATTTTCGACTTCTCCTCCAGAACAGCTGCATAGAATTTCATCAAACTTCATGGAAAGTAAGTACTCAACATCTTCTACCACATTTTTGTTTTTTATGCCGATCCGTGATCCAAGATGGCCGCCATTGACTCTGATTGGTTGACACATTTTCGACTTCTTCTCCAGAACCACTGCACAGAAATTCATCAAACTGCATAGAAAGTAAGTACTCAAGGTCTTCAACCAAGTTTGGTGTTTTTTATGCCGATCCGTGATCCAAGATGGCCGCCATTGACTCTGATTGGTTGACACATTTTCAACTTCTTCTCCAGAACCACTGCACAAAATTTCACCAAACTGTATAGAAAGTAAGTACTCAAGGTCCTCTACCAAGTATAGGTTTTTCATGCCGACCCGTAATCCAAGATGGCCGCCATTGGCTCTGTTTGATTGACACAAATTCATCTTCCTCTCCAGAACCCCTGCACAGAATTTCTTGCTTGCTTGTAAATATGCACTTTGTGCTCATGTGAGCGATATAGGCCCACTTGGGCCTCTTGTTTTTTTTTATTTCGAGGGAACGATTTTCTATCACGAGGGAACGACTTTTTTTTTCCCACTATGGACAGAAATATCTATAAAAATAGTTGGGAAGGATTTCCTTTTCTCCCATATTCACAGAGTTATTCTCATATTTACTGCAAAATGATCAGCCTGTCTCCCACAGGGGAGTGGAAGATAAGCTACACGACCTGTTTCGCGCTCAATGTTATCATGACGTCATAAGCAAACACGACATACGTCAACGTCAAGCAACCTAATTTTTGTTCATTTTCCAACAAAACGGAAGGGAAAATGACAAATTTATGGGAAAATTTTTGAATGGGAGAAAAATAATCTACCGCTATTGTCCGGTAGTGACAAAGAAATCAACTAACCCTCGTGTCAAATTAGCTTAGTTCAAAGCTAATTTAACACTCGTGTTTGTTATCTTACCCCATCCCATAAAGATTAATAGAATCTACCGCTATTGTCCGGTGGTGACAGAGAAATCAACTAATAGAATCTACCGCTATTGTCCGGTGGTGACAGAGAAATCAACTAATAGTTGATTTCTCTGTCACCACCAGACAATAGCGGTAGATTCTATTAATCTTTATGGGGTGGGGTAAGATAACAAATTCAAGTGAGTATTTTCGAAACCGGAAATAACGAACTATTTCTTTTGTTTTCGTCCTTCGATCCTTTCTACCAGCAACTCCGCAAAAACTGCTACTCATTTGCATTCTTCTCTATCAAAAACACCAGCAAATGTCGAAAAAATTACAGAACCTACCTGCCATCTATCCTCAAATTTCGAGCAGAATTTCTCCTGAAACGCACATTCAAATAATCCAATTCACTCTATTTTTCACGGAACGTCAATATGTCAATTTGCTCACATTCAAATCATAACACTGGCAATTGTAAAATGTTGTGTAGTCTTACACTCGCGCACATCTCTAGTACAGTGGGCTGTGACACTCGCACACATCTATAGTACAGTGGGCTGTGACATCATGTGTGCGCGCTTGATGACGTCAAATACGGAGTTGGAAAAGACAGGACATTTAGAATCAAATATATTGTGTAAAGTTTGATTATCGATTTATCATATTGATTTCATTCATATAATTGTCTAATTGTTCAATATATCTTTAAAACTTATTTCGCCTTATGGTTTATTTACAATGGCGGCAAATGGAATGTGAGGCGGTGATGGAGTGAGTAAATCGGCTTCATTCATAATCACTCGATAATTTCATCCGCTACTATAAAGTTTACTACGATGATGTAAGCGTTGCATGATTGGTAAACTAACGAGGGAAAAAAAGAATCAACCACCACCACCAGTGATGGACAGAGATATCCTAACCCTCGTGTCAAAAATCTCGGTCCTCCACAACGAGGCTGCCTAACCCTCATGTCAAAAATCTCGGTCCTCTACAACGAGGCTTGCCGAGTTGTGGAGGACCGAGATTTTTGACACGAGGGTTAGGATATCTCTGTCCATCACTGATGCCGTGATGGTGGTGATAGATTCTATTAATCTCAATGGAACGATTATTTTATCTTGAGGAAACGATTTATCAATTAATTCCCTCGAGATAATCAGCCAATCAAATTGTTTGTATTATTTGTCGTTTATTATTATCATGGAATGACTGTGATGTAATAAAATGTAATAGATTGTTTCTGTATATTCGCCGAACTAAACTCTTATTTTGCCTTTAAGCCTTTTGACAAATCAGCCTCAGATACATTACAACATGTTATTTCAAAACATATATACAATGTAAATATATAATTATGTACACAGTGAGTGGAGTGAAAATTTGGAGGTACCGATATGGGCAATGGGGAATTTTCCCAAACGCTTAGATGATCCAGATTCGTGATTTGTTATGAGGTATGCTCCTCGGGATTTATCTTCAATTTCTAAGTAAAATCTTATTTTTTAATCTTTTGTTTTACCATGATTATTATCTTAAATGAGAAAACAATGAAATATATATAATGTATGTATACTTCTGCATTGAATTCAAATGTGGATTTTAAAATATTTATAACAGGATTTGTAAAAAAATTACTGAAAGATTGCATTATGGCCTAGGATAAAACCAAAGTCATACCCCCTCATGCATTCGGAATCTCTCCTGCCTTTACTCATAAAAGAATGCTGCAATATGTAAAACTCAAAACGGATACGTACAGTGAAATAGCCCCATTGTAAACATGATATTACTATGATAACAAATATATAAAACAAATACATACATGATATGATAGTAATAAATCAAATGGTAAGTATAATGAAAATAAAGCCGGCGTGGCCTAGTGGTATCGCGTCGGACTCCTGATCGGAAAGCCGGGGTTCGAGTCCCGCTCTGGTCATGCCAGTGTCATGTCTTTCGGATGAGACAGTAAAAACCGAGGCCCCGTGTCGTGGTATGCATGGCACGTTAAAGATCCCTCACTGCTTCGGGTGGGTCCGTTGCAAAGGTCAAAATTTGTATGCTCCGCATCAGGCAGATGCCGTCACCATATACGTGAAATATTCGTGGTGTGACGTAAAACAAAAATCAATCAATCAATCATATAATGAAAATAAGTATCGTAATCATGGAATCTACGTTCCTAAACACGCATTTGTGCCTAGTATTAACAACTTACAAATCTAAATATATATTGTGAATGAGTCATTGTTTAATTTCAGTGAACGAAAGTTCTATTAACCGGCCAATGTATATCTTGTCACCAGTGGACGACGCGGTTTCTGCATATTTCTTAAATTCAAAGTGGTCAAGACTACCAGATATATTTGAATGATTGTAGAATTATCATTCTCTTAACAATAGACACAATATACAATACATATTTTATTTGCGTAATGAAATTACTTAAATCAATTAGCCTTATTAGATCTGCTGTTGACAATGCTGTCGCTGGCTTTTCTATGTACAGTACACCAGTACGCAGTAGATCTACATTCATCAATATATAAATAGATTAGATTTATATGTTGTTGATACTAGACACAAATGCGTATGTATATATGCGTGAAATTAATGTTTTATAATAGATATACAAAATGTAATTACCTTGGTTGATTATGTCGTTCCCTCGAGATAAAAAAGTCGTTCTCTTGAGATAAAAAGTCGTTAATATATGCTTAGAATTAGTGTTTTATAATAGATATACAAAATGTAATTACCTTGGTTGATTATGTCGTTCCCTCGAGATAAAAAAAGGTCGTTCTCTTGAGATAAAAAGTCGTTCCCTCGAGATAAAAAGTCGTTCCCTTGAGATAAGAAAAGTCGTTCTCTCGAGATAAAAAGTCGTTCTCTAGAGATAAAAAAGTAGTTCTCTCGAGATAAAAAGTCATTCTCTCGAGATAAAAAAAGTCGTTCCCTCGAGATAAACAAGAGTAGTGTATGTCACATATGTGCCACCGTATGCATTGCAGGACAAACGTATTAACGTGATGAGTCGAAAGTGCGGCATAGTAAGTAAACATAGGTACGTTTCTGGCAAATCAGTTGTGACGATTTCATACATAAGTGTTTCCGTAGTAGTTGTTGTTGTTGTTGCTGTAGTAGTAGTAATAGTAGTAGCAACAACAACAACAACAACAACAACAACAACAACAATAATAATAATAATAATAATAATAATAATAATAATAATAATAATAATAATAATAATAATAATAATACTAATAATAATAATAAGTACAGATATATCAGTATTAGTTTATTGCACAATATGCGGATTTCTTATTTTCAGTCAAGTTGACAGAAATCTGAAAAGTTGCCATAAGCAATAGGAGGGGGTGACAGAAATATATATACACACATTTGAAAGCACCACTGAGAAATCTGCAAGTGTGACATAATAATATCTGACGATAGACAAAATCAGAGTGCCCTGGGTTAAAGTCTCTGTCTTGAACAAATTTCCCCCTCTGTGTTACACCTTCAAACTAGCGCGAGCTAAGGTATTTTTTCTGACTAAAATGACTTACAGCTTGCGTGTAGAGATTGTTAATGTATTCCTCCATATTTCTAGATTGTTTTCCCGAAGCCATCTGTTAAATAGGAAGATTATTAGCCAACTAAATTCCAATAACATAATATACAAGAAGTAAAAAGTAAACAAAGTGAAAGTGAAAGTGGCATAGAATTTAAAATAATGATAATAATAATAATGATAGAATATCATCATCATCATCATCATCATCATCATCATCATTACTATCAAATGGTGTGCTCCAATGGATGAGGTGCTCGGCTCTTGACCGAGAGGTCCCGGGTTCGAACCTCGCAGTGGGCGCACCGGTGTTCTGTGTTTCGGATGAGACAGTAAAAACCGAGGTCCCACGGTAGGCGTGGCACGTAAAAGATCCATCACTGCTTCGGGTGGATCCCTTACAAAAGTCTAAATGTGTATGCAATGCATCAGGCAGATGCCATCACCATATCCGTGAAATAATCGTTAAAAGACGTAAAATAATCATCAGTCAATCAATTTAAAATCAATGATATCAACAAAAACCGAGTTCGAACATACTATACAAATTATTGTAATCTGAAAAACTGGATTCTTTAATTTTGATATTTCAATATACTTACCCTTTTGTTTTGATGGTTTTTTTATGGTTTTTTAAGGGGTGTTTTTGTGTTTTGTTTTTAGTTTTGTTTTGTTTTTTGTTTGTTTGTTTGTTTGTTTTTGGGGGGTGTTTGTTTTTTGTTTTTGTTTTTGTTTTGTTTTGTTTTGTTTTTTTTTGTTTTTGTTTTTTGTTTTTTTTTTCATATCAATACAAAGTAAACAGTAAATCTTATACTTATAAACAAGAAACGAATTCATAATACTTACCCTTTACACAGCTGGTTGTTGTGATACGTCATTATGACGTCATTGTGAAATAGCTGGATACATTGAGAGAGATAACTCTTCGTTGACTTTTCGTTTACTAGGAAATGTACCGGCTTTTGGATGTCGTCGTTTTGTAGCCTTCGGCTCAGGTGAGCTAAAAACAGCATTCCATTAACACCATATAGCATAAAAACAGCATACCATTATCACCATACGGTATGAAAACGGCATACCATTATCACCATACGGTATGAAAACGGCATACCATTATTATCAAATGGTCTGAAATCCGCATACTGTTATCACTATATAGTCTGAAAACTACGTATCGGTAAATTAATTTAGTCATATTTAAGGTAAAGTAGATTACTCAAAAGTGGCTTTGTTTCTCTCTCTCTCGTTTGTTTGTTTGGTTTTTTTTTAATTATGTTTTAGTTTGTGGGGGGTTTTTTTTGGAGAGGGGGCGCTGGGCTCTTTGCTTGTGCGTGTGTATTTTGTTAGGGTTTTTTTGTTTTGATTTGGTTTTGGGGGTGGGGATGCTCCTTTGTGACATAGCTGTTTTGACGTTTTTGGTGATGGCGACTTTAGGGTAGTCTTCAATGAATGATCAAAATGTTGTCCAAATTCGAATACAGTTCATTCAAGATTAGCAAACAAAGGCGATGATCGTGTAGCATAATACAACAAGAGTTGCCAGAAAACGACAGAGCTCCCCAGTGGCAACCAAATTTAAATAACAAAACTTTTTGTAGGTAGGTCAATCATCATTGGCAAGGTAAACAAATTTTGATACGTAATGAAAGGTCTTGTCACAAGAAATACACACTATCTTTTACTATTCATAAGTTATGGCCAAGGTTTCATTACTTTACAAGTATGTCAAACTTCAAGGTCAAGGTCACATGGTCAAACATTTTGAAAGATCTTGGCACAAGAAATACACATGTGAATTATTGAAGCCTTATCTGTAATTGTTATATAGTTACTATCAATGTTAAAGATTTTGTCCAAGTAGGTCACTCTTCAAGGTCGAGTTTAAAATGTAAGAAAATGTAAGAAAGTTTGATAGGTTACAAACCGTCTTGTTACAAGGAATACACACATATCACATTTAAGTCCTATCTCTTACTATTCATAAGGTATAACCAAGGTTAATGTTTATTAAAAGTACGTCAAGCTTACAAGGTCAAAACGTTTGGTACCCAATGAAAGGCCTTGGCACGAGGAATACACGTGAAATACTAAAGCCCTGTCTCTAATGGTTATAAAGTTATGATCCAGGTTAAAGTTTTTTTCTACGGACGACAACGACAACGACAACAACAACGACGACGACGCCGGGGGTATAACAATAGCTCTCCGGACACTCGAGCTAATAAGGAAATGGTCAGTCCGGCGCACAAAGGAGAACTGAGAAAGATTAATGTGCCTTGGTACTATCAAGTCAAATCTGAGGAAAGATACACTTTAGATACTCAGAGTTTTTATACAAATATCGAGAGATACTATCATCCTTATTGTAATGTCACGGCATTAGAGATCTTGATTCATGATGGTACACCACTTTCATCATACTTGTTTCATTTAAAGTTTTGCTTTTAATCATTAGTTCCTTAGAGTTACGATCTCCTTTAGAGGAGGTTGCATAATCTAAGGATGTATGACATCGACATTTGCGATTATCAAAAGCCAATTAATCATGGATAATTATAATATGCATAGGAACAATTGAATCCTTTCATAATTTTATAACGTAAGTACTGGAAATGTGAGAAATAACCGATAGGTCGGCGCAGACGACAAAGTTCGCGTTCGCCGATTGAAGCATTCTAGTAATCGAATATTCATACATGCAATAAATAATAGCATAGCATTTCCACATCATTCACTTTGTGGACATAAAATACGTAATGCAACTAATTGATATTTTCTTTCTTTGAGTTGAATATACGATGTGATATAATTTGCACTGACAGCTCGTGTTGTTACACGTGCAGCACGTGTAGCGATAACTATAACAGTGAAAATGAGGCAAAAAGTAAAGTAAATTTTATTTACGGCACAAATGTACAAAGTAACAAGAGCTCTTACAACTGACTATAGCAGAATCAAAGATCATGCATAAGAACAATATCACAGACATGCAAATAGAAAGAAAATGTACATATATACATATCACAATTATGACACAGCACTAGTGCGAAATTAACTGAGGTGATAACTTAAAGGAACTAATGATTTAAACTGAACTTTGAATAAAATAAGCACTAGTGTAGCAAATTAGAAAACAAGTCAAAAACATGAAAGCATAGTCGGAATTTAGCCAAAGCAAACAGATACATAATGTACTTTGACAGCAACTTGTTATTTACATTGTCCGCCATTTTGCTGAAGGTAGACCACTCATTGTTTTGCGTATTGTGATTGGCCAATCGACGACGGCATCTACTATAAAAGTTCCGTACCGGGAAAAACTACACAAGTTTTACCTCAACAAAGTAAGAAACTGAAAAAATAAATAAAAATAAACCAACTGAAAATCTTTCAAAACCTTGAGTAAATGATGGAAACTATATGTAAGTTAACTAAATATTGATTTAAACTATGGAAACAAACTGTGTTCTGGAGTAATCCCAAATTTCATCCATCGGGATAACTCATCCAAAATTTTGGGATGAACTTATCAAAACTGCTAGTACTTTAAACTGTGAATGAAACTTATATTTATATACTTGGACAGTTAAGTATTAAATATTTAATATTAGGATTTTTCTTCTTAGGCCAAATTCAAAGTAATCGAAATCGTAATTCTTGTAACTGTAATTTAATCCCAACTGTTAGAAGCATTCCTGCCAATCAAGGGTCTGAGCTCGTACCCAGACCGACAGAGCACTGTTTCTTCAGTTTGATATCGTTTAATATATTTTTGATACCGTGATGTTTTTTATATATTTACACTTTTTATATATTTATGTGTTTATATATCTTTATGACCTCTCAACCTGAGTATATATATCGAATATTTTTGTGATGTCCTTATATGTTTTTTTCATATCGTTACATTAAATACTGTATATTTCCGTGTTGACTTCTGTCATACGGCTGAGTCAGTAACTTTTTTTTCTTCCTTGATTGCCTTTGACATCATATTTTAGAACACAATTACATAAATTGTTCTGTATATTATTCATGATGTTTCTCTGTGTTCTCTGCACACTTGGTGTTCAAAACAAATTGTAAAATTTACGCTATAATTCTATAATTTTCGTTTTCTTTATCATACCGGGGAAGAGCCGCAAGCCATTGTCAGACGGTCCCTTCTTTGTCTTGTCGGCAGCTTATCCTGTGTGACTTGGCAGCTACAAACCCTATGTCTACTATCTCTAACAAGAGTTGTCAGAATACAACAGAGCTTGCCGATGGCTACCAAATTTAAATAGCAAAAGTTTTCTGTAAGTAGGTCAATCTTCAAGGTCAAGGTCAAAATGTAAAAAAAAAGAAATTATACGTAGTAAAAGATTTTGCCATAAGGAATACGCTTTAAGCCCTATCTCATTGTTCATACGTTATGACCGAGATTAACTTATTTTAAAAGTAGGTCAAACGACAAGGTGAAAGTCACAAGGTGAAAAATAATTGCCCAATGAAAAACCTTGGCACAAGAAATACACATGGGAAAAGTCCTGTCTTTAATGGTTCTACAGTTATGTTTCAGGTTAAAGGGTTTTTTTTCGGCGATGACAACGATAAGAAGAAGATGACGTCGGAGGTATGGCAATAGCTCTCCGGTCATCCCTCTTGGTGAGCTACAAAATGGAGAAGGGTATTTCTGCTCACAAACATATAGTAGGCACTGGTCTGAAATGTCATACCAAAGTATGAAACTTTGCTTTGACATTTCGTATTAAGTAGGCACGACCATATGGCCACTTAGAATTAAGAATAGAAAGGTTGCTTTCAGTGGTTAATAACCTTGCGTACTGAGACCAAGAACTGACACTTTTAGTGGTTCAAAGATGTATTTACAACATAGTAATAATTAACAATAATTAGTGCCCGTATTCTAAGCGTGAAAAATCTCTCCTTTGTGTTCCATTAAGATGTATACAAATCATAAAACACAACAAACACTTACTGTCCGAGCCACGCACTTTGTAAACTGAAAAATCTGGATTTTCACTTATTTATCTTTAAAATTGTCTCACAAAATTAATATCAATCGACAAATCCTGTTTAGTCGTAACTTTTGGTGTATGTTATATATTTCTACGAAGAAGCATTCGTATTTTATAGGGAAAAATCATTGTAGATAAGGCGTTTTCTACGTTAATTTTGACGTGACTTCGCCGATGTTTAACATTGAGTCTATGGGAAACTTGGCGACGTCACGTCAAAATTTAACATTTAACTTTTTTTTCTATAAAATATGAACGCTTCTTCATACAAACATATAGCATACACCAAAAGTTACGACTAAACAAGATATATCGAATGGTTTAGCCTTTTTGAAATTATTCTGAAGATGAATAACTGAAAATTCAGACTTTCCAGTTTCCAGAGTGAGTGGCGCGGACAGTAGTGTCAAAGAATATGTTAAAATACAGATCTATTGTTCAATGTCCTTTAGAAGTGACCTTAATATAAACAACGAAGACAAAGGATTAATCACATTTCGAATTCCATGGAATAATACGGCAATATCATGCATAATGTCATATTCAGACAAATGCGATCCCAATTAATTAAGAAATCACGTGATTTGTTTGTTTCTCACTCAAGATCATTCCCCATGAACCTAGACTAAAGACAGTCATTCCTTATATTTACAATGCATTTTATAAGGTTCTTTTTTGAAAACAAAATATCAAATTCCCCATTATCAAACTGGCAAGGACCGAATTTTTCCTGAAGTGGAAAAAATACTTCCGCCACGCAGTATAGTGCGTGTCTAGTATGCTAAACAAGAGCAACGCCTAACGTGGCATAATACGACGTTTACTAAAGTTAATTGCGTTTCATAGCATTTTATCATATAGGAATAAATCCAAGGGCAATAACTCCTGCAGAAATGGTCCTATCAAACCCATCTTGGTACTTGACCTGCAAAAAAACTTGAAATGTTTAGTACAAGCCCCATCCCCCCTGCCCCACCCCCCTAAAATTATAAATTTCTCAAAAATGAAGAAAAAGATATCAATACCTGTAAAATATGTGAAAGTTGGTACATTTTACTTGTTTCATGATAAATTTCATAATGTTTTTACAAAAATTAGACTTTTAATAAATTTTCAAAACAAAATCTTGAAATTTATAAGTCCAAGGGCCATAAATCCGTCAAAAGTGATCAATCGTAACTAAAAAATCGAACTGGTACTGACGCCGCTTGATATAAAGCAATATACCAAATTTCAATTTAATATCTTGAAAGACGGCAAAAAAAGTCCAGAAAACATTACCTTGGACAGATGGTCACCCCCCTTAAATTATAAATTTCTCAGAAATAAAGAAAAAGATATCAAAACCCGTAATATATGTGATAGTTGGTACATTTTACTTGTTTCATGATAAATTTCATATTGCTTTGACAAAAAATAGATTTTTAATGAATTTCTGAAAAAATCTTGAAATTTATAAGTCCAAGGGCCATAAATCCGTTAAAGGTAGGTCAATCGTAACAAAACTCGAACTGGTACTGACGCCGCTTGAAATAAAGCAATATACCAAATTTCAACTCAATATCTTGAAAGACGGCAAAAAAAAAATCATTGAAATTACATTAATATTTAATCAATTAAATTTAGTCACTCGATATTAAGGCAAACTGGGCGTAGTTTATTGTAATACAGTCGTCCAAAAATAAATATACAGTCAAACCTGTCTATCAAGATCAGCTAAGGGAAGAGTCAAAAGTGGCCTTTATAGACAGGTGACCATTATACAGAGGACTATTATCTAGGAAAACATAGATATTGGGAATTTAAAATGTGACCTTTATAGACAGCTGACCTCTTAATAGAGGTGGCCGCTAAGACAGGATTTACTGTATAAACAAATAAATGAAATAAAATAAAAACAATAGAAAAAAAGAAAAAAATATCCCCGTCAAATCAGGTATTACTTAATTTTAAATCTACAGTAATTTTTGTTTGTTTCTCTGCTTGTTTGTTTATCAGTGCATATTGGTGTATGTCATTGACTTTATCGAATAACGTATGAAATAAGGAGAAAAGATAACAACACTTCAAACAAATAGAACTAGTACAGATTTGAGGGATCGCCAGGTCCAACTTTAACCACGCCCATTATGTAGTTCCATTGTGACGTCATAGTTAAATTCATGTTTGACGGGTCATTTATTTATGACGTCATAATTAAGAAGTGATGTCGGGCATTTGACAGTCGCTCAATTAAACTATCAGGCAAACATACAGTATGGACAATGCATACATGTTTAGGGTAAATACCTCCTGTACAGGTAATACAGGTAATTTTGTCAGATCGCGAAAATGATGTCACTGTTTAAGGTCGTGTTTCAGAATATCTTATAACAATCTGGAAAATACTTTCCAACAATATCTTTGTATCAATCATAGAGTCATTTACCACAGTGACGACCTATACTATCGATTCCATAGCTCCGCATTATATTGCGGGGAGGGGGAAGGAGTTCTGTTGTTCGCTTGGCTGTTCTTATCCTTTTCCTTTTATCTATTTACTATTTTGTTCTTGTTGTTGTTTTATTTTTTATTTTTTTTTTTTTTTGTTTCTGTTTGTTTTGTTTGTTTGTTTGTTTGTTTGGTAGTCGCCTGACCTTCCGAACAAACACTCATAAGCGGTGCATGTTATGGTATAGCTATAAGATATTAAATTAAAACGCCATACTGTAAGCCAGACGAGGAAGGGATATTGGTAACGCCGAAAGAAGGAGATTTTGTTAGTGGTTAAGTGCACTGCAAGCCATCTGAGTTTGCTAATCATTTGAAGAAATAAAAAAAAAAAACATGTCTTCATTGTAGATTTTTATTCATTGTACGATAGTTGAAACAAAACAAATCATAAACTTTTAAAGGCAATATTGTGTATAATAATACCTACTATCAAAACAAACATGTGAACAAGATGACATATGACTAGTAAAACGAAATTTATATGCAGATTGCAGAAATGTTGATCAATATGACCTTCACCTATGACCTTCTCCCGAGTTGAACATGGTAAAAGGTTTTTGATGGGATGAAATTAACCTCTCAACAATGTCTGTGCTATGGATTCTAAATTTGACCCGGGCACCTGCCGTCTGCTGAAAAGTTGAAAGGTGTAACAACACCTTATATTCCTGGATATGTCGTTTTGGAGACATTGATTTCACCTTGACTGAATGACCTTGACATCAGGTTATAAGATGTTTAATCATGATATTCGGAAGCGCATTTCTTCTCTTCCGCCATGATCCCAGATTCAACGTCTGCTGTTTGATATTTTGAAGCCACAATTTTTACCAATGCGGGGTCATCACACTGAAAATTAAAAGATAAAGTCAAATTGTGAAAGATGTTGCTTCTGGTTTTCGTAATACTTAACTTGGTAGGTATCTGACGTCATATCCATGACAGAAGTTTCAATTTTGTCCCTTCATTTCATCTAACTTTAAACCGGTCTCCATAAAGCTGCTTAAGGCACAGGGGTGACCTTACATTGAGAAATTCCCAAGACCTAGTTCATAATAGACTAGAGAAATTCCCAAGACCTAATCCATAATAGACTAGTAATACGTCACTAGTCTATTATGGATTAGGTTTTGGGAATTTCTCTAGTCTATTATGGATTAGGTCTTGGGAATTTCTGAATGTAAGGTCACCCCTGTGCTTAAGGTCACAATTACTAAATGGTAGATAACTCATTGTCACATTGGATTTTATCCCTGTGTACTTTCCATAGTATGTTTTAAATTACTTTGAATAGGTGAAGTATGATTGTTTCAGCTTTCCATACTTCAGTTGTCACCTGAGTTAAAATATACTCACTTTGTTTTACCTGTATAGTACCCCTACTAAATTGCTAATATACCTATCGTGTTCCCCTATTATAGTACTGGTCAAACCTGTTTGTGAAGTTTTAGTTTTGTTAGAAATCTGTCCGTGTGGCACTTCTGCTTCGACATTCAAGCGATATGCACCTTGATTTGTAAAACTCATTACATGATGAAATACTAAATTTAAGCAGCGCTCTGCGTCGGGCAGTCCTGCGGCATTCACTTCTGGGTAAGTCTGCATTTATTTTCAATCCTTACTTATATATTCTAAAGTGACCATTATTATATATTCCATTGGTACATTTCATATTCATTGACTTTGCATAAGGTATATATTGTATTGTGTATATGAAATAAGTCTCATGTATATGTAATAGTATTTGTATTTGTATTGTAGTATAAATACGCTATTTCTATTACGTGTGTATTGATAAACAATCGTTATTTATCTACAGTAGTGTGTATAGTAAAAGTGTATCGTGTGAGAACGCAGTGAAGCGTAGTAGTAATCATAATGTAGTGTATACGCATGAGTTATTTCAAAGTATGTAAAGGAGTGTTCGATTCACAAGCCTTTGTTTAGTAAATGTACTTGTATATTGTATGCATTGTCAATTTATATACTTGTAGATCCTATTGGTTCCATTTCTTACCCACAACAATGACACAATGTCAGTGAAGAAACTAATTTACATAAAACGGGATGGATGACGTGTGAAGTGAACATTTCAGTAGAGGAGTCATTGTGAAAGAACATTATTAGTATTTGTAAAAATAAAACAACATTAACTTTGTATAAATAAAGTATAATCTACAATAATTGTTACATTTGTTTCATTCTGTTTCCCTGCCAAATATCCCTCGGAAATCCTGTGACATTGGTGTCAGAAGTGGGATATTTTGGCGGGAAATTATCCTTTATGTGAAAACACTATTTTACTTAAGTGAATTAATTTGAATTTTAAAAATAAATGACTATATTGTAACTGCATTCTTTTTGATATTCATTTGTGAATTCAATAATTTAAATCTATTGTTAAACTATTAAACAGGCTTGTGTACATTTCATTTTGTTTGTGTGAATTTCATTTTGTACTAATACTTAATTTGTTCAGCAATCTTTTAGGTGTGTAAAGTATTGGTTACTTTAGGATCCAGAAGTGAAGGATTTGCCGAATACGTCAGTATGTGACTGTTGCGGTGGCTTTCCTCGTCGGAGTGCTCTAAATGTAAGTGCATGTAATGAGTTTAGTTAGTAGTATTTGTATAGCAGTGATCTCAGTTGTGCGTTGTAAGTCAATCCCTGTTACTTTATTGGTTTGGTTGGGTCTGATTTTGTCAAGTAGTTATATAGAGAATGTTACTTTGAAACCTTCTTTAGTACTTGAGTTCGAACCAAATGTGAACATTCTCGGTTTTGTAGGACGTGGCAGGTGTATGTATACAAACATGTCTGATTTGAATGAATTAAAGGAATTAGGTGTATCGCTAGGTTACGAAGATGAAGCTTTGCGTACATTTATAAGTGAACAGCAAGCAATTCAACGTGAAGAAAGAATGTTAGAACGTGAGAGGGAAAAAGAAGCGCGAGAACGAGAAAAAGAAAAAGACGAGGGTGAGTATGAAAAGCAGAAAGTAGAGCGTGAACTTCAAATGCAAAGAGAAAAGTATGATCATGAATTGAAGATGAAACACATCGCAGATCAACATGCATTAGAAATGCTTGATAAACAGGCATCTTTCAAGAAAATGAATGGTTCTAGCTTGGAAAAATCTCTTGATTTTAAACCACGTGCTCCTAAAATTCCTTCTTTTGATGAAACAAAAGACGAAATGGACAGTTATTTGCGAAGGTTTGAAAGATATGCTATTGCTCAAAATTGGGACAAGTCTCTGTGGTCTACAAATCTCAGTGCCCTTCTAAAAGGTAGAGCGCTAGACGTGTATGCACTTATGCCATCAGATCAAGCTTCCGACTACGATGCTTTGAAAGCGGCCTTACTTAAAAGGTATGATCTTACAGAAGAGGGCTTTAAACGTAAATTTAGATCATGTAAACCTGACTCTGGAGAGTCATTTTGTCAATTTTCAGTCAGACTGTCATCTTATCTCACAAAATGGATTGAAATGTCGAAAATTACCCAAAATTACAAAGGTCTGTTTGATCTTATGCTCAGAGATCAATTATTGCATATCTGCAATCAAGATTTAAAGATTTTCTTGAAACAACATATTCCAAAAACTATAGAAAAAATGTCAAATTTGGCAGATCAGTTTCGAGAAGCACGACTTGCTAGTGCAAACAGTTTGTGTATGAAAAGTAGTGCCACCAGTTTACATTCAAGTTCTGTCAAAACACCCAAGAAAGTTGACACTGAACTTGCGAAATCAACAGCTTCAAGTAATACAAACAATTCAAAATCAACCTTTGTTCCTATAACTGACAGGAAATGCTATAAATGTGGAAAAAAGGGTCACATTGCTTCGGACTGTTTGAAGGTCACAAGCAAACTTTCAGGTGCTTTAGAGGTTGAACAATCTGATGCAAATTGCAGTGATGATGAAAATTTTGTTGAAAAATGTACTGCATCAATTTTAACATCAAACCCTTCTATAGATATTCTTGTGTCTGATAAATCCACTGTTCTTACGTCCTCATGTCATAACAATTCAGATCCTATGCCATTAGCGGCGGGTTATGTTGAAGGAAAACTTGTTACCATGTTGAGAGACTCTGGATGTAGGAAAATTGTTGTCAGAAAAAGTTTAGTAAAACCCGAAAACTTTACAGGTGATCATGAAACTTGTATTTTAGCTGATAGTACAAAAAGGTCAGTTCCCTTGGCAAAGATATATATTGACACGCCTTATGCTAAAGGTTATTTTGATGCTTGGTGCATGGATAATCCAGTGTTTGACCTCATTGTTGGTGAGGTATCAAATGCTAGAAAACCTCATGATCCTGACCCATCATGGCAACCTGTCTTACTGGTAGAAACAAGACAACAAAAGCGTGAGAAGGTTAAGAACTACCCTTCTTTAAAGGTTCCTGATATCGTCAAGGAAACTATTAGTCCAGATGATATACGAAGTGAGCAACAACAAGATCCTACCCTTCATACTATACGACAGAATGTTAAAGAAGGAAAAGTGTTAAATAATGGTAAAGTGACTTGGTTTGAGAAAAATGGCTTACTATACAGACAATATCAAAATAAAGAAAATGAAGGTCGTAGGTTATTTACTCAGTTGATTGTACCATCTAAATTTAGAAATACTGTAATGAGACTGGCTCATGAATCCATCATGTCAGGTCATCTTGCAACTCGGAAAACTGTAGATAGAGTTTTTTCGGAATTTTTCTGGCCAGGTGTTCAATCTGATACAAAACGCTTTTGTCAATCTTGTGATATTTGTCAGAAAACCATTTCCAAAGGTAAAATATGCAAGGTACCACTTGATAAAATGCCTATCATTGATATTCCATTTAAGAGAATTGCAGTTGACATAGTAGGTCCACTTTATCCTCCCACAGATAAAGGTAATCGGTATATACTTACACTGGTCGATTATGCTACTAGGTACCCTGAGGCTGTAGCCTTACCATCGATTGAAACTGAACGAGTGGCAGAGGCATTAGTTGAAATATTTTCACGAATAGGGGTTCCACAAGAAATGCTTACTGACATGGGTAGCCAATTTACTTCCACACTTATGTCTGAAGTTAGCAGACTGATCTCTTTGAAACAGTTAACCACTACGCCATACCATCCAATGTGTAATGGTCTTGTTGAACGTTTCAATGGCACACTTAAGAAAATGTTGAAACGAATGTGTAATGAAAAGCCTCGTGACTGGGATAAATATCTTCATGCTGTCCTTTTTGCGTATAGAGAGGTTCCCCAAGAAAGCTTAGGGTTTTCTCCTTTTGAATTGATATATGGTCGCTCAGTGCGAGGACCTATGGCTATATTGAAAGAGCTATGGACCAAAGAAGTTGATGATGAGCAAGTTAAATCAACTTACCAATATGTTTTGGACTTAAGAGAAAGGCTTGAATCAACATGTGAGCTTGCTCAACAAAATCTGAACAAGGCCTCAGCTAAGTATAAATCTTTTTATGATCGTAAAACTCGTATTAGACAAATGAAGGAAGGAGACAAAGTTTTGGTTTTGTTGGCTGCGGATAATAATAAACTCCTCATGCAATGGAAAGGTCCCTTTACTATAACTAAAAAAATAGGTAGAGTGGATTATCAAATAGATATGGATGGGAAACTTAAAACATTTCATGCTAACCTTCTTAAACATTACATTGAACGAAGTGAAGTTCAAGATTGCTACAGCATTTGCACTCAAATCATTGATGATATGCAAACTGATGATGAAAACTTGGGAGAAATGGTAGAATGTCCATCTAATTCTAATGAAACTTTTGAACGAGTTGATTTGAATCCTGAGTTAACAGATTCCCAGAAAGCATCAGTTATGGAAATACTTAAAAAATTTTCAGATGTGTTAACCGATATGCCAGGTCAAACAAATGTTTTAGAGCATGACATCAAGGTCTCCTCTGATAAACCTATACGTGTACTCTCTAGACAAATTCCATACTCTATGTTGACCACTGTAAATGAAGAAGTTTCTAAAATGCTTGACATGAATGTAATAGAACCCTCTCAAAGTCCTTATTCATCTCCAATAGTCTTAGTCAAAAAGAAGGACGGTTCTAACCGATTTTGTATAGATTTTAGATTGCTAAATCGTATCACTACCTTTGACGCAGAGCCCATGGCAGATGCCGAGGCTATGTTTTCAAAATTGGCCGGGCATAATTACTTTTCACGTCTAGATTTGTCAAAGGGTTATTGGCAAGTACCTCTTACCGAAACTGCAAAAATTAAAACTGCATTTCAAACACCCACTGGCTTGTATCATTTCAGAGTAATGCCTTTCGGTTTGGTTACCGCCCCTGCTACATTCTGTAGACTTATGCGAAAAGTATTGCAGAATATGAATAATGTAGATAATTTCATAGATGACATTTTGGTTTTTACCATTACTTTTAATGAACATATCAAAGTGCTTGAGGAACTCTTTTTGAAACTTCAAAATGCCAATCTTACTGCCAAACCTAGCAAATGTTCTGTTGCATACCAATCATTAGAATGTCTAGGTCATGTTGTTGGTGAAGAGAAAATTCAGCCGAATCCAGGTAAATTAAGTGCTATTCAAAATGCATGTCGGCCCCAAACTAAGAAACAATTACGTTCTTTTTTAGGACTGGTAAATTTTTACCGGAAATTTGTACCCAATTTTGCACATGTAGCATTGCCATTAACTGACCTTACAGGGAAGTATTCACCAAATAAACTTCAGTGGTTCGAATCTCAGGAAAGGGCATTTCAAACTTTGAAACGTGCCTTGACAAGTGACCCCATTTTAAAGCTCCCAGATGTTTCCAAGATATTTATCTTACAAACGGATGCATCAGATCGCGGTGTGGGTGCTATTCTTTTTCAGAATGATGAGTGTGGGAATAAACTTCCAGTTGCGTATGCTAGTCGGAAACTGAAAAACAGTGAGGAGCATTATGCTACGATTGAGAAAGAATGCTTGGCGATAGTGTGGTCTATACAGAAATTTCATAGGTATCTTTATGGTAGAGAATTCATTCTAGAGACTGACCATCAACCTCTCATGTACCTAAATAGGTCAAAGATGTCGAACCCTAGACTTATGCGATGGGCTATGATACTTCAGCCGTACCGTTTCCGCATTGTCGCTATACGAGGCAAGGACAATGTTGGTGCTGATTATCTCAGTAGAATATGAGTAAAGTTTGTATTCATGTTTATTATATAGATTATTCTCTTTTAAAATGTATATACGTTAGTAACTGAATAACACCATTTGTGGTTTGTTCTTAAAATCAAATGTGAGTTTGAGCTAGTACTCCGTACTTCCCTAGAAAGGGAGGTATTGTCACATTGGATTTTATCCCTGTGTACTTTCCATAGTATGTTTTAAATTACTTTGAATAGGTGAAGTATGATTGTTTCAGCTTTCCATACTTCAGTTGTCACCTGAGTTAAAATATACTCACTTTGTTTTACCTGTATAGTACCCCTACTAAATTGCTAATATACCTATCGTGTTCCCCTATTATAGTACTGGTCAAACCTGTTTGTGAAGTTTTAGTTTTGTTAGAAATCTGTCCGTGTGGCACTTCTGCTTCGACATTCAAGCGATATGCACCTTGATTTGTAAAACTCATTACATGATGAAATACTAAATTTAAGCAGCGCTCTGCGACGGGCAGTCCTGCGGCATTCACTTCTGGGTAAGTCTGCATTTATTTTCAATCCTTACTTATATATTCTAAAGTGACCATTATTATATATTCCATTGGTACATTTCATATTCATTGACTTTGCATAAGGTATATATTGTATTGTGTATATGAAATAAGTCTCATGTATATGTAATAGTATTTGTATTTGTATTGTAGTATAAATACGCTATTTCTATTACGTGTGTATTGATAAACAATCGTTATTTATCTACAGTAGTGTGTATAGTAAAAGTGTATCGTGTGAGAACGCAGTGAAGCGTAGTAGTAATCATAATGTAGTGTATACGCATGAGTTATTTCAAAGTATGTAAAGGAGTGTTCGATTCACAAGCCTTTGTTTAGTAAATGTACTTGTATATTGTATGCATTGTCAATTTATATACTTGTAGATCCTATTGATTCCATTTCTTACCCACAACAATGGCACAATGTCAGTGAAGAAACTAATTTACATAAAACGGGATGGATGACGTGTGAAGTGAACATTTCAGTAGAGGAGTCATTGTGAAAGAACATTATTAGTATTTGTAAAAATAAAACAACATTAACTTTGTATAAATAAAGTATAATCTACAATAATTGTTACATTTGTTTCATTCTGTTTCCCTGCCAAATATCCCTCGGAAATCCTGTGACACTCATTACGAAAAGACCCAATACATTAAATATCACTCCTATCATAAAACGTGTCCTTATAATATATGTACAAAGAATGTGTCAGTAATTATTGATTGATTAATTGATTGATTATTGTTTTATGTCACTCCACGGTTGGTGACGGCATCTGCCTGATGTATTGCACAGAAATTTATACCTTTGCAACGGACCCATCCGAAGCAGTGAGGGATCTTTTACGTTCCAAGTCTACCGTGACACGGGATCTCAGTTTTTAATGTCTCATCCGAAAGACATAACACCGTTGTGTCCACGGCGGGTAACGAACCCTGGACCTTTAGGTCACGAGCCGAGCACCTCATCCACTGAACCACACAGGCATATCAGTAACTAAAATTCAACAAAAATATTGAGATAAATTAATATTTACGGCAGCCATTTTCAGTGGTGTATGGCGGTCTATTATTGTTGTGATTTAGAGAACGAAATCCCATTGTCTTATGAAATTTAAAACAAAAACAAACCTTCAATAAAAAAGACTCCTTGTTTAACTCCATCAGTTCAAATGTATCACTCTCGTCACTGTCTACATTCACGACACATCGATTGAGCAATAGGGGTTCCTGAAAATAGGGAATATAAAATAATTATTCTAAATTTAGAATCAATCAGTACAGAGCACTACTGAAAAAAAAATTATATGAAAAAGGTAAAAAGCAATAAAGGCTTAAATATTACATTTAGTTAAACTGATACTATTATTACAAACAAGTGTTGGAAAAGTTAAACATTCTGTTATTTTATATATTTATTATTGAGTTTATAAACTGAATTTCATTTTTGTTACAAATTTGAGAATTTCAATGAAATATGAGATTGACATACACAATAGATGAAATTTAAAGTTTACTAACTGATAATTAAAGTTTTGACTGGTAAGCATATATCTTACCCTGAGTTTTTGAAATTTTCCATTTTTCTATTTGATCAGTACAACAGCAGCCTGGATAACTTTATTCTGTTGGGGAAACAGAAGGTCGTCGTCATCATTTCTCTGTAATTCACCCTGAATGAACAGAATACCAAACTTTAAAATAGCAACATCTATAAGTTAGGTATAAAAGGATGACATTGTATGTATAAATCACACTGATTTCAAAGGATATTTAAGTCCTATCTCTTACTGTTCATAGGTATAACCAAGGTTAATGTTTATTAAAAGTACGTCAAGCTTACAAGGTCAAAACGTTTGGTACCCAATGAAAGGCCTTGGCACGAGGAATACACGTGAAATACTAAAGCCCTGTCTCTAATGGTTATAAAGTTATGATCCAGGTTAAAGTTTTTGTCTACGGACGACAACGACAACGACAACAACGACGACGACGCCGGGGGTATAACAATAGCTCTCCGGACACTCGAGCTAATAAGGAAATGGTCAGTCCGGCGCACAAAGGAGAACTGAGAAAGATTAATGTGCCTTGGTACTATCAAGTCAAATCTGAGGAAAGATACACTTTAGATACTCAGAGTTTTTATACAAATATCGAGAGATACTATCATCCTTATTGTAATGCCACGGCATTAGAGATCTTGATTCATGATGGTAGACCACTTTCATCATACTTGTTTCATTTAAAGTTTTGCTTTTAATCATTAGTTCCTTAGAGTTACCATCTCCTTTAGATGAGGTTGCATAATCTAAGGATGTATGACATCGACATTTGCGATTATCAAAAGCCAATTAATCATGGATAATTATAATATGCATAGGAACAATTGAATCATTTCATAATTTTATAACGTAAGTACTGGAAATGTGAGAAATAACCGATAGGTCGGCGCAGACGACAAAGTTCGCGTTCGCCGATTGAAGCATTCTAGTAATCGAATATTCATACATGCAATAAATAATAGCATAGCATTTCCACATCATTCACTTTGTGGACATAAAATACGTAATGCAACTAATTAATATTTTCTTTCTTTGAGTTGAATATGCGATGTGATATAATTTGCACTGACAGCTCGTGTTGTTACACGTGCAGCACGTGTAGCGATAACTATAACCGTGAAAATGAGGCAAATTAAAAGTAAAGTAAATTTTATTTACGGCACAAATGTACAAACAAACAAGTAACAAGAGCTCTTACAACCGACTATAGCAGAATCAAAGATCATGCATAAGAACAATATCACAGACATGCAAATAGAAACAAAATGTACATATATACATATCACAATTATGACACAGCACTAGTGCGAAATTAACTGAGGTGATAACTTAAAGGAACTAATGATTTAAACTGAACTTTAAATAAAATAAGCACTAGTGTAGCAAATTAGAAAACAAGTCAAAAACATGAAAGCATAAGTCGGAATTTAGCCAAAGCAAACAGATACATAATGTACTTTGACAGCAACTTGTTGTTTACATTGTCCGCCATTTTGCTGAAGGTAGACCACTCATTGTTTTGCGTATTGTGATTGGCCAATCGGCGACGGCATCTACTATAATAGTCCCGTCCCGGGAAAACAACACAAGTACCTCAACAAAGAAAGAAACTGAATAAATAAATAAATAAAAATAAACCAACTCAAAATCTTTCAAAATCGTGAGTAAATGATGGAAACTATATGTAAGTTAACTAAATATTGATTTAAACTGTGGAAACAAACTGTGTTCTGGAGTAATCCCAAATTTCATCCATCGGGATAACTCATCCAAAATTTTGGGATGAACTTATCAAAACTGCTAGTACTTCAAACTGTGAATGAAACTTATATTTATATACTTGGACAGTTAAGTATTAAATATTTAATATTAGGATTTTTCTTCTTAGGCCAAATTCAAAGTAATCGAAATCGTAATTCTTGTAACTGTAATTTAATCCCAACTGTTAGAAGCATTCCTGCCAATCAAGGGTCTGAGCTCGTACCCAGACCGGCAGAGCACTGTTTCTTCAGTTTGATATCGTTTAATATATTTTTGATACCGTGATGTTTCTATATATTTACACTTTTTATATATTTATGTGTTGATATATCTTTATGACCTCTCAACCTGAGTATATATATCGAATATTTTTGTGATGTCCTTATATGTTTTTTTCATATCGTTACATTAAATACTGTATATTTCCGTGTTGACTTCTGTCATACGGCTGAGTCAGTAACTTTTCTGTCTTCCTTGGTTGCCTTTGACATCATATTTTAGAGCACAATTACATAAATTGTTCTGTATATTATTCATGATGTTTCTCTGTGTTCTCTGCACACTTGGTGTTCAAAACAAATTGTAAAATTTACGCTATAATTCTATAATTTTCGTTTTCTTTATCATACCGGGGAAGAGCCGCAAGCCATTGTCAGACGGTCCCTTCTTTGTCTTGTCGGCAGCTTATCCTGTGTGACTTGGCAGCTACAAACCCTATGTCTACTATCTCTAACAAGAGTTGTCAGAATACAACAGAGCTTGCCGATGGCTACCAAATTTAAATAGTTTTCTGTAAGTAGGTCAATCTTCAAGGTCAAGGTCAAAATGTAAAAAAAAAGAAATTAGTAAAAGATTTTGCCATAAGGAATACGCTTTAAGCCCTATCTCATTGTTCATTCGTTATGACCGAGATTAACTTATTTTAAAAGTAGGTCAAACGACAAGGTGAAAGTCACAAGGTGAAAAATAATTGCCCAATGAAAAACCTTGGCACAAGAAATACACATGGGAAAAGTCCTGTCTTTAATGGTTCTACAGTTATGTTTCAGGTTAAAGTGCTGTTAGAATGATCACAATTTTTCTATATTATGTGCCTATCTACATAAACGAGTCGCTCAAAAAATATTATGCTCATGCGTTACGCCGATCTCAAGATATATACAATAAGCAATAAAAAGTTCGATAGATTTTTTCAGTCGTTAATCGCCATAATATGTGACGTCAGAAGTTGTACAGGTGCTACTTTCCCCCAATTTCTCATTAATACGTTAAACTTTGAATTTTGACGTCATACTAAATGACGTTAAAAGTTGTACAAAAGTTCTGTAACAAGTTAAACCGGAAGTCTTTAATTTTGTTCGTGATACTAGGCAAACTGATATTTTAAAACTTCTCCCAGAAAAATACTGAAGCAGGAAAAGTTGTAATTTCTATCAATGGAGGAATAATTCAATTAGTATTAAATGAAAACGCAAAATTCTCCAGCATTCTAATAGCACTTTAAAGGGTTTTTTTTTCGGCGATGACAACGATAAGAAGATGACGTCGGAGGTATGGCAATAGCTCTCCGGTCATCCCTCTTGGTGAGCTACAAAATGGAGAAGGGTATTTCTGCTCACAAACATATAGTAGGCACTGGTCTGAAATGTCAAACCAAAGTATGAGACCTTGCTTTGACATTTCGTATTAAGTAGGCACGACCATATGGCCACTTAGAATTAAGAATAGAAAGGTTGCTTTCAGTGATTAATAACCTTGCGTACTGAGACCAAGAACTGACACTTTTAGTGGTTCAAAGATGTATTTACAACATAGTAATAATTAACAATAATTATTGCCCGTATTCTAAGCGTGAAAAATCTCTCCTTTGTGTTCCATACAGATGTATACAAATCATAAAACACAACAAACACTTACTGTCCGAGCCATGCACTTTGTAAACCGAAAAATCTGGATTTTCACTTATTTATCTTTAAAATTGTTTTACAAAATTAATATCAATCGACAAATCTTGTTTAGTCGTAACTTTTGGTGTATGTTATATATTTCTACGAAGAAGCATTCGTATTTTATAGGGAAAAATCATTTTAGATAGGGCGTTTTCTATGTTAATTTTGACGTGACTTCGCCGATGTTTAACATTGAGTCTATGGGAAACTTGGCGACGTCACGTCAAAATTTAACATGGAAATCGCCCTATCTAAAATTCTTTTTTTTTTCTATACAATATGAACGCTTCTTCATACAAACATATAGCATACACCAAAAGTTACGACTAAACAAGATCTATCGAATGGTTTTGCCTTTTTGAAATTATTCTGAAGATGAATAACTGAAAATCCAGATTTTTCAGTTTCCAGAGTGAGTGGCACGGACAGTAGTGTCAAAGATAATGTTAAGATACAGATCTATTGGTCAATGTCTTTTAGAAGTGACCTTAATATAAACAACGAAGACAAAGGATTAATCACATTTCGAATTCCATGGAATAATACGGCAATATCATGCATAATGTCATATTCAGACAAATGCGATCCCAATTTATTAAGGAATCACGTGATTTGTTTGTTTCTCACTCAAGATCATTCCCCATGAACCTAGACTAAAGACAGTCATTCCTTATATTTACAATGGATAAGGTTCTTTTTTTAAAACAAAATATCAAATTCACCGTTATCAAACTGGCAAGGACCGAATTTTTCCTGAAGTGGAAAAAATACTTCCGCCACGCAATATAGTGCGTGTCTAGTATGCTAAACAAGAGCAACGCTTAACGTGACATAATACGACGTTTACTAAAGTTAATTGCGTTTCATAGCATTTTATCATAGGAATAAGTCCATGGGCAATAACTCCTGCAGAAATGGTCCTATCAAACCCATCTTGGTACTTGACCTGCAAAAAAAACTTGAAATGTTTAGTACAAGACCCCCCCCCCCTAAAATTATAAATTTCTCAAAAATGAAGAAAAAGATATCAATACCTGTAAACTATGTAAAAGTTGGTACATTTTACTTGTTTCATGATAAATTTCATGTTTTTACAAAAATTAAACTTTTAATGAATTTTCAAAACAAAATCTTGAAATTTATAAGTCCAAGGGCCATAAATCCGTCAAAAGTGATCAATCGTAACTAAAAAATCGAAATGGTACTGACGCCGCTTGATATAAAGCAATATACCAAATTTCAATTTAATATCTTGAAAGACGGCAAAAAAAGTCCAGAAAACATTACCTTGGACAGATGGTCACCCCCCTTAAATTACAAATTTCTCAGAAATAAAGAAAAAGATATCAAAACCCGTAATATATGTGATAGTTGGTACATTTTACTTGTTTCATGATAAATTTCATATTGTTTTGACAAAAATAGATTGTTAATGAATTTCTGAAAAAATCTTGAAATTTATAAGTCCAAGGGCCATAAATCCGTCAAAGGTAAGTCAATCGTAACAAAACTCGAACTGGTACTGACGCCTCTTGAAATAAAGCAATATACCAAATTTCAACTCAATATCTTGAAAGACGGCAAAAAAAAGTCCGGAAAACATGACCCCGGACGCACGGACAGACGGACGGACCTACGGACAGCGCCATAACATAATACGTCCCATCTAATGACGGGCGTATAAAAATACTCTCTCTGTCCAGGTAATTTCTTTAATTGCTCAAAAATAACATATGCATTACTTTCGTTATAACAATTCTTATATTTAATTAATTCAATTATGCGAGAAAAGATAAATTTTATATTACTACGCATGTGATTTGCCATACGCCGGGTACTACTTCCATTACCCAAGTTCATGGGCTGATGAACCGAGTCTGTTTAGCATGGTTCATCGAAGGAATTAGACTAGCATTGTAAATATATTGAGTTGACGCCAGGTGCTCGGGAGGAATAAGCGTCCCCTGCTTGCATGAAAAACCCGTCGCAAAAGTCTTGCAATAACTCTTAAATTAAGGAAGTAAGTACATGTATATACACACATGAGCACATGAAGGAGACAAGGACAATATAAGTAAATTATAATAGCAAATCGTTAATCATTTAAATTACATTAATATTTAATCAATTAAATTTAGTCACTCGATATTAAGGCAAACTGGGCGTAGTTTATTGTAATACAGTCGTCCAAAAATAAATATACTGTCAAACCTGTCTATCAAGGTCAGATAAGGGAAGAGTCAAAAGTGGCCTTTATAGACAGGTGACCATTATACAGATGTCTATTATCTAGGAAAATATTGATATTGGGAATTTAAAATGTGACCTTTATAGACAGCTGACCTCTTAATAGAGGTGGCCGCTAAGACAGGTTTTACTGTATAAACAAATAAACGAAATAAAATAAAAACAACAGAAAAAAATATCCCCGTCAAATCAGGTATTACTTAATTTTAAATCTACAGTAATTTTTGTTTGTTTCTCTGCTTGTTTGTTTATCAGTGCATATTGGTGTATGTCATTGACTTTATCGAATAACATATGAAATAAGGAGAAAAGATAACAACACTTCAAACAAATAGAACTAGTACAGATTTGAGGGATCGCCAGGTCCAACTTTAACCACGCCCATTACGTAGTTCCATTGTGACGTCATAGTTAAATTCATGTTTGACGGGTCATTTATTTATGACGTATAATTAAGAAGTGTGCCAAAATGTGTGCTGTCGGGCATTTGACAGTCACTCATTTAAACTATCAGGCAAACATACAGTATGGACAATGCATACATATTTAGGGTAAATACCTCCTGTACAGGTAATACAGGTAATTTTTTCAGATCGGGAAAATGATGTCACTGTTTAAGATCGTGTTTCAGAATATCTTATAACAATCTGGAAAATACTTTCCAACAATATCTTTGTATCAATCATAGAGTCATTTACCACAGTGACGACCTCTACTATCGATTTCATTGCTCGGTGTGAGTGGCTTGCTGTTTTCATTGTTACATTATATTGCGGGGTGGGGGAAGGAGTTGTGTTGTTTGCTTGACTATTCTGATCCTTTTCCTTTTATCTATTTACTATTTTGTTCTTGTTGTTGTTGTTTTTTTTTCTGTTTCTGTTTGTTTTGTTTGTTTGTTTGTTTGTTTGGTAGTTGCCTGACCTTCCGAACAAACACTCATAAGCGGTGCATGTTATAGCATGTATAGCTATAAGATATTAAATTAAAACGCCATACTGTAAGCCAGACGAGGAAGAGATATTGGTAACGCCGAAAGAAGGAGATTTTGTTAGTGGTTAAGTGCATGACATGCTCTGCAAGCCATCCGAGTTCGCTAATCAGTTGATGAAATAAAAAAAAAACATGACTTCATTGTAGATTTTTATTCATTGTACGATAGTTGAAACAAAACAAATCATAAACTTTTAAAGGCAATATTGTGTATAATAATACCTACTATCAAAACAAACATGTGAACAAGATGACATATGACTAGTAAAACGAAATTTATATGCAGATTGCAGAAATGTTGATCAATATGACCTTCACCTATGACCTTCTCCCGAGTTGAACATGGTAAAAGGTTTTGGATGGGATGAAATTAACCTCTCAACAATGTCTGTGCTATGGATTCTAAATTTGACCCGGGCACCTGCCGTCTGCTGAAAAGTTGAAAGGTGTAACAACACCTTATATTCCTGGATATGTCGTTTTGGAGACATTGATTTCACCTTGACTGAATGACCTTGACATCAGGTTATAAGATGTTTAATCATGATATTCGGAAGCGCATTTCTTCTCTTCCGCCATGATCCCAGATTCAACGTCTGCTGTTTGATATTTTGAAGCCACAATTTATACCAATGCGGGTCATCACACTGAAAATTAAAAGATAAAGTCAAATTGTGAAAGACGTTGCTTCTGGTTTTTGTAATACTTAACTTGGTAGGTATCTGACGTCATATCCATGACAGAAGTTTCAATTTTGTCCCTTCAGTTCATCTAACTTTAAATCGGTCTCCATAAAGCTGCTTAAGGCACAGGGGTGACCTTACATTGAGAAATTCCCAAGACCTAGTCCATAATAGACTAGAGAAATTCCCAAGACCTAATCCATAATAGACTAGTAATACGTCACTAGTCTATTATGGATTAGGTCTTGGGAATTTCTCTAGTCTATTATGGATTAGATCTTGGGAATTTCTCAATGTAAGGTCACCCCTGTGCTTAAGGTCACAATTACTAAATGGTAGATAACTCATTACGAAAAGACCCAATACATTAAATATCACTCCATCATAAAACGCATCCTTATAATATATGTACAAAGAATGTGTCAGTAATTATTGATTGATTAATTGATTGATTATTGTTTTATGTCACTCCACGGTTGGTGACGGCATCTGCCTGATGTATTGCACAGAAAGTTATACCTTTGCAACGGACCCATCCGAAGCAGTGAGGGATCTTTTACGTTCCAAGTCTACCGTGACACGGGATCTCAGTTTTTAATGTCTCATCCAAAAGACATAACACCGTTGTGTCCACGGCGGGTAACGAACCCTGGACCTTTAGGTCACGAGCCGAGCACCTTATCCACTGAACCACACAGGCATATCAGTAACTAAAATTCAACAAAAATATTGAGATAAATTAATATTTACGGCAGCCATTTTCAGTGGTGTATGGCGGTCTATTATTGTTGTGATTTAGGGAACGAAATCCCATTGTCTTATGAAATTTAAAACAAAAACAAACCTTGAATAAAAAAGACTCCTTGTTTAACTCCATCAGTTCAAATGTATCACTCTCGTCACTGTCTACATTCACGACACATCGATTGAGCAATAGGGGTTCCTGAAAATAGGGAATATAAAATAATTATTCTAAATTTAGAATCAATCAGTACAGAGCACTACTGAAAAAAAATTATATGAAAAAGGTCAAAAGCAATAAAGGCTTAAATATTACATTTAGTTAAACTGATACTATTATTACAAACAAGTGTTGGAAATGTTAAACATTCTGTTATTTCATATATTTATTATTGAATTTATAAATTGAATTTCACTTTTGTTACAAATTTGAGAATTTCAATGAAATATGAGATTGACATACACAATAGATGAAATTTAAAGTTTACTAACTGATAATTAAAGTTTTGATTGGTAAGCATATATCTTACCCTGAGTTTTTGAAATTTTCCATTTTTCTCTTTGATCAGTACTACAGCAGCCTGGATAACTTTATTCTGTTGGGGAAACAAAAGGTCGTCGTCATCATTTCTCTGTAATTCACCCTGAATGAACAGAATACCAAACTTTAAAATAGCAACATCTATAAGTTAGGTATAAAATGACAACATTGTATGTATAAATCACACTGATTTCATAGGATATCACTTTGTATGAAAAAAAGCTTTGACCTATTTTTAGTCCCAAAGTAGGTTACAGTACACCAATCAATATGGCATGTAAATTGAACATGTATTTCTCTGAGAGGTAAGTTTTGATAAGCTTTCAGAGCAATACTTGTATCCATAATGGGAGAAAGAACGGAAATCAGTTTGACCTACTTTGATCATAAAGTAGGTCATGGAACACCACTCCAGCTGAAATGCATACTGAACTTATATTTTCATATGAGGAATATTGTGACTATATTTCTGGGCAATATCTGTATCCATAACAACAAAAAGTCCAGAAAAAAGCATCTGACCTACTTTTCTAACTAATTAAGGTCACTGTGCATCATCTGAGGTGTCATGTAAATTGAATGTGTGTTTCTCTCAGAAGAATCTTGTGATGCAATTTTAGAGCAATACCTATATCCATAATGACAAAAAGACATAAAGTCTAGGAAATTGTTCTGACCTACTTTTAGTCTAAAGTAGGTCACAATACACATATGTAGCACCACAAATTGGCCCACTTAGCTGAATACGATTTTTGTGAAAATAGAATGTTTATATCATTTCTACATATATGTGATGGAGTTTTTAACCTTAAAACATTGAATAAAATTTACTTAGATATCAAACAACTGACCTGTCCAAGGGTCAATAAGATGGCATGAACTTGTGTGAACTTCACATTTCGTAGTAGCCGCTTTGTTGCCCAATTCTGTTCAGTCTGGGTTTGGGCCACCATCACCTGACTGGTCAAGATTTCACATACTTCTTGTTTATGCCAACCCAAAACTTCCATGGCAACCTGAATATTATTAAAATGAGGTATTATAAGACAGGAAAATTATGTATTATATTATGATAACAATACATTCAGAAGATATTCACTCAAAGTTTTAAAAAAAAGGTGTAATCTTTTACATATTATGTTGTTTTCAGTGAAAATCGCTCCAAAATAGGATTAATATAATTGTATTCTTTATTATCATAAAGGGATAAATATTAAGAGGGTATGCATATATTTAAGAATCAAATTTGTTAGTAAATTTCCTGTGATTTATTTAATATCTTCTAACGCACTTTAGCAATTAGCAAAATTCTTTAACTTACCCTGGTAATTTGAATCTTTTCTGTGACACTAAAGGGTTTCCTATCATTTGATTTTCGTTTCGATAGTTTTGCGTGGGTGGCACTTTTGGTTTTCTGAAGAAAAAAAAGAGAACAATATTAATGAAAAAATTATTGTTTTCAGAACTAGTTATGTCCTCCAAAACTTAAAAGTGTATCAATGTGTCATATATCAAATTATGTAAAAGAGAATCCTTACAAAGAAATAAGAAAATTGGTTTAAACAAAATATGAATTCAAATACATGTACATACTTAAAGCAAACGAAAACCAACCATATTTAAGCATAAAATGTTTCACATCCCATATGACTAATTATCTTTAGGGGCAGACTTGGTGTAGTGGTTAAGCGCTTGGCTTGCGGCACCGACGATCCGGGTTCGATTCCCGGGTTGCGCCACTATGTTTAAGAGGTTGGTAACTTCCTGCTTCCATGTCGCGATATAACTGAAATACTGTTGAAGGCGACGTAAAACACCAATCAACCAACCATAAAGTGTAATTATAGGAGCACTAGAATATTTCTGGAAATCAGAAACTTCCCTTTTAGTCATTAAATTTCCATAAACGAGACAGCAATGTCATTTTGTTTAACGCTACACCGGGACAATGCACTTATATGACCAATGTTGCACCTGCCCAGTGCATTGTCTCAAAACTCTGATAGAAACAATAGAACCCCCCCCCCCCCCGGCCTTTTACGTGACAAGGAATACAGACACATTGTGTCTTGGGTATTACTGTCTCATTCAAGAACTAATAGGGAGGTGGAATATGACGAATCATTTCAGAACAAGCTGTGTTTGTGAAACACTAATGCCCCCGGTCGTAACAAAGTCCAAAAAAGTTATTTTAGCGTGATTGAAAGTCATTGTCGAGGTCAAAAGGGTGTCATTTGAAAGGGCTGCATTAGCTGAGTATGCATGTGAAATGTGAAGTCTCTATCCCTCACGGTTCAAAAGTTATGGCCAATGTTAAAGTTGTCAACAGACAAACAAACAGACAGACAGACAGGACAAAAACAATATACCCTCGACCTATTGATCCGGGGACATAAAAATCCTTTCCTACATCTGGGATCGAACCTCGGACGTCAGATCAGAAATAAAAAAAAATAATGGACCAATCTGTTCATCAAAGTTAGTACTTACAGCATTTATATGTTCCAGTATGGACTCGATCTTATTCTTGGCGCTTAGCAGTGCATCTCTGTCCACGTGACCAGGGGGCGTGGCCTTATATAGGCGCTCCAGTAACAATGGGTACCTGATGATAGATAAATCAGA